>OZ010630.1:5828814-6033702 GCA_963932165.1 Pimpla rufipes
AATTTCTCGAAAATACACTCGAGCAATAATTCTTAGAACTGTTTGTGGCCTACCGCTTCTAGGAAAAATTATTATTATTATAAATTATTATAAATATATGACAGTTCTCGGAAATTGCATTCGAGCACCTCGATAACAATCGCCCAGATCCGTTTGCGCCTCCTGCCAATTCCAGGAAAAAACTTATTATTATAAATTATCCTGCCGCTTCCAGGAAAAATTATTATTTTTCCCCGACTACGCTAAAAAGACCACATTCCAGACCTGCAACTCGGGTAGAAAGTGGTCGATTCTTGACCGACGGGACGAAAAGATGCGCAAGAGGGAAGAAAAGTTGTGCAGCGGGAAGAGAAGTTGTGCAGCGGGAAGAAAAGTACTTTCCTGCCCTCTGCGCAGCATTTTTCTGCCGGCTGCAGCTTCTTTTCTTCCCACTGCGCAACTCGTCCTACCGGTACTGTACTGTTCGTCTCGCTGTTGCAGAGCGAAACGAAATACGATTATTTGATATTTTTGTAAACCGCGCGTTCGCCGGCATGGTTCTTTTTGTTATTGCTCATTGTCGAGCTCTATAGTTGGCACTCATGCTGCTTACTCGACCGATGCAGTTAACCTAGTAGGCAGGGAGAGCGGCACCTGTTCGCTCGAGAGCCACGAGAGTTGTTCGACAAATTTCGATTAAAAATCTGAGTTGTACGTGAGACGCGCGTGAAATCGGCCATCGGCGTCGGAGAAACGAAAAGAATAAAACCGTGCGTCCGTGTTTCGAGTGTGAGAATGAACGATTTAAGTGCAGGAGGCGAGATCCTGGGTACGCCTCCAGAGCTACGGGAAGCCGCTGAGAAACTCCGCGGCGATTTGCTTCCTCTGAAATCCCGAGAGAAATATCAAAGTGTTTACGACACTTTCATCAAATGGAAAACGGAAAAGAAAGCCAGTCGTATTACCGAGAACGTGATGTTGGCATATTTCAGTGAGCTTTCCCAAAAATACAAGGCTTCGACGCTTTGGTCGATTTATTCGATGCTACGCAGCACGATAGTTCTCAACGACCAAGTTAACCTCGGAAGTTTCAAGCAATTGAATGCCTTCTTGAAACGCAAATCGGACGGTTTTGAATCGAAGAAGTCAAAAGTTTTCTCTGCGAAGGACATGAAAAAGTTCTTGGACACGGCTCCGGATAATTAGTATTTGGCAACGAAGGTAAGCATAACCTCTAAATTCTCAAATTCTAAATCTAAATTCAAAATATTTACAAGTCAATTCCATTTACAAATTTTCCACATATTTACAAATTACTTCTATTTACAAATATAATGTGTTATTTACAAATCTATTAAATTTTTTTATTTATTTACAAATTATCAGGTCGCACTGATCTTTGGTATCTGCGGAGCGTGCCGTGGTGCTGAGCTGACAAACATCACTGTCGACGATATCCGAAAGAGCGAGGACGTGATAGTTGTCAAGCTGAGAGACACCAAGAACAAAACTTCTAGAAACTTCACCGTGGAAGGAGAGTTTTTGAAGACAGTTGCTGCTTACCAAGCTTTGCGCCCTCAGAAGACAATTGGCAATCGCTTCTTCATAAATTATCAGAAAGGACGCTGCACTAAACAAGTGATGGGCAAAAACAAAATTGGAAAAATGCCAAAGGACATTGCGGAGTTCCTGAATCTGCCAAATCCGGATCAGTACACAGGCCACTCATTCCGACGCTCCTCAGCAACCCTTTGCGCTGATAAAGGTATATTAAAAATTATGATTTATACCGAAGGTAAATTTAAAAGAATAATAATCTGTCTCTGATAGCCTCCAGCTCATAAATATTTTCCTCTTTTTTACTTCTCATGCAGGTGCTGACATAACAGAGATAAAAAGGCTCGGAGGGTGGAAATCTACTACGGTTACTGAGGGATATATCGAAAAATCAGTGGGATATAAACGAAAAACTGGTCAACAAATTTCCAACGCCATCTCAATGGCCTCTTCATCCTTCGAATCCCCGTCGTTCGAACGATCGCCGAAACGTCAAAAAATAGCCGAAAAAGAAAACTGTGAAGTGTCAACATCCGAGGAAATGGAGTTTGAATCGTCGCTCAATTTAAAAAGAGACTCGGTTATAGTAAACATTAGAAATTGTTCGAATCTGACGTTGAAATTCGGAAAGTAAATTTCTTTTAGCAAGGGAAATTAAAGCTGTTAACGAGTTTAATGTACATGAGTTAAATCATAAATATGCAGCCAAAGTAAATTTTCATAAAACATAAGCAATACGTAATAAGCAATAAGCAGAGTTAAATAAGTGTTACTTTCATAATAAATATAAATATATAAATATAAAATTGTTATTTCTATAAAAAATATATATAAATAAAAAATTGTCATTTTTATCAAAAATATATTTTCGTGCAATGGGGGGGCTCCGCCCCCCCAACCCCCCACCGGGGCTTCGCCCCTGGACCCCACCGGGGCTTCGCCCCTGGACCCCATTCGGGGTACTCGTTCGCTCTTCGGCGTTTAAGGTAATGTAAAACACTGAGCGCCAAAAATCCTCGGGACAGCAATTTGTCGCGAATTATGAACGGATCGAAGTGTAAAATTGAAATACAAATACTAGTAATGTGAATCTCGGGAGTGAATTAGGCAGAATTTTAATTTCCAAAAAAAAAAAAATTCAGATGGAATTCACCGACCATTTTTTTTTTTTTTTTCAAAATCAAAATTTTGACTAATTCATTCCCGAGATTCACATTACTGGCGCCTGTATTTCAATTTTCACTTCGATCCGTTCATAATTCGCGAGAAACCGTTGTTCCAAACTTTTGAGGTGAGCGTCGGTATTTCACATCACCTTAACGACAATTCTAGTGGGTGCGCCGTTGCAGGCCTGACAATATGATCTTTTTAAATATAGTCGGAAAAAAAGTTGCGTATGCTACTCGGGAGGAGCGTATTTTCACCTCGTGCTCGTGCTGCCCTCGCTTCGCTCGGGCAGCAAACCTCGCACTCGGTGAAAATCACGCACTTTCCTCCCTTGTAGCATAATGTGCTATTATTATAGACCTTGAGACAGCGGAAAAACAAATGACGTCATCAAAGAACATTCTAGAATCTTCCAGAACTCCCCCCCGCACCGACCCCCCCCCCCCCCGCACACCCGCACCCCCCTCGCCCACTTTATCCAGCTCTCTCCTTGCTATACTACTGCAATGTACCAGGAATAAAAAAAACCTTCTGTGCGTCTCGTACTTTTTTTAGAATTTTTTAAAGTTATTTAGTGTTGTCCCGCCGAGTCTCAGGCGTCTTACCCCCCCCCCCCCCCCCCCACTCTACCACACTCCAGGCTGACATAGCGGGGCCAGGGTTCGCCGCAATCCACCGCTGATTTTCACCCGGCGCGAAAGCGCCTGGCGCCCAGCTCGAGAGAGCGAAGAAAAAGGGGGAGAATCAGTGAAGCGAACGGCGATCGGTTTCAGGAGCTTTTTTTCGTTTTTAAGTAACGAATAATTGCGTTACAAGTTCCGGTGCTGGTTTGTATTTTTAAGAGTTCCCGTCCATTAAGTTCAACCGCTATCTCGTGGTTAGGTCATCTGGATTACTCGGGATCAGAGCCAACACAGCGGCTACCCGGTGTGGAACCCTCATAGTTTCGGCTGCGTTCACACCAGCGACTTTGAGCACTCGCCTTTCTATGACTCCCGAAACTCAGCCAATGAGAGAGATTCCCGGGAAAAGCGAAAACTAATGCCACAGGCAAAGCCTGGCGACTTCCTTCTTCTCTCGTGGTGCTCGACGACGCGCGTTCGCGTTCCTTCTTTGCTATTGTAAGAGTTAACAATAAAAATCGGTTTTGTAACATTTCGTATGCGCTTCCGGTCTCTCCTACCCTCTCCTAGGGCCGAAACCATACAGTAATTATTGGTGACCCCGGCGTGATCGCGAAAACAGTAAAAAGTTCGCGAAAAAACCGAACCTAACCTCGTCTCGCCGGTTAAGGTAGTTCTAGCGCCTAGTGTCCATTTCGCATAAATTCGAGGAATTTGGGAGAGAATTGCAAACACTTCTCGATGGTCTAAAAATCTGAAAAAATTCATACGCATTAGAGGTACTGAAGAGATTAATTTTGCATAATAATATTTCTAAAATGTTATTAACAAATTGATGAAAAAAAAAAATTGTTTAATAAATATTTCGATGACCCAAGTTTTTTTGTTGATTAAAATGATTCCTTCATTTTTCTGAATACGTATGAATTTTTTCAGATTTTTAAGTACTCTTTGAAATTTGTACATATTTTCCATATAAAAAAACACAAATTTCAAAGAGTACTTAAAAATCTGAAAAAATTCATACGTATTCAGAAAAGCGAAGAAATCATTTTCATCAACAAAAAAACTTGGGTCATCGAAATATTTATTAAACAATTTTTTTTTCATCAATTTGTTAATAACATTTTAGAAATATTATTATGCAAAATTAATCTCTTCAGTACCTCTAATGCGTATGAATTTTTTCAGATTTTTAGACCATCGAGAAGTGTTTGCAATTCTCTCCCAAATTCCTCGAATTTGTGCGAAATGGACACTAGCCGCTAGAACTACCTTAACCGCGCCTGGCACGCGACAAAACTCGACAGCATGCTCGCTCGATGCGTAAACCTGTACACGAATGAGCGATCTCGAGTTGACCGAGGACGAGAGCTCAGTGACAATTCCAGCCAACCAAATTTTCGAGGGAAGCGAAGCTGAGACAACGGTTGCCGAGCTACCCGGCAAAGATACCGTTCGACGAGACACGCACCACACTAGCATCATGGAGCACCCGAACATCGAAGTATACCGCATCGCGAAATTGCCTCCATTTTGGAAAGACGACCCCACTTTCTGACTTTACCAGGTCGAAACGTCTTTCTCCATCGCACGAATGACGACTGACAAAACGAAGTTCCAGTACATTCTCGCAAATCTGGATCCGAACATACTGTCGTTCTTGTCCGACCTGATCCAGAATCCACCGGTTGCTGATAAGTACCTTGCCATTAAAACGCCAATACTCGATTTATTCTCTGTATCGAAAAAGAGCAAGTTGCGCCGGGTGTTGAAAGGTCAGCTACTAGGCGATCAAAAGCCCTTGCACTTCCTCCCACACCTTCGCCACTTGTCGTCGAATCAGTGCGACGACATTATACTAAAGTTTCTGTTTATTTTACAACTGCCACAACAGGTCAGCGCTATCTTGGCCGCCATTGCGGAGCCGGACCTGAGCAAGCTCAACGCCATGGCTGACCAGATCATGGATCTGCAGCGACCAGCCCCGGTTTATGTGGTCAGCAACTCCCGACCGATTCCAGCTCCAGCAGCGCCTAGGCAACTTCCGTCCCCGGCAGAGTCGCTCCGCGAGATCCACGCCCTGTCCACAAGGCTCGACAAGGCCCTTCTCGATCGACGATTCAAAAAGATCGCGAAACAGAGCGAAATCGTCTCGTCAGAACAGTCGCAGCAACAATTAGAACTGTACGAGCTGTAAACGTTGCCGTTCCAAATCACCGGGTGCAGCCAATCGCAACGCGAAAAATTACAACAACAATAACGACTTCGCGAAGATGTGTTTTTACCACCGACGTTTTGGGGATAATGCGCGCAACTATCTCAAGCCGTGCTTCTACAAAAGTCCGTCGGACTCGGAAAAATTAGACGGCTGTCGCACATTCAGGTGGTTGATGACGGCGCCACGAAAAATCACCGCCTGATCATCGCGGACAAAACGTCCGGTCTCTAATTTCTACTCGATACAGGCGCCGACATCTTTGTAATACCGCGTGGTTCGGCTGGCAAAACCCGCCTCGAACTATCGTTCTTTAAACTTTATCCAGCGAACGAATGTTGATCGACACGTTCGGAGTCAGTCTGATGCATGTCAACCTCGGATTTCGCGGACAACTCAGTTGGGGTTTCACGATCGTGGATGTGATACGAGCTATCCTTGGAGTCGATTTCCTCGTGCATTTCGGCCTCCTCGTGGACCTGAAAAACAAGAGGCTCATTGATACGGAGACACTCTCTTCTCGCTAGGCATCGACGCGTGCGACGCGTACTTGTCGATCACCACCATGTTGAAGAAATTGCCATTTCAAGAACTTCTCAACGAATTCGTGGACATTACTCGATCCATCAAATTCACCGAAGTCGCGAAGCACGACGTACTCACTACCGAAAAATTCAACGCAGCGAAACAGGACTTTAATTCATGGTTGCCCAGGGTACCTGTCGTCCGTCCGAGAGCCAATGGGCTAGCCCGTCGCAACTAGTCCAGGAGGATTCGGAAGACTGGCGTTGTTGCGGTGAGTACCATCGTATAAACAATGCTACGGTCCCCGACAGATACACGATTCCCCATCTGCACGACTTCTCACACATATCGCCTTCGTGACTGCGCCATCTTCTCGACACTATACTTTACGAGGGCTTACTACCAGATTCCCGCCGCGCCGGAAGATCGTCCCAAAACAGCAGTCATCACTCCATTTGGCCTCTTCGAATTTAGTGTGATGACCTTCAGCCTGTGTAACGCAGCACAATTCTTCCAACGTTTCATGGACACCGTCCTGCGCGGATTGAACTTTTGTTTCTGTTACATCGACGACACCATGGTGGCTTCCCGAAACGAAGACGACCACACTGGACAACTACGTATCATTTTCGAGCGTCTGCAAGATTACGGAATCTCGATCAACCTGTCAAAGTGCACCCGCGGAGCAACGAGCGTCGTGTACAAACGTCGGATACTCGATTAATGCAACAACCCTTCAAGGCGCTGGGTTGTTGTTGGGGGCTTCGCCCACCAAGCCCCCGACTGGAGGTCTCCGCCCCCCAAACCCCCCGGAAAGTGACCCTGCGGGAAAAATATCCCGAAGGGACATTATTCCCGCAGAGTCATTTAAAACGCTACGTACGTAGTTGAAATTTGAGTGAGATGTTATGTGAATATAAGTGAGTGTTTGTCAGTGCGAATTTCGGTCAAGAGCGAAGTGAAAATATAAAAAATCGTATATTTCTGAACCTCTCAAAACCAATATGGCCGCTCGAAACGTCAACCGACCTCCAAGCCCCCGACCTCCAGTCGTACCTCCAGTCGACCTCCAGTCGGGGGCTTGGTGGGCGAAGCCCCCAACAACAACCCAGCGCCTTGAAGGGTTGTTGCATTAATCGCGTATCCGACGTTTGTACTCGACGCTCGTTGCTCCGCGGGTGCACTTTGACAGGTTGATCGAGATTCCGTAATCTTGCAGACGCTCGAAAATGATACGTAGTTGTCCAGTGTGATCGTCTTCGTTTCGGGAAGCCACCAGGATGTCGTCGATGTAACAGAAACAAAAGTTCAATCCGCGCAGGACGGTGTCCATGAAACGTTGGAAGAATCGTGCTGCGTTACACAGGCTGACATCAGGGACATTTTTCCCTGATGTCATTTTAAGGGGAAGCTGGAGTAGATATAGTTACCGACATTTCTCGTGTAAATAGTGCTATTTCGTACAACATACTATACGTCGTTAAAACGCTACGTACGTAGTTGAAATTTGAGTGAGATGTTATGTGAATATAAGTGAGTGTTTGTCCGTGCGAATTTCGGTCAAGAACGAAGTGAAAATATAAAAAAGCGTATATTTCTGAACCTCTCAAAACCAACATGGCCGCTCGAAACGTCAACAGAGCCTTTGCTGTAAGATATTGTAACGAACGTCACCGCTTAGTCTCGAGTTGGGGTTTTGGACCGAGCGCGGCTCACTTGACAACCAGCATGACAACGGACGAACGTTGACAAGGACGAACAAACAGTCTCGGTTGACAGCTCACAACGAATGGACGTGTCGACCGAATTACTAGTCCGCGATATCTGAATAAACCCTGCTGATTTTCTAATACGTCGTTTCATTGACGTAACATTGGTTTCAGAAGTGGGACTACCAGTGATAGTGCAACGATAATGAATACCAGGAGGCGGATTCGGACGGCGCCGGCCGAGACCACACGTCACCCGATCGATCACGGCGAGCCGGACGCCATCAACACTCTCCGAGAAGAGATTTTACAGGCTATGGAGAACATGGAGCGACTCAAGGAGACAACGATCGAGACAGCGCGAGAAGCAGCTGCGACATCGGTTCAGGAAGTAATCCGGGAGGCGATGGGAGAAGCGACACAGATCGCGGCAAGGGAGGCTGCTCAGGAGTCGGCGCGCATCATCTTCGCCGAACTGAGAACCAAAGATAATGTGCCTCCCAATATTTCTCCTAACTTTCCTGTCCCTCCCGCTCCTCTGAATGACAGTTCGTCTACGACACGCGCTGTTATTCACGCGATCCCGACAACATCGCGACCAACCGAATGAAATTGTCGCACCCTCGACTTCCACCTCAAACTGGACTAATCTTCGTCTGAACTACTATCTGTTTGACGGTTCCGGATCGTGGGATCAGTTTTACAAACAGTTCGAAAAAATTTCGAAATACTGCTGACACACAAATACCGAAAAAACAATCCTCTTGCTCTCATCACTTCGCGGGGCAGCTCGTGCAGTCCTGGACGGTCTTAGCGGCGAGGATAGCGACGACTTTTTCAAGCTCAAAGCCGCTCTCGACTTTAGCTTTGGGACCAAAAATTGCAGCGAGAGATACTGCAATGAATTAGAGGCTCGAAAACAGAAATACAACGAGGAATTCGCGACATTCGCCACAGATATCAACCGGCTGGTTAGATTGGCGTATCCCGAGGCCAACGTAGAGACAATAGAGAAAATCGCGTGTAGAGCCTTTGTTTCGGGTCTCTCAAATTACAACGTGAAAAAGACGATTAAACTCGAAAAAATGTCGACTATCAAAGACGCGCTAGACCAGGCTAAAGAGATTGATGCGATGCTCGAATCAGTAAAAACCAAATTCCCTAGCGCGACTTCCAACGTCCGACAAAACGAATTCGACAAAAATTCTCGAATTCTAACGAACCTCCCAGATTTAACAGACCACCAGAAAAATTTCGTGACTCACAATTTTCGATCGATTACTGGAAGTGCGGGAAGAAAGGCCACGTTCAAAGAATATGCCGAAACCCTCCCTCCGCCGACTACCTGAAGAGACAGAGAGAGAATAAGGAAAACTAGAAGAAGTCGATTCACAGGTGGATGAATCGGCTCAAATTAGACGAGTAGAGGTTTGCGCAGCCTCGGCGCGTGAACCTGACCTGCATCTTTCCTTCGAAGGAAAGATTGCTGGAAAATCGTGTGTGATGGTATTAGATACCGCATCGGAGATCACAATCGTGAACGCTGTCACGTTCGCGAATACGATACTGTGACGTCGCGGAGGGAGAAACAGCGGGATTTTTAGGCAGGGATGGCCAACTCGGCTACGAAGCGCGGTATTTAGAAGGGCGAGACGAGGTAGACACTATTTGAGATCTACAAAGACTTTATTCCGTGTATAAGACTGGCAGCGTAACAATGTCGCGCAGAGATTTGGTGACTTACTGACTAAAGAGGTAACGCGGGAGGCGCTTACATGGGAGTGAACTATGGGAAAATGATGATAGTGGGGAGGGATTTTGGGGAAGAGTCTGGAAAGTTCGACGGGAAAACAGGCACACATGTGACCGGATTCCGCGGAGGGCAATGAACTAGCCAATTGCGCCTTAAGAAGTTATCTGTGGGAGAGCGGTAATAAAAAGGGCCGTAGAAGATGAATTTGGGTAAATAGTCACGTAGGTTGAGCAAGTGACCGGATGGAATGCAGCTGTGGATAACTGCGTTTTGGGAAACGGCGGTGATTAGATATGCGCGACGGGCTGGGCCGCGCGTTAGGGAACATTGAACTCTGGAGTGCGTAAGTGGGTCGGCGGTACAGAGAGTGATCGGGAGAGAAAAAAATAAGGAGAAAACAGGGACTCGTTACACCTCCCCCCTTATTTTAGAAAATTCATATAACAAAAAATGAATTTTCTTAGCAGTAGTACATTGTTTGCTGGTGGCGCGTATAACATGAATAATTCTGTCAAATCGAGTTACATACGGAATTACAATGATAAGCGTTTTTAAGATTTACAGAGTGGCTATTGGGTGTTACGGGAACGAGGAAGTTTTACAGTAGTTCGCATTAATTTACAATACTGGGGTTTTACAGCTATACAAGCGGTAAGAATCCGTATGACATTTACACATTTTTAATTTCTGTGAAGTTGGGTGCGGCGCTTTATTTTTATTTTCTTGATTCATTTATTGTGTGGCTTCGTTTTTCTTTTGTTGTACGATTACGGGTAACTTGGTGATCGTGGTCAGGTCGATCCTCGTGTCTTCGTCACGGAGATGTTGTAGAATGCCTGGTCCAGGAGGTACCTTGAGGTTGAGCTAGTCTGCCTGTTACTGCGCTATGTTTGACGGAATGAAAGTATGGACGGTGGTTAAGTTGTGACCTGGACATAAAAGAAATATTAGTCTCGAAAATAGGGTTTGAGTTTATTGACGTGAATCAATTTTCTTCTATTTCTTAGTAGGATTTCATAATTGACGTCGGACGTTCTTTCGAGAATTATCGCGGGACCTTCCCACTTTGGAGCGAGTGGAGATTTGTCTCGTTCCTGAGCAACGAGTACTTCGTCGCCCTTGTTGAAGATCGGAGCAGGTCGGTGGATGTGAGCGTCTTGGTTGTTCTTGTAACGTTCCTTTGCTGCAACCAGATGATCGCGTCCTTTCTTCAAAATTCGTTCGTGATCCGCGCGAAGTCCCTCGAAGTATTCGTCAATCGTCGCGTTTGTTCGGTGGATGGGGATGCTGTTCGGGATGTTCGGTTTCCGTCCGAACTGCATCTCAAACGGTGTAAGTCCTATGCCTTCTTGTTTCGCTGTGTTGTATGCCATGGAAACGAATTTCAGCTTCTTATCCCAGTCCTCGCGGTGGTCGTGAATGAGAGCCTTGATTTGTTCCTTAATCGGTCCGTGGGCTCTCTCTAAACTTCCGTTGCTCTGAGGGTGGAACGTGGTCGTTGTCATGTGCAAAATCTTGAAGAGTTTTTCCATGTGCTTAAACGTCTGGCTGATGAAGTTGCGACCTCCGTCGGTGAGAATTTTCTTCGGTTTCTACGGTGGCTTGTGCATCTTGAGTTTTGAGAGGGATCAATGTAATATATTTCGTGAGCTCGTCCTGTATCGACATTATGTACTTGTAGCCATCTGTAGACTCGGGTATGGGTCCTACGAGATCCAATGCTATTTTGTCATTCGGTCGTTCGGGCGTGTCGGTAATTACGGCTTCAGCTTGAGGCCGCACGCGCACTAGCTTTATCTTCTGGCAGGCGTCGCATCTTCGGATGTAGTCTTCGATGTCTCGCTGCATGTTCGGCCAGGTAGCAACTGCCTTTATACGGTCGAGAGTCTTGCTATACCGAAGTACCCTGTTGCCTTAGTCCCATGGTGTTCTTTTATGATGCGTTGACGTTCTTCTTCCGTACCCGGCTCGTAAAGATCGTGGTCGTAGAAATACAGTAGTGGCCGGTTCTCTCTGGTTGACCAGATGAAATTGAAAATTTGTTTAATCCGGTTCTTTATTCCCGGATGGGCGCGAAGATAATCACAGCCCAGATAAATTTTCGTTGTACCGTTGATTTCCATCAGAGAGGCTGCAATTCGGTTAAACCAATCAATTTCGTCCTCGGAGAAGTCAACGTGGAGACAGTCTTTGGCGTCATTCGGGGCATCCACTATTTTTAAAGCGGGAACATCCTTCGGTGGGGCGTCTTCGCTGATTTCAGGTACAAGAGGCGTGCTTTTGCACAACTGAAATTCCATGTAGAGTGGTGGATCTTCGTCGGATGGTTCTTCCGGCTGTGGATCTGTTGAGACATTGTTTTTGTCATTGCTGGTATGTTGAGTCGTCTGGTTATCCTCTGTTGTTTTCGATCGTCCTTGACTCCGGGTGGTGACTGCGTGAATGCGAGAGAGAGCATCTGCGTTCGTGTTGAGAGAGCCTTTTTTGTAAATTGGCTCATACTCGTATTCTTCGACTTTCATCCGTAGGCGCATCAGTCGGCTGTTAGTTGGAGGGTCAGTTGCCTTCAATATCCAGATTAGTGGCTTGTGATCGGTGACAATTTTAAATTGTTTTCCGTACAAGTATTGGCGGAAATGTTTTGTTGCCCAGGTAATCGCGAGCATTTTCCTTTCGGTGGTAGAGTAGCGTTGCTCTGCCTTGTTCAGGGTACGCGAGGCGTAAGCGACCGCCCGATCCTTTCCGATCGGTCCCTGGGATAATACTGCACCGACCGCGTGGTTACTTGCGTCGGTGGTTAGGACGAATTCTTTTTCGAAGTCGGGGTACTGTAGTACCGGCGCAGTTGTCAGCGCGGTGCGTAGCAACTGGAATGCTTGCTCCTGCTTTTCACTCCATGTCCACGTGATGTCCTTTTTCAATAGTTCGGTTAGGGGTTTCGCAATTTTACTAAAGTCCTTTATGAATTTGCGATAATACCCCGCAAGTCCAAGAAATTATTTAATTTGCTTCGGCTCCTTCGGTGTTGGAAATTTCGCGACTGCTTCAATTTTCTTCGGGTTTGGCTTTACTCCTTCGTCGGATATTACGTGGCCTAAAAATTCCAATTCTGGTCGAAGGAACTCACATTTGTCTGGCTGTAGTTTCAAGTCCGATTCGCGTAGTCGGTTTAGCACGTCGATTAATTTTTTATTGTGTTCTTCCAGTGTGTTGCCGTAGATGATAATGTCGTCGAGATAAACAAAGCACGTATTACCGATCAGTCCGCGCAGTGCGTTGTTCATCATGCGCTGGAAGGTGGCAGGTGCATTTTTCAGTCCGAAGGGCATTCTGTTGTAGTGGTAGTGGCCCGATGGTGTTGAAAACGCTGTCTTCTTTTTATCGCGTTCGTCCATTGGGATCTGATGAAATCCAGAGGCGAGATCGAACGCAGAAAAGTATTTTGCTCGCCCTAGTTGGTCCAGGATTTCATCGATGCATGGCAAGGGATACGCGTCGTGGGCGGTCTTCTCATTTAATTTTCTAAAGTCGATGACAATTCGCCACTTTTTCTTCCCAGAAGCGTCTGACTTTTTCGGTACAACCCACAAGGGTGAGTTGTATGGAGAGTCGCTCGGTTCAACGAGTTTATTTTCGAGCATCTCATTAATTTGTCTGTCGATCTCTTCCTTATGTACCGGGGGGTACCTGTATTGTTTGACGTGTATTGGCACGTCGTCGCTGTTGATGATGCGGTGTTTGACCGCCTTTGTACCTGGTAGTGGGTCGCCAGGTAGAGCAAACACGTCGGGCTAGGACGATACGATGTCCCACACCTGTTCCGCTAGCTCGGGTGGCACGTGCTGCAGGCGCACATTTTCTTTTAGTGCTTGGATTCTGTCTGCCGAGTTGTGCTTCTGGATGTGGTGGATCCTCAATGCGTCCGCCGGTGCGTCTTGGCGCTCCTCCGCCGGTGAAGGGGTAGGTGCCTCAAAAGGCAGCCCACGCACTAAGTCCACGATAAACCGTTTGGGTTCTTCCGAGTCGTTTATTACTGGCACTCGGGCTTCATAGTCCTTGGCTTGGAACACGCAAGGCACTATGGAATCTGAATTTTCCTCGCTGGTAATTGCTGGTCCATTCGCGATGTTTGTCGGTACTGTGATGAAGTGAATAGATCTCGCCGGGACTGTGACTGACAGTAGCTCAAAATCGAGTCGTTTTCCGTTGAACTGCAAAAAATTGTTTTTTCCGATGCCGATATACGTCTGGTATTTCTCCATAAAAGGGACGCCGATCAGCCCATCTTCTTCCAAAGGAAAGTCGTCAGGGACGACGTGAAAGATTTGCTTACAGCCCTCGTATTCTTGCTGCGTGACGAACAACGATTTGTGTAAATCGTTGCCCATCCTAAATTCGGTATTCACTTTTTTGTCGACGAGGGACGTACCTTTCAGGCTGCCTAATTTTATGAGGCTGATGACGGCTCCAGTATCTAGTAAAAATCTTCCTGGTCTTCGTATATCTCGCATGGAGAGTTTGATGACTCGTTTCGCACATCCAACGGTGTTAACTCGAGGGATTGCCCCTCTTCTTCGGTCTCTGCTGCCTCCTCCGCAGGTAGGTGGTTGACTCGGGGAGGGGGTCGAGGTGGAGGCATGTCCCTTCGAAAACCCGACTGCTGCGTGGAGGGATTACCTCGGTTCTCTGATGCTCGCATCTTGGTGCGACAATCTCGTTCAAGATGTCCGATGCGTTTGCAATAATTGCAGGAAATCGGCGGTCGTGATGTACCGGAGGGGTGTACGGGTGCTGGTGTCGGAGTCGGAGGCATTTGGCGACGTGGAGCGTTAGCAGAATTCCTGTCGGCGATGCTGAGGTTGCGCGTCATCATCTCGCGCGTGTAGTCGTAGGCTTCCGCGGCTTGGGCTTTGGCGATGGCTGCTCGGATGTTGTCCGGTCGTTGTGCGCGCACTTCCGTGGAAATTTCTTTTCGAAGGCCCAACAAATACTGCTCGAGGCCCTGCTCTCTTTCGTACTCGATTATCATTTTACGCTTACTTTCATTAGGCGTCGAGTTAGCGAGTACGGCCAGCACTTGATTTTGCACTTCGAGAAATCAGTTGGTGATTTTCGAGACCGTTTCGTTCCTTCCTTGGAACATGCGCGAGCGTTTGTCACGATAAACACTGACCGGCTGTAGATTTCCGAATAGAATGCGGAGTCCTTCGTACAACCGTTCGTAGGTGTCGACCTCATATTCTTGTAATTCGCGCGCAGCGGCACCCACAATTCTTTTTGCGACTATCAAACGACGGAGATAGTCTTGCCGCGTCACTTGTTGTCGAACGTCTTCGATTGACGCTATAAATGCTTCGACACCGATGTTCTGACCGTCAAATTCTTTTATGAGTTCTATTGCTTCTTTTGGTGTAATTCCTTCGAATTGTTCTTCGGATATAACGCTTGGTGGTCGCGAAAATTGTTCTTGTTCACGCGTGTGTCCGTCTTTTTCGCCTTGTCGGTCGAACACTTTATTCATCGCACTTTTCAGTGTCTCGTTGACGTTAGAGAGAGAGACATCGTGTTTGTATTTAAAGAGCTGGACTCTGAGTCAGTTGTAATAACGGACGGTTCACGGTACTGAGTAAATGGATTTTTACTTACCGTTTTATTCTGCTGATCCAGCGTTGCTTGATGTCGTCTTCGCAGATTCTCTGGTGTAGTCTCGTCGTTCCAATGCTTCTGGCACTTAGAGCTGGCACACCCCACACTTAGCACCAATTGTGACGTCGCGGAGGGAGAAACAGCGGGATTTTTAGGCAGGGATGGCCAACTCGGCTACGAAGCGCGGTAGTTAGAAGGGCGAGACGAGGTAGACACTATTTGAGATCTACAAAGACTTTATACCGTGTATAAGACTGGCAGCGTAACAATGTCGCGCAGAGATTTGGTGACTTACTGACTAAAGAGGTAACGCGGGAGGCGCTTATATGGGAGTGAACTGTGGGAAAATGATGATAGTGGGGAGGGATTTTGGGGAAGAGTCTGGAAAGTTCGACGGGAAAACAGGCACACATGTGACCGGATTCCGCGGAGGGCAATGAACTAGCCAATTGCGCCTTAAGAAGTTATCTGTGGGAGAGCGGTAATAAAAAGGGCCGTAGAAGAGGAACTTGGGTAAATAGTCACGTAGGTTGAGCAAGTGACCGGATGGAATGCAGCTGTGGATAACTGCATTTTGGGAAACGGCGGTGATTAGATATGCGCGACGGGCTGGGCCGCGCGTTAGGGAACATTGAACTCTGGAGTGCTTAAGTGGGTCGGCGGTACAGAGAGTGATCGGGAGAGAAAAAAATAACGAGAAAACAGGGACTCGTTACAATACATTCCCTTAAAAAGGTTTCGAAACGACTGAAAATTCGTACAGTTTCACGAGAAGAACTTAAATACACAGCGATACGAACAGCTAATGTTTCAGTAGGAGATTTCTCGGTGGACTTAGAAGTCGTCTTCGCTAATATTAAAGAAGATTGCTTGTTAGGTTTAGATTTTCTACATAAATCAGGACTGTTACGAGAATTTGAGGATATAATTCACACGAAATTTAACATCAACAACAAAGACAAAATAGTTTCTTCCAGATGCACCAATACAATCCAAACAGTAATTCAAAAATCCCAGAACATCTTAATATCCTATTTGAAAAGTCCTCTAAGATTTTAAATGATTCTGAAAAATCGTTATTCGAAGAACTTTTGATTTCTTTCTCGAACACCTTTGCAAAATATGCTAACGATATTGGCTTGTGAACTTATATCAAACACAAAATTGATATTGGGAACGCGAAACCTTTCAAATTACTGTTACGCCCCGTGATTTTTCGGGACTACACGTTTTTAACTGAAAAATCAATTACGGTAATATATCCTTTTTTATATAGAATAAATAAGGCAAAGAGGAGAGAGTGTGAGTAGCGGCCGTAGGTGGACACACATACACGCGTCATCCATATATATGAGGTGCGTCGTGTGGCACCGGAGATCGCAAGTATAACGAGTCGGGTGTGCATCGGTGAATCTTATCATATCGAATGGATCAGGTATTGTCCCGACCGAGTAACCGAAAGACAGTGCGTTCCAGTGACTCTTCGCGGGGATTCGCGATGCGTCTACCGGGTGACCAAAAATGTGTGAATCATACCATTTTCGTAATCGCCACTCATTTTCGTACTCCACTGACCTAAACAGATTAAATTTGTGGAGCCTTTCCTTATGTTGCCGTGATTTGTGAATTAATGGTGAATTAGTGGGGAAACAGTTGTAAATAAAATAATAAATTAATTGAGTTTGTTTATGAATTAAAAATCTACGGGTCAAGTCGAGACAGTTGGGTAGAGAAAAACATTAGAAAAACAAATAAACAAACAGAAGATAACAAAAAATAGGAATATTGTATGAATATTAAATCATAATTATCCAAATGTTAAACACCCGGTAAATGGTAATATCGATTTTGAAACCAAAGAAAGAAATAACGAAGTGCGACTTATCGTCGGTGGTGTGAAACAACACACCATCCAGTGCAGAAAAATTCCAATCCACGACGCAGAAACACCACCCAAGAAGATTAGACGACAAAGGAAATTGATGCACCTAGCAACAACCCCTCCAGTCCAAAAGAGGAGAAATGATGACCACACCACCGACACGATTGGAGAAGAAGGACAAGTCTGGAGTAAGCGTGGGGAACATCATCACCGAATCACACGACTTCCTCCCCGCGATCGTTTTAATATATCGATAAATATTGTGAAACTATTGTTATCAAAATCGAGGGTAAAATAGGGATAAATTCCATCAACAAGGTGTTTTTTTTTAATTAAATGTAATCATGAGTAAACAATGAATCTATTGATAAATAATTATATACACAATGAATATTAGGGAGTTCGTTCAAGTAAATAACAGGAGTGACATATAGTTTATTAACAGAAACAGGATAAATTACTGTCAATTATAATAACAATCAAATAAATAAGAAATTAGCGTAATGTGAAAGAAGCAAATGACGCACGAGTGGGAGTGAGCGCGATGAGAGTAGCCCGCTAGGTATGAGGCGTGAGGGGACGGTAGGCGCAACGCACCGTTCGACAGCTATAGTAAGAATCCGATAAGAGTAGCCATCAGGTATGAAGCGTGAGGGGACGGTAAGACGCGTAACGCACCGCTCGACCGTCACCCCTTCCTCAAGGCGACAGCGGGGAAATAGCGAGGAGCTTATTTAATGAGCCGCAAAAGCCGACGGAGCTCATTAATATTCCGGACCCGAATCAAATCATTTTTGTCACCGAATTATCCGTCAGATCAACTAAAAGAATTAAACCCGTGAATTTGTGAATTGAGTTCGTTAAAACTCTCCAACATTAGATATTTTAAACCATCGACATTTTAAACAATAATTCGGACTTTATATCGAAGATCTCATTTGAACTTGAGAACTTTGACTCTTTTAATCCGAATTCGAAATTGTGAACTTCGACTTTTCTAATACGCCGTGTTTGTGAAACTGTGAACTTTGACTGTTCTAAAAACCAAATCTCGAGTTGTAAATCGACCTGTTAAAATCAAATGTTATGTACTAAATTATAAATCATATTTTGTTTCCGATTTTTTTAATTTAACTGTGAAATTGTGAAACAACCAATAATCAAAACTTTGAATTGTGAACTGAAACTTTTTGTGAAATATTATTTTGACATTGCCCTGACAACCTGAACGGGCAGAATAAAAATCAATTTTACCAGTGAATTACGACCAGTGTTTAAATCCGAAAGAACCACACCATCGCCCTTCCTTGTCATCGGAAAATTCCATTCATCTGATATTCGAGTGGAGAGCCAGAGGGTTATCGCAGCCGTTGGCTCATTGGGATCGTTCTGATTCTCACCTTCTCATTCATCTGGTTATTCATCAATCGCACGGTTCCATCCCATATTCGCCCATTTTCGCCACACGGATAAGTTTTTGGTTTCATTCATTTTAATCTGTATTTTTGTGATTTAATTTAAAGCCAGAATTTCAATTTTTCAAGTTCTTTCCCGAGCTTTTGCCCGAAAGGGGAGGCTCTAAACGGAACACCTCCGCGTTTTAGCTGAGTCACATTGATACCGCAGAGCAATAGGGGGAGATTTTCTTCCCTTTGCCTTTTATCATTTGTGTCTAAAAAAAATAGCAATTCGCGACGTAACATTACTTTCCCGTCGAATTCCCATTCATTATCGAGACACGACGTTTAAACTTGTAGAAGAAATGAAGGAACAAGACATTATTGAACCAAGTTACGGTCCTTTCATCTCCCGTCCGGTTTTTATAGCAAAAAAGATGGTTCAACTAGATTTTTTATAGACTATAGGATGCTGAATAGCCTGACCAAAAAAGATTCCTATCCTATTCCTCGCATTGATGAAATCCTTGATGGTGTAGGAGGTGCAGAATGGTTTTCGACAATCGATGTAAAAAGTGGATACTGGCAAGTGCAACTTGAGCCATCAGATAAAGAAAAAACAGCATTTATGTTAGGATGTGAATTTTTGCAATTCAAGGTACTTCCCTTCGGACTTTGTAACGCTCCGGCTACTTTCATTCGGTTAATGAATAAGGTTTTACAAGGATTAACCTGGAAAATTTGTTTAGTTTACTTGGACGATATAGTGATCTATAGCAAAACCTTCGAAGAAAATTTACAGAACATTGAACTAGTACTCAACCGCCTAAGAGAAGCAAACTTAAAGGCAAATCCGAAAAAGTGTATTTTCAATAAAAAAGAAGTCTACTACTTAGGTCATATTTTATCAGGCGCAGGTATTAAAACTTCCCCAGAAACAAACAACTACGATTGTAAATTGGCCAATTCCCACTAATAAGAAAGAAGTTAAGAGTTTCACAGCATTAGCTTCTTACTACAGGAAATTTGTCAAGGATTTTGCCACAATTGCTAGACCACTTCATCGCGTAACGGAATAAAATACTGTTTTCGAATGGAATCAGGAGGCTCAGGTCTCTTTTGACACGCTTAAAAAGGCGTTAGTCTCTTCCCCTATTTTGGCTTTCCCGAACGTTACCGGTGATTTCATCATCGATACCGACGCTTCTAACACCGGTATCGGACCAGTTATTTCTCAAATTCAGCAAGGAGAAGAGAAAGTTATAGCTTACTTTAGTAAAACACTCAATAAAGCAGAGAGGAATTACTGTGTAACTCGTAGGGAACTTTTAGCTATAGTAAAGGCGATAGATAACTTTCGCCACTACTTGGTTGGTAGATGTTTCATTATTAGAACTGATCATTCAGCACTTCAATGGTTACTGACTTTTAAGAATCCCGAAGGACAGGTTGCAAGATGGTTAGAGACCTTATTCGTTTAAATGCGGATGCTCTGTCAAGACGACCCTGCGACGAGGATTGTAAAAAGTGCTGCAAGATGGAACAACAAGAATTTGAAATAGAAAAATCGGTTTGAAGTACTATTTGTCTGATTGATGACATAATAGATTGGCATAATTCTCAACGAGCAGATCCAGTTCTTAAAACAATAATTCAGTCTAAAGAAAGAAATATCCGACCAGATTAGTCTGAAAACTCCCACCACGATTCCTCATTGAAAATTTATCTCTTACATTGGGATTCGTTAAAGTTGAAAGATAACCTTCTATTCCGGCGAAGGGAAGCACCGGATAGGTCTTACTTCGTTTGGCAATTAGTCGTACCAAAGGAAATGATTCATCGAATTCTTTCGGAAGCTCATAATTCTCCTTGCGGCGGACACTTCGGCGTCAACAAAACTTTAGCCAAAATTCGCCAACAATATTACTGGGCATCGTGTTAACCAGATGTCGAAGAATGGTGCAAAAAGTGTAAAGTTTGTTTTGCAAAAAAGGGACCTTATTCTAAACAGAAGGGAGAACTCCAAATCTACAACGTTGGGAATCCGTCCAAGAGAATTGCGATAGACATTCTCGGACCTTTACCTAAATCTTCTTCCGGCAATAAATATTTGTTACTTGTCACAGATTATTTCACTAGATGGCCTGAGGCATTACCTCTTCCAAATTTTAAAGCTAAGACAGTAGCAGAGACTTTAGTTTTCGAGGTATTCTCTCGCTTTGGCATACCTCTTGAAATTCATTCAGATCAAGGTAGAAATTTTGAATCTAATATTTTTCAGGAAACTATGACGATACTAGGAATCAAGAAAACTAGAACTACCCCATTACATCCTCAGTCTAATGGCTTGGTCGAACGATTAAACAGGACGATTCTCCAATATTTATCCAAATTTGTCTCGGAAAATCAGAAAGATTGGGACAAATGGATACCCCTTTTCTTGTTAGCCTATCGATCTTCAAAACACGGAACTACCGAATTTTCACCGGCAATGGTACTCATGGGAAGAGTACTGAAGCTACCTTTAGAGCTTCTTCGTGGTAGTCCGCAAAACAAATTGTTAAAGTCCAGTAACTCACCCGAATTCGTTGGAGAATTGAAAGAAAGACTAAACGCGATCCATGATAAAGTAAGAAATCGATTTACGATGAAAAGCAATAAAATGAAGTCGAAGTTTGACTTAAAATCACACATGCTTTCCTTTGAACCCGGTCAACAGGTTTGGCTCTTCCACCCCCGTAGAGTCAAAGGAAAGTGCCCCAAGTTACGAAGAGATTGGCTAGGTCCATATTTAGTTAAAACTAAGATCAACGACGTAGTTTATAGAATTCAGAAACTTGCTCTCGGAAAATTTCTAATTGTTCATATCGATAGATTAGCACCTTTCGAAAATTAAATAGCGGTGCCAGTTCAGAGACGTTAATGATGGAGAGTAGATTGCTGGCTGGAGCCTGGTGCACTCGTCCTCGGTAAAGGTAATACTGTAGCACGATGTTCTGTGAAGGGTTTCCGAACAGTCTTTTTGTGTAGTGGGTATTCAACGATTAACTTGGCCTGGTTATTCGTTGTTGTCACTTGCTCGAGATTCCTCTGGCTGCGGAACAGAAATGATCTTTTGAATTCTTGAATTACCGATCATAATTTTTACTAGTGGATTATTTGTGGACTCCCGGGAACGATTCTCGATATTTATGGTCGGTTCACTAGGGTGATATAGGGGTGCACACTGTATTGTTCATGAAATAGTGACCGATAGAGCGCAATTGATGAAAGCTTTCCAAAAGTCATTACGTCGGATATTCCGGGTCGTTATTTTCTCAAAATGATTTAATTATAAGACATTTTTAGTTGTTCAGATATTTGCGCAGATGTATTTTTCTGTCACAGATTCCCTTGGTTTTCCTGAGAATCCTTGCTTCCTCCCGCCATCCTTCAGGAACAACAACGATTCAAAGGACACCAAAGGAGCTCTGCTTCTCAGAAGACAAGAGAAGAAAGAATTACGAAGATTTCCAAATTGAATTGTATTATTTAAGGAACGACTATTGACAGATGCGAGACCGAGACAGATAAATCAATTTCAATTCAGTAGGCAGATTTAAAATGTTGTACACACTGTCCATCCCAGGTTTTTTAGCCATGGTTTTCCCTCGGGACTGCTACAAATGTCAGAACAGTGTAGTTAGGTCGCAAGTAGCACTGGCTGGACCATGGCAACCACATCTCAGTACAATTAGGGAGTTGCCGGGGCGGCAACTCAAAAGAGAGGGGAGTAGTGTAACGAACGTCGCCGCTTAGTCTCGAGTTGGGGTTTTGGACCGAGCGCGGCTCACTTGACAACCGGCATGACAACGGACGAACGTTGACAACGACGAACAAACAGTCTCGGTTGACAGCTCACAGCGAATGGACATGTCGACCGAATTACTAGTCCGCGATATCTGAATAAACCCTGCTGATTTTCTAATACGTCGTTTCATTGACGTAACAATATAGTCGTTTCAGGAATTCGAACTTAACAATTCAGACTGTACATTCGTTCTTTGAAGTGTTCTCTACATTCTAGTATCCGCAAAATCTCAATTACATCAACTAAATCCACGTATAGTGTGTTCTACGCTTGCGTGGTATGTTCTGTAGCGATAATATGCCCCGAGTTATCCACACTCGGTCCAACACCACATAGCTATGGCCCGCGGTGTCTTCTCCCCTTTATTTTTTATTTGGGCGCCAGGCGCTTTCGCGCCGGGGAGAAAACACGAAGATATGCGGCCGAGCTGCTTTCCCGGACTAGCCGCAGCCTCCGGATGGTAGAGTGGCGGGATAAGGAGTCGGGGCTCTTGACACTGGGTCTCTCTCTCTCTCTCTCTCTCTCTGGTAACAATTAAAGAAGCAAAAATAAATAAATAAATAAACTCTGGTCAATTACTGTTTCTGCGGGAACTGACACGCCTGTTCTGTTTTATTTTAACCAGATTGAAATGCTCGATGGCAAGATAAATTAAACAACACAAACAAAATAAGATAACATGAAATTCCCGCAGTTCAAAATTTCGGCTACATCAAAAATGTGAAACACAAATAATCCCGACCGAACACGGTCTCTCGGCGCAATTGCAGCCCGTCCTCGCAAGGACGCGAGTTCCCGCGCGCGCCGCGGCTCTCGCCACACTCACACCCACTCGTCCACTCAATCCGCGGGAAAAGGGAAAATTCGGGATGACCCAACGGAAAATTGTTCGCCGAATACGCGATCCGGCCACGCGGGACTCAAGCCGCGATATTTTGTCGATGCTGCTACTTTTCCCGCCGGGTCTCTCTCCTTTTCCCCTCCCGCAGACACACACACCCACGGCGAAGCGGGACGCGACGACGACAAACGACTCGAAACTACGGAACGAAAGAAACACAAAACACACTCGTGCACTCTCGGCGGCGCTGACAATATTCGCGGTCACACACGCTCTCTGCGGCGCCAAAATCCGGCTCCTTCGTCCACCGGTTACAAAGCAAAACTACCCGCGAATCTCACCCACACGCCCCTGCACCCGTGTCGCCCCCGCCCTCGCGCACTGACTCGACCGTTATTTTACAATAAAAAAAACGCAACAAACAAAAGAACAGACGACTTCCCGCGACCGTACGACCGCGGATCGGTCTCTCGCACGCGTGTTTTCACGCAGGGCCGCCCGATCGTCCGGGCTTTCCGCGACACGCGCTCGTCAGCTGTTAATTACTTTCCTCGGTCCGTTGCTGCGTGGGCGAGAGTCCGGGGAAAGGTGCTCGAGCGCTCTGACACCGGCGCGACCGGCAATTTCGCGGGAAACCCGTCGACTCGGCCGTCGCGCGCCCTCGTCGGGCCAAAACAAATCGGCCTAATGGCCGCTGGTCAGAGGGACTTAATTTTACGGAGGAAAAACAAGTAATCGGAAAAAGAACGCCGCGCGACGTGGCTCACCAGTCGACCGTTTCGGTGATGCTCCTCGTCTTCTCCGTGTGCGCGGGACTGCGATCGCACCAAAATCTCCGTCGTCCGTCTTCCTTGGCGTAGGGCTGCGTGCTCGACGACGTGCTCGCTCGCTCGACTCGTCCTCGGGAAGTGTCCCGAGGTCTCGCTCGCTCGCACGCGCCGGGGTTCTGATCCCCTCTCCAGGCGTTCGACGGACAGGCGGCCAACTCTGTTCCATCGAACAGCCGATCGACCGCGAACAGCGACGATCGTTCGCTCCTCGGTTGGCAGGCGTGGCGCTAGGTGCAGGCGGCGGCGGTCCTCCAGTCGGCGGCGGCGGCGGGAGAATTCAAGTGCGTTCGCCGCGCAGTGACGTAGCGGCGAGGTAGCAGCGACAGTCGCGCGTCCTTGCTCCGACGTATTCCCACGCCGACCTGTCGATGCGGGTTCGCCCCAGCGCTCGGCGCCAATTTCCGTCGCAAAATGCGGGAAAAAAATTACAAAAAAACAAGCATTAATAATAAATAAAAAAATAATACAAATTATGGCCCTGCGGATCGGTGAGGGACGGGTCGAGCGAGCGAGAAGCGAGCTCCCGAGCACGGCCGAATATTTTTCCGTGCTACAGTTCGTATTTGGTTAGACGTTCAGCCAATAAAGAAGAGCAGGGATATCGTTCCTACATTAACGCATAGATGGCTCCGGTGTTTTCTTCGATTCCATAACAATTAGACAATTAGGTAATTAATTCGCATTGGTTACTATTAGGTGCTCCACTCATGTGGTGAAGTTGCGACAGGTGCAGGTACGGCGATGTATTTCAGTACGCTGTGTTATCACAATGCCGCCTAATCATGTAGCCCACGTTACTGTTCTGCCGGCAACATTGGACCTCCGTTAGAAGGTTGGCTTTGTGCGCTTATCTTGTTCGGTATATTCAATATAGAGCTACTAAGTGTTCGCACATCCGGGCAATAGGAGATCTTGTCTCAACATAAAAAATATTCAATAATTAAAACCGGTGCTTTGACCTAGTGGATAGCGTGCTAGCCTCTAAACCAGAGCATCGGTAGGTCGAGGGTTCGAGTCCCGCTGCCGTCGTTTTCGCTGAAAAAGAAATATTCGGGCGCGATGTAGCTCCAGGTATACATGTGTATACCTGTAATCCGAGTGTTTACATTCTCAGCGAAACGCGATTAGCTCCGGCGGCGCGAAGCGAACTTGAGACCGACTGTATCGACAGAGGTTTTCTGTAGTTTCCCTCTGTCTTCTGGGCTCTGTCCAGAGGCAAATGCGATACAGTAGGGGACGTCGGCTGCAGCCGCAAAAAAAAGGGGTGACTGGCTCGGTCTTGAAGGGATTAACAATAATTAAGCACAGGAAAAAGTACAAACGATCGGGCCGACCCGCTATAGGCAAGAAAATGCCTGAAGATCGGGGGACAATACAGGAAACAGTAAACAGGAAACAGATATTCAATAATTAAATTACTGTATTCTGTTACTCCAAGAATGTCTATATCACTTTGTTTCAAGAATGTGCTGTAAAAATAAATAGGTCAATACAAATAATAATAAAATTCCCATAAAAAAGTAATTTAGACACATGTAGACTAAATTCAATAGGCATTTTGTATTTTTTTCAAAACGAGAATGCCTAAAAACGTTGTGGAATTGATCATTTCAGTATTGCGATGTGTATAGTATGTGTAATAATTTTTAACAGGAAAAAGCATATCAATTGTCATAAGTATTTAAAAGGTTACATGGGTTTCAAAATTTCAAAAAATCGTTTTACTTTTTTTTCGTCTTATTAAATAATACAATATGTCTAGAATATTCTCAAAAAAATTAAAATCATTCGGAGTCAAATTCTAAGAGATAGAGCCTTCGGAAGCTCTACCCATCGGGCCACGTGACCCTGGAACTTAAAACTTTAATCGCGTTTTTCTTGAAACTCTATTTTTGAAGTCGGTGGACACGATTTCTTGAAGTTATGAACCGTTCTTGATCAAATTATGCACACTTCTTCAAAATAACATTATCTAGTGATTGAACGAAGAATAAAAAAAAAATTATTACAACTTATTTTACGAGGCGAATATATTATGAAAATTTGACCAATATATGGGATTTTTGTTAACAACTCCGCCAAAAATTCAAATTTCAATTTTTTGTTTTTTCTTCGTTCAATCTCGAGTACTATGCATGTACTAACGGAATATATTTGGTTTTTTAATTTTTGATGAACGAGTCACGAGTTGTCCTATCCACGCCGAGTGCACTTTTTTGAGAAGTCAAGGGAAATGAGGTCCCAACAGTTGGATTTTCAACATTTTTTAATGAAAATTTCACAAAATTCTCGTGAAACATGTACCTTTCACGATATGCTACATTGTTTAAATAAAATATCTCATTGGATATATTTTTTTAAATGAGCAAAAATACCTTTTTTTGAGCCTCTGAAACCCATGTAGCCTGTAAAACCCCTTAACCGGACCGTTTTAAAGAAAAATGTTTTTTTCTTATTATAAGGGTTACGTTTTTCTTCACCAATAAAACATTTGGGATAGTTCTATTCTTTTAGGATGGCAGCGAAGGATTTTTGTCACTGGACACACCAGTTGGGTCAACCGGTTCCTTCGATACCTGAAATATGGGTTCTTACTTCTGCGTGCAGTTCAGAGAAAACAAACCATAGAATTGGTCTCCGCTAGGGCTCATACTATCCGCAACCACATTTCCTGTAGATTAATTGTAGTGATTTTTTAAAGTTAATACTTTTAAATCCATATCACTGATGCCAACTATATCATCATTTTTTATAAATTACTCTGTAACTTGGGTTTAAGGATCATAAAAAATCCCTATAATTAATCATTAGGAAATGTGTATTGGTTTTCTCTGAACTGCGAACAAAGTGAAAAACCCATATTTCTGGTTTGGAATCAAGTGATTGACCCAACCACCAGATCCAGTGTAAAAAAAAACCTTTGCTGCAATCCGAAGAGAATAGAATTATTTCATACATTTTTATCAGTGAATGAAAAAGTAGCCCTTACGTTAAACAAATATTTTGTTTGATCGGTCACTAACTAGAAGAAAAAATGGGTTTTCGTGCTGTGGTTACCGAGCAAAGTACAAATGCAGTGATTGTTTACTACGATGAACCCCCAGACCGTAATATGTAGGGCGGACTGATTTTTCAAGACACAAATATATTTAATTTATTGTGGTACGTAATCAACACTTTAGAATTATCTAAGAGCAAATCAAAAATATTTTGGAAACTGATACGGCGACGACCGTGCAGACGACTAGGAGTTCTTGCGGCGGTACCGCAGTCTGATCGCCATTAGTCTTGCGTTTAGTATATCGCTTGTCGACAGGTTCAAATTTAAAAACAGTTACGTCAGTCAGTAAAAGTGAAAATAAAAAAGACATTTTCGTTTTGTGATGTGTATAATATGTAGTATGTAATGATTTTCTACAGAAAAAGGTTCATAAACTGTCGCAAGTGTTGAATTAATTAAAATTAAATATTTGATTTTAAGCGTGGTAGGTAATCACCTCTTTAGATTTACCTAAGAGTAAAACAAAGAAATGTATCTGAAAAAATGAAAAATATGCCCACGCTGCAAGTTGTGGCCAAATTCATTTATGCAGAGCGAAGATTGTCACCCGTACATGTGTGTATAATTGAAAAGTGCAATTTTTTAAAGGTAAATACCTACATAAAGAAATTGACATTCTTACAATATTTGGGCATAGTTCTCAATACTTAATTAAGGGGGGAAACCAGTTTAGACCGATAAAAAAATCGACTTTTTTTTTATTGCAGAAATTGTCAGTATAACTCCTCAAGAATATGTGGTAAAAATTTGAAACCAAAATTCGCATTATTTCCGATGTTATGAGCACTTGAGTGACCGCCCGTCGGTTCGGCGCCGAAGCGCGCGGTACACCGAGAGAAAAAGTTTCCTTGATTCAATAAAATTTCCTTGAAATCTCAACCTATGAAACATTTCTTTGAGGTCATTGAAATAATATCCTTAAGTTAATATTATATTTTCTTTGAATGATGTCATCAACCAAATTATAGGTTATGTTCACCAAGTTTTTGGTTACGTACCATAGTACTTAGATATGTTCACCAATAACTTCGATGGTTTAACCAATGATTATCTTCTTGATTTGACTTGACTTAACTATAACATAACAGATCAGCTTGCGCGAGAAACACCAATACGACTTATCGCGAATGAGCCAAACGTTGACAGACCGGGTGCCGTCAGGCATATCGTTTCTTTAAATCAAGGAGATCATGTCTTTGAAATTCAAATAAGAGGAGATGCAAGCCCGAAATGACGCGTACGAACAAGAAGAGGGACTGCTATATGGTGCTGGCATAGCCGATTAACCGCTGATCATTTTATATAATTAATTACTGCCATGAATGTCTTGTTTTCGCTTCATTTTATTTCAAACGCGTTTTTCTCGAAACGACTTTTTTTCAACTGGTGGGCGTTCTAGCTAAAAAAGTTATTGACCAATCGTTCTGAAATTTTTTGTGAATATTCTTTATTCGATTCCAATCTATATGAACCTAAATCTGAGATTATATTGTTATTAAACATTTTTTTTATGCAAAAAAGGTGAAAAAATATGGTGTAAAACAATTATATCGTGTTCAAACTCTTCAAAAACATGAATTTTTTTTTTTTACCAGATTTAGGTTCATATTCTTAGAAAATATGTTGTTAACGAGAAAAAAAAATTTGGATGATTACAGATAAAAATTGCGATTTCAGGAGTTCCCGCCAGCAAAATACTTGGGTGGGAATCGTCCATGGACAGCACGTTCTAACGCCACTATTTCCGGGGAAAATTACTTGAACAAATTATAAAGTGTACTTCAAACCATAAATAAAATACCCTCCAAGTTTAAACAATTTCAGATTATTCCTTCCCTATTTAAAAAATTCACGAAAAACACAAAAATTTCGGCCTCCTAAACAGGTTTCCCCCCTTAAGACATGATACAAATTTCAATTCGTTCGGTCCATTCTGTCCAAAGTTATATTCTTATACGGTATGACGGTGCATTTTCGAATGCACCGCCACTGTGTCGCTCTCCCTCCCTCGACGTTGCCCGCGTCGCGAAATTCGCCTCCAGCCACCAAGTCTCTGGACTGACGGACGGGCGGCGATGGGACGGGCAGCAGACAGCCGAGTCGGCGGGGCTCTAACCCGGTTTTTTCCAGCATGTATCTTAATTTGAAAAGAATTTATTTCCGGTTTCGAGCTGCCCGCCGAGGAGAACGACAGACGAGGGGGATCACGCCGGCGCGCGCCAACGCCGCGCACACGCCAGGACTACCTGCGCGTGAGGTGGTGGGATAGCCACCCCCGATTCCAGGCCTGAGATCGGGAGGGACAACCGTCCCCCCAAAAGGAACACTATTTTGTAGGAATTTTATTTTTTTATTTGTCGTACGTCAAATCGACGCTTTATAAAAGTTGTGACGAAAGTCACAACTTGGAAAGTTGTGTGAAGTTGTGAGTTGTAACTGCCTGGCCGGGGAGCCGTAGATCAGGCCACGCTCCCGAGCGATCCGGAGGAGTCGGCCCGGGGAACCGAACCGGGTTCTCTGAACCGACCTCCCGGGTCCCCCATTCCGATGGTCGAAGACTCGGCCCAGCTCTCGCCCGAACGGGACCCCCACGACCAATCGCCCGGCTCGCCGGATCCGATGGTCGCGGACCCAGCCGTACCAGGCCCCTCGGGCCTGCCCCGGGTGATCCCTACCGAGCCGGTCACCACCGGGACCAATGCCCCGGTCGACCCACGCCCGGCATGGCGGTTAATCCGCCTCGAAGATCCCGCGCGGCCTGGTCAAGCGAGGGGTCTTAAGGCCCCCGCGAGGCCAACTACGTACGCTACCGCAGCGGCGGGGTCGTCGAAAGGCGCGATCCCCCGCATCCCGAGACGGGGCCGAACCTCGGCTCCGCCAAGGCCGCAGCCGCCTCGCGGTCTGCCGGACCCACCAGCTCCCGTCACGGAACGGCCATCCGCGAGGGTGACCTCGCGATCGCCGGCCGCTACCGAACCCCAGCCACCGACGGGGCCTCCCGCCGCCCGCAGACGAGTCCTGGAGAGGGCTTGCTATAGTTGCGGGGAAGTGGGACACTGCTACTCGCAGTGCCCCCTGGGCCCACCCACCGCGGTCTTCTGCCGCCGGTGTGGACGAAAGGGGAAGACCCTCCGCACCTGCCCGGCGTGCAGCCAGGGCTGGAAGCGGGAGGGCCCCTACGTCCCGCTGCTAGGACGCAACGTCCCGCGGGACGAGCTGAGGGCCATGCGGGCCGAGAGACCCAGGTCTCGAAGACCGCGAGGCCCGAGGACGGCCGTCTCAGGGGAGGTTGCCCCCCCGCCAGCTCCCGTGACGGCCCCACAAGGGGCCGCGGGCGACCCAGTGGCCCCACCAGAGGCCATGGACGACTCGGCGGCCCCGAGTGAAGCCACGGACGACTCGGCTCAGTGAGCCGAGCGTTCCCCGGTTCCCGATGGAGGCCTAATAGACCTCAAGCTCCCGTAAACAGGCCCTAAGCCCCAGCTCTCGCAACGTAGGCAGAGAAGCCCAGCTCCCGTGAATGGGTCCTAGGCCTCAGTTCTCGCAACGTAGGTCGAAAGACCCAGCTACCGTAAAACAGGCCCCAGGCCTCAGTTCTCGCAACGAGGGTCGAAAGACCCAGCTACCGTAAAACAGGCCCCAGGCCTCAGCTCTCGCAATATGGGTCGAAAGACCCAACTCCCGTAGGTAGGCCCCAGACCTCAGCTCCTGCCAGGTGGGACACGAAACCCCGTTCTCGGAAGAGGGACACGGACCAAGGCCCCGATTCAGATGGACCGGAGAACGTCGGACTTCGGACCCGATCACGACGTGGCCAGGAAGGAAAGGCCCCAACGAACGACCGTCGGAAGGATTCATTCTCACGATGGTATCGTTATGCTTTCTTTACCTTTCTTTTCGTTGTCCGTCCAGAAGAAAAGAGTTATTTCTCGTGCTGCGACATTAAGCGTTCGCGCAGATCTCGAGTTACCCGCAAAGATAGATTGGCTCTCGACAGGAAACCGCGGGTAACACTCAGGCGCTACCGATACTTCCCCCATACTAGGTTTTTTTTTGTTTTTTTTTGTTTTGTTCTTCTTGCTCCCGTTTGCTGTTCTGCTACCGCTTCCGAGCCCCAAGCCGAAACCACCCTTAAGGGGTGGGGAGTTGTGACGTGATTTTTCAGAATCACGGTCACAAGATTTAAGTACCGGTGATTTCGAGCATTTTTATCGTATTGTTAAGTTCCGTGGCTGTCGCTCCTCGTATCGCCACGTTCCCTTCGTTTGTCGATCCCGTCAGTTTCGCGATATGTTGGAGTTGCGGGTCGGTCGCTCGACTCTGTTGCGGGGACGAGAGCTCAACGAACCGAGCATCCCAACAGAGAAGAGCGTACCGACGACTGTTCGCGCGGTGCAGCGAGAGTCCGGTGTAAATCCGGCGCCCTGAGAGGCGAAAAATGCACTGCGCTGGAGAGCGGGTAGTTTTGTGTTTGGGCAGAGGGCGGAGTAGCCCTCGTGCCCTTCGTTGAGAGTTGCGTAATCGCCCGCTCTCGCGCTAAGCGTTGAGGGAAGCGCTCGCGCGGATACGTCACGAGTTACCGGCAGAAATGCGCTCTCGTACGATTATTCGGCGATAAGAGTGAGGGCAGTAGCTCCCGGGCAAGGGAATCTGGAAATAATGATAATTGCGCGGTCAAGGCGATCACGTATATTAGGCAGTCGATCGCGGGCCACCGCCGAGGTGTCTCGCGGTATTAACGCGCGCTCCCGTGTTGACAGTTCTTCTGTCTGTCTCGCTCGCTCGCGTACGGTCCTCGGGCCACGCGCTCGCCCGTACGCCCGTTCTCGCGTGTGATTTTGCGTTCGCGATCTCGTGCTCGATTTCTCACGAGAAATCGTTGGGTTCTCGCGCCGTCTCTACGGCCAACTAAATGCAGTTCGGTGCATCGTATTCCGTGCATCGTGAAGATGCAGTTCCCGCATTTCGAAAAATTCGAGAAATTCGAAAATTCGAAAAACTAGTGAGTGATTTTTTTCGTTCGAGCCCTATCTCGAACGAGCAGTGTTCGCGCGCAGTGATGCCGTGCGGCGCAGCCGTGCGCCGCGTTCCGTGCACCCGCCGCTCCGCCCTGGGATATCGTTCGTGTCGCCGTCGCCGTCCAGGGTCAGCTGGTGAGTCGTTCCCGATTGTTTTTCTTCGGCGATCGAATTATTTTCGATCGTCGTTCTCGCTAGGTGTTCGATCCTCGCGACCCCGATCACGATTTTTCGCGTTTTCCGTGAGTTTTCGCCGCGATAATAATAATCGAGTATTATTATTTATCCGGTTTACGGAATTTCACTCGATGATTAGAGTTCGCGTTTAGTTATGTTTTCGCATTAGGCTATTTATTGGGCCATTACCTCGACCCTCTCTACCACAACCTAGCAGCCTGAGCGGCCGTGCAATTCCGCAACCGTTCGCTCTCGCGAGTGCATCCAGTTGCGTTTGTTAATTTTACGCGTCCACAAAAATTAACTAAGTTACCGGTTTCGTTAATGATTGTTCCCGATCGTTAGTTTTGCTCCGAACTTTCGATTTATTTCTATTTTGTTTGGAATCGAGTCTGCTCACCTCGATTCCTCGGACATACCGGTTTGTTAATTCCGGTGAAACAAAAATTGACTGGCGCCACCGGGTTTGCGGACGCACAAGCGAGGGCGGACGGCCGAAGGTGACGTTTCGGCTTTTTAGGGTTTTTTGATTATGGCGTTCGCGCTTCCGCTCACGAAAAATACGTCACAAAGTAACATTCGAGTCAGTGCGCGAGTGCGGGGGCGACGCGGGAGTAGAGACGGTGAACGAGAGGATCGCGATTAAAAAAATTATTGTGTCAGGTGGACTGAGTAGCCGGATTTCGACCCGCGGAGAGAGTGCGTAGCCGTGAGCCTGTAACCGCCGTCGAAAGTGAGATAGTTTCTTTTGTTTTTTTCTGTTTAATTTCGAGACAACGTTTTGCCGTCATCGCGTCCCGCCTCGCCGCGGGTGTGGCCGCGGGAGAGAAGGAAAAAGAGAGGCCCGACGAGAAAATCGTAAGGATAAAAATACTGCGGCTTGAGTTCCGCCCGGCCGAATCGCGCATTCGGTTGTTACGTCGCGAATTGCTATTTTTAAGACACAAATGATAAAAAGGCAAAGGGAAGAGAATCTCCCCCTATTGCTCTGCGGTATCAATGTGACTTGGCAAAACGCGGAGGTGTTCCGTTTAAAGCCTACCCTTTCGGGCAAAAGCTCGGGAAGGAACTTGAAAAAGTAATTCTGACTTTAAATAAAATCACAAACATTAAAATAGAAATAAATGAAACGAAAAACTTATCCGTGTGGCGAAAGTGGACGAATGTAAGATGGAACCGTGCGATTGATGAATAATGGGATGAATGAGAATATGAGAATCAGAACGATCCCAATGATGCAACGTTGACGATAACCCTCCGACTCTCCACTCGAATATCAGATGAATAGAATTTTCCAACGATAAGGAAGGGCGATGATGTGGTTCTTTCAGATTTAAACACTGGTCATAATTCACTGGTAAAGTTGATTTTTATTCTGCCCGTTCAGTTTGTCAGGGCAGCGTCAAAAGGAAATTTCACAACAATTATCGGTTGACAAATCAAAATGTAAATTATTGGCTGTTTCACAATCTCACAATGTCACAGTTAAATTCTCGAAAATCGTAGACAAAATATATGACTGGTAATTTAATATATAAAGTTTAATTTTAACATGTTGATTCACCACTGGAGATTTAGTTTTAAAGAAGTCAAAGTTTACAATTTCACAAATACGGCGTATTGAAAAACTCGAAGTTCACAATTTCGAATTTGGATTAAAAGAGTCAAAGTTGACTATTACACAAATACGGAGTTTTAATCACAAGATCAAAGAAACGTTGGATTTCCGATATAAAGTCCGAACTATATTATTTAAAATATCGATGGTTTACAATTTTTTAATGTTGGAGAGATTTAAGATCTCAAATTCACAAATTCACGATTTTAATTTTCTAAGTTGATCTGACGGATAATTCGGTGATAAAAATGGTTCGATTCGGGTCCGGAATATTAATGAGCTCCGTCGCCTTTTGCGGCTCATTAAATAACCTCCTCGCTATTTCCCCGCTGTCGCCTTAAGGAAGGGGTGACGGTCGAGCGGTGCGTTACGCGTCTTACCGTCCCCTCACGCTTCATACCTGATGGCTACTCTTATCGCATTCTTACTATAGCTGTCGAACGGTGCGTTACGCCTACCGTCCCCTCACGCCTCATACTTAGCGGGCTACTCTCATCGCGCTCACTCCCACTCATGCGTCACTTGCTTCTTTCACATTACGCTAATTTCTTATTTATTAGATTGTTATTATAATTGACAATAATTTATCCTGTTTCTGTTAATAAACTATATGTCACTCCTGTTATTTACTTGAACGAACTCCCAAATATTAATTGTTTATATAATTATTTATCAATAGATTCATTGTTTACTCATGATTACATTTGAATAAAAAAAAACACCTTGTTGATGGAATTTATTCCTATTTTACCCTCGATTTTGATAATAATAGTTTCACAATATTTATCGATAAATTAAAACGATCACGGGGAGGAAGTCGTGTGATTCGGTGATGATGTTCCCCACGCTTACTCCAGACTTCTCCTTCTTCTCCAATAGTGTGGTCATCATTTCGCCTCTTTTGGGACTGGAGGGGTTGTTGCTAGGTGCGTCAATTTCCTTTGTCGTCCATTCTTCTTGGGTGGTGTTTCTGCGTCGTGGATTGGAATTTTTCTGCACTGGATGGTGTGTTGTTTCATACTACCGACGATAATTCGCACTTCGTTATTTCTTTCTTTGGTTTCAAAATCGATATTACCATTTACCGGGTGTTTAACATTTAGATAATTATGATTTAATATTCATACAATATTCATATTTTTTTGTTATCTTCTGTTTGTTTATTTGTTTTTCTAATGATTTTCTCTTCCCAACTGTCTCGACTTGACCCGTAGATTTTTAATTCATAAACAAACTCAATTCATTTATTATTTTATTTACAACTGTTTCCCCACTAATTCACCATTAATTCACAAATCACGGCAACATAAGAAAAGGCACCACAAATATAATCTGTTTAGGTCAGTGGAGTACTAAAATGAGTGGAGATTACGAAAATGGTATGATTCACACATTTTTGGTCACCCGGTAGACGCATCATGAATCCCCGCGAAGAGTAACTGGAACGCACTGTCTTTCGGTTACTCGGTCGGGACAATACCTGACCCATTCGATATGATAAGATTCACCGATGCACGCCCGACTCGTTATACTTGCGATCTCCGGTGCCACACGACGCACCTCATATATATGGGTGACGCGTGTATGTGTGTCCACCTACGGCCGCTACTCACACTCTGTCCTCTTTGCCTTATTTAATCCATATAAAAAAGATATATTACCGTAATTGATTTTTCAGTTAATAGCGTGTAGTCCCAAAAAATTATGGGACGTAACACGGTAATTAATTGCCCGTCCGGGTAATCTAGATTTTTCTCTCGCCGCGGATTGAGTGGATGAGTGAGTGTGTTTGGCGAGAGCAGCGGCGCGCGCGGGAACTGGCGTCCTTACGAGGACAGGCTGCCTTTGCGTCGAGAAACTGTTATAATCGAATTCGAGTGTTATTTATTCCTTGATTTGCAGGAAACATATTGAATTGCGGGAATCGTACTTTACTTTATTATTGTTTAAATAATTTCGAGTCGGAACAGTCCATTCTATTTTTGAATAAAAACTTCACAGATTTGTTAATTCCCGCAAAATCAGTACGTAAACGGAGTTTATATTTTGTGAATTGTTGCAAGAGAGAGAAACGAAATCCCGAGATCTCTGACTCCTTATCCCACCACTCTACCATCCGAGGGCTGCGGCTAGTCCGAGAAAGCAGCTCGGCCGCGTATCATTTTGATTTCTCCCCGGCGCGAAAGCGCCTGGCGTCCGAATAAAATTAAAGGGGAGGAATTACCGCGACTATAGCTTTGTGCGAAGGCGTCTTCGCTAATGCCACGGCGAAGACGACTTCGCCGTGGCATTGGCGCTTCGTTGTCACGCGGAAAATGTACGCCGAATGTTGACACATATGGGCACTTCGCCCTCTACGCTTTGCCGCAAGCCGGACGTCTTTTTCGTGATGTTCCGTCATCCACAAGTGTTACAATGAATGGGGCAAGAATGCAGACACAAATTCTGTTGGCGACCCGGTTGCCAGCAATTGAAGATAATTGCCAGCAAAAGGCACCTCCGGCGTCGTATGAGCGACCGCAGTACGAGCCGCTGACGTTCTTGACTATGCGGTTTCCACCTCTTTCGCGTCGACTTTCGTGCTCACTAACGTCATTGGGACATCAACTTGCATCATGACGTCTCCGATGTCTAGCGATGTTTGCGTGGACGCGTCGGCTCATCTTGCTGGTAGCGTCTGCGACTCTACGTCGCGGTGACCTTCCTCCGCTTGGGTGCTCACATTATCCACCCGCGGAAGATCCCAAACGTCGACTTTCGGAGCCCTCTTTGTTAGTTCCAGAATGCACCGGATGGGGCATTCACTCGCGTTTGTACACTGTAAAAAAAGAAACGGATTTTCGTACACCTAAAAGTATGAAGTTTCGAAACTCGGTATATAAAATAGAAATTAATATGCATTGTGTAATAAATATACCAGCAGTATACGAAATTTAGCAAAAATGCATTAATTTTCACGTAATCGAGATTTTAAATTACAATACTTATGTACTAACAAGGCTATTACAGAGAGGTATATTAAAAAACCAAAAAATGTTTTTTCAAAACAAAAATTGTACGCCAAGTATTAAAAGAGTAGCCGTCTCTCACAAAAAAAACTCCCACAAAAAAATCTCTCACCAAAAAAAACTCTCCCAAAAAAACTCTCTCACCAAAAAATACTCCCAAAAATATCTTACAAAAATATTAACGAATCAATATATTAGCCAAGTAAAACTCCTCGGTAAAAAAAAAAAAAAAAACTTTGTGTACCAGCGTTTTGCTTCCGCACATAGTTCATTGAAATAAGGACGAGAAGTAAAATGCTGGTACACCAAGTTTTTTTTTTTTTTTTACCGAGGAGTTTTACTTGGCTAATATATTGATTCGTTAATATTTTTGTAAGATATTTTTTGGGAGTTTTTTTTGGTGAGAGAGTTTTTTTGGGAGAGTTTTTTTTGGTGAGAGATTTTTTTTTGGGAGTTTTTTTTGTGAGACGGCTACTCTTTTAATACTTGGCGTACAATTTTTGTTTTGAAAAAACATTTTTTGGTTTATTTCACATCTTTTTGAAAACCATCTTCAATACATGCATGCAACGACAGGGCTCATTGGGCGTATGGTCAGATCGCCCTTCTTGCAATTGACGTTGTTCACTGTTATGCTCCGCCAGTGGACAAACCATTTTCACCACGTCTATCCTCTGCATTCTTTATGTCTACAAGACACCAAATAGTTAGTGCTCTATCACGGATAAGTAATGGAAAGGTCTAAAAATACTACAATAAATTATTCCAACATGACAATTAGTCCAAATTAACCCAAAATATAACCTCAAAAAATCGATCTTTCATGGACAGGATAAAGTATCCTCCACATGATGATTTTTGTTGCTTTGAAAAGACACTTTTGCGTTAAGACGCGAGATTATTATTAATCACGCACGATCTTCTCACTTTTTGTCACACGTCGGGAGCAGCCGGTTCGCTCAGGCGATTCACGATCATTTCGATCTCATGACTTTGGGGCCGTCGCTCCTGTGTGCGCGTCTTTCCTTCACATCGATTATTTTTATTGATATGATAGACAAACCATTACACTAGTGTACGACCCTGTCACTTTTTTACTGTCAGACGACGATTATGTCAGACGACGAGAGCGAGCTGGTCGATAGACGATCGTTGCCGCAACTTCTTCAGGCTACCGCTGCGGGCGCCATTTGTTATGTTATGTGTGCGTTGTTCGTTTACACGGATGCACACGTATATGCAATCGGACAAATCTGTCTCGATGTGTGAGTTCAGACAAAAGTGACATTTTGCCAGATATCAGCACTTCGGGAACCGATTATATCGAAATAGGTCTCATTAATAAGGCAGAAAAAGATAAAAAATATTGGCGCTGACACATTTAACGCCCGCGATGTATTGCCTGAGATAATTAGAGTTACAGACGAAGTGAGAGTGTGCTGGTACATGCCATGCACGTATACGGATCGGACAAATTCGCATCGATGTTGTGTGAGTGCGGACGAAAAGTTTTTGACAGAATCGAAATCGTAAGTGGCCAGATATTAGCGTTGCGGTCACCGATTTGATTGAAATAGGGTTCATTGGAAAGAAAAAAAAAAGAAAAAATATTGAACCTGACACATTTGGCGTTCGCGACGTGTTGACTCAGATAATTCCAGTTAGAATTTCGTAGCAGACGAAAAAGGACGAACGTGCTGTAAAGTAAGAGTAGCGCTAGCGTCTCGTCGTGAGAGTCTCGTGAGGCGGCATTATAGATTTCTTTTAATACTTGGCGTCGAGACGCTACCGCGTCTCTTGATTAATGTAAAAGTACACAAATGTAGAACCTTATTAACATTTTAATATACATTTTCATATAAAGAAGTCTTTTTTGTAGTTTATATTTCCAAAACTCGATTGAAAAATTAAAAACTACGAAGTCTCGTCCACTAATATCTCTTAAAATGTGAAATTGTGAAATTGTGAAATAACCAATAATCCAAATTTCGAATTGTGAACTGAAACTTTTGTGAAATATTATTTTGACATTGCCCCGACAAACTGAACGGGCAGAATAAAAATCAATTTTACCAGTGAATTACGACCAGTGTTTAAATCCGAAAGAACCATACCATCGCCCTTCCTTGTCATCGGAAAATTCTATTCATCTGATATTCGAGTGGACAGGCGGAGGGTTATCGCCAGCGTTGGATCATTGGGATCGTTCTGATTCTCACCTTTCATTCATCTTGTTATTCATCAATCACACGGTTCCATCCCATATTCGCCCATTTTCGCCACACGGATAAGTTTTTTATTTCATTCATTTTAGTCTTTATTTTTGTGATTTAATGTAAAGTCAGAATTACTTTTTCAAGTTCCTTCTCGAGCTTTTGCCCGAAAGGGTAGGCTCTAAACGGAACACCTCCGCGTTTTGCCGAGTCATATTGATACCGCAGAGCAATAGGGGGAGATTTTCTTCCCTTTGCCTTTTATCATTTGTGTCTCAAAAATAGCAATTCGCGACGTAACACCGGCTTTGGTAATTTTGAGTCTCATGCTTGCCGACACTTCCTTGAATGACGTGAATCCAACGAAGCTTTTGGTTGAGCGCAACGTGCTGCAAGTATTTCGCTGTTCAAGACGTCGGTAACACCGTTCGTGTGACACTTGATAGTTTCCGCATCGATTCCAATATGAGCGAAAAGCTGGTTCAAAACCTTGACATCACAAACAGCTGTGTATGCCCCGTCAACAGCTTCAGGTCTAAGAAAGTCATTCGCAAGAGAATCTTGGCTGAATTTTTTCTTTTCTTTCTTGCGGTCAACGAGTTTTCCTTTCAAAATGGGCAAGCTGTCAGAAAATCCTTTCACTATCGAACAGAAGTCGTTGAGGAGTCCAAACTTCTTCATATGACGGAGAATTATCGGAGCATAATATTATTACCCTTTAACAACAATAAACAAACAGTTATATTATTCTAATGAGGAGGCGTCTTTACCTAAACCGGTGCAATGAGAATGACGTTGTTGCCCTGAGAACGAAGATATTTAACGAAGTTGGTGAAAGCCATCTTGGCAGGAACCGTGTCAAGACGTCCATCGTTCAGAAACATTTCGCCACCTATTACACGCAAGTCCGTCACTGCAGACGCTCCAGGGGACATTGGTGTCGACGGAACAATATATACGTCATAATCATTCTCTCCACAGCAAGCGGCGATCTGAAAATGTCATCATACGAATAAGTTCGAATATTCGATATGGCTGTCGTGATTTAGTAAATAATTTATTGTGTACCTGGCATATTTCGGCTGAATTCTACAAACCTGTCGTTTCTACATAAAAAATCACTGTGTTACAGTCGCTAAAATCCGTACTCGTTACTGTATCCTCTGAAATGAAATGCATCAATACAATGAGTCTACGCAAAGTAGAAATCAACGGAAGATAATTAGAACAGCGATTAAATTTACCCAGCATTTCGGTGACAGTACTGAAGCCACAGTTTGAATGGTATGTAAGACTTTCCCGGTTTTCTGCAGCAGCGGTCTTACTGAATCTCTGTTACTTGTTAAAAAGTCTCCGTCGTTTTATTTTGTTACGTCCCGTGATTTTTCGGGACTCCACGTTTTAACTGAAAAATCAATTACGGCAATATATTCTTTTTATATGGAATAAATAAGGCAAAGAGGAGAGAGTGTGAGTAGCGGCCGTAGGTGGACACACATACATGCGTCACCCATATATATGAGGTGCGTCGTGTGACACCGGAGATCGCAAGTATGACGAGTCGGGCGTGCATCGGTGAATCTTATCATATCGAATGGGTCAGGTATTGTCCCGACCGAGTAACCGAAAGACAGTGCGTTCCAGTGACACTTCGCGGGGATTCGCGATGCGTCTACCGGGTGACCACAAATGTGTGAATCATACTATTTTCGTAATCTCCACTCATTTTCGTACTCCACTGACCTAAACAGATTATATTTGTGGTGCCTTTCCTTATGTTGCCGTGATTTGTGAATTAATCGTGAATTAGTGGGGAAACAGTTGTAAATACAATAATAAATTAATTGAGTTTGTTTATGAATTAAAAATCTACGGGTCAAGTCGAGACAGTTGGGTAGTGAAAAACATTAGAAAAACAAATAAACAAACAGAAGATAACAAAAAAATATGAATATTGAATGAATATTAAATCATAATTATCTAAATGTTAAACACCCGGTAAACGGTAACATCGATTTTGAAACCAAAGAAAGAAATAACGAAGTGCGACTTATCGTCGGTGGTATGAAACAACACACCATCCAGTGCAGAAAAATTCCAATCCACGACGCAGAAACACCACCCAAGAAGATTGGACGACAAAGGAAATTGACGCACCTAGCAACAACCCCTTCAGTCCAAAAGAGGAGAAATGATGACCACACCACCGACACTATTGGAGAAGGAGAAGTCTGGAGTAAGCGTGGGGAACATCATCACCGAATCACACGACTTCCTCCCCGCGATCGTTTTAATTTATCGATAAATATTGTAAAATTATTGTTATAAAAATCGAAGGTAAAATAGGGATAAATTTAATCAACAAGGCGTATTTATTTAACTAAAAATAATCATGAGTGAATAAAAGGAGTGAGATATACTTTATTAACAAAAACGGGAGAAATTATTATCAATTATAATAATGACTTAATACAAAGGAAATTAGGATAACGCGAAAGAACCAAGTGACACACATGAGTGCGAGTGAGCGCGATAAGAGCCGGCCGGTCGCTAGGTATGAGGCGTGAGGGGACGGTAAAACGCGTAACGCATCGCTCGACCGTCACCCCTTCCTCAAGGCGACAGCGGGGAAATAGCGAGGAGGTTATTTAATGAGCCGCAAAAGGCGACGGAGCTCATTAATATTCCGGACCCGAATCGAACCATTTTTGTCACCGAATTATCCGTCAGATCAACTTAGAAAATTAAAATCGTGAATTTGTGAATTTGAGATCTTAAATCTCTCCAACATTAAAAATTGTAAACCATCGATATTTTAAATAATATAGTTCGGACTTTATATCGGAAATCCAACCTTTCTTTGATCTTGTGATTACAACTCCGTATTTGTGTAATAGTGAACTTTGACTCTTTTAATCCAAATTTGAAATTGTGAACTTCGAGTTTTTCAATACGCCGTATTTGTGAAATTGTGAACTTTGACTTCTTTAAAACTAAATCTCCAGTGGCGAATCAACATGTTAAAATTAAACTTTATATATTAAATTACCAGTCATATATTTTGTCTATGATTTTCGAGAATTTAACTGTGACATTGTGAGATTGTGAAACAGCCAATAATTTACATTTTGATTTGTCAACCGATAATTGTTGTGAAATTTCCTTTTGACGCTGCCCTGACAAACTGAACGGGCAGAATAAAAATCAACTTTACCAGTGAATTATGACTAGTGTTTAAATCTGAAAGAACCACATCATCGCCCTTCCTTATTGTTGGAAAATTCTATTTATCTGATATTCGAGTGGAGAGTCGGAGGGTTATCGTCAACGTTGGATCATTGGGATCGTTCTGATTCTCATATTCTCATTCATCCCATTATTCATCAATCACACGGTTCCATCTTACATTCGTCCACTTTCGCCACACGGATAAGTTTTTCGTTTCATTTATTTTTATTTTTATGTTTGTGATTTTATTTAAAGTCAGAATTACTTTTTCAAGTTCCTTCCCGAGCTTTTGCCCGAAAGGGTAGGCTTTAAACGGAACACCTCCGCGTTTTGCCAAGTGACATTGATACCGCAGAGCAATAGGGGGAGATTCTCTTCCCTTTGCCTTTTTATCATTTGTGCCTTAAAAATAGCAATTCGCGACGTAACAATTTCGATAGCCTTACTCATTTTCCTTTTTCGTTCTAGGATCCTGTCTTTTTGCAACCGGAATTTGCCAGTCTCACCTCCCGGCGATAGAGATGCTTTTTCATTGACTTTCAAGATGAATTAGTAGCCAATTCTTTTGACAGACTGCCGTCGCTGCTCTCCAGTGGAGAGATTCTGATGCGGTGTAATGCCGATTTTTCGGATGTTTAGCTGCAATGATGTTGTTGACCGCTTCATTTCTCTGACTTTACGCGCAAGGTGCTAGTTTGCTTGCGTTACTGGCGTATCGAGCAAAAAGCTGTGTTAGAGCCGCACGAACATCGGTGTCCATGAGAGGTTCTCCATTTGGAAGACCTTGATGCGGCACGCTTTTTTCGCTAGAGCAGTCGAAAAACAAGTAGCAAAATACTTAATAATCTGCACAGGTAAACGCAGTGCATCAAGGCACTTGTCAGGCCTTTCTTCGCATGATTTAAATCCGACCATTTCGGGATCTTCGTTTCGGATTCTTTGCGGACTGCGAAAATTGTGGAACAGTCGTCATCACCCATTAACACCGAAACAACGGCATTCTGCTCTTTTAAAATGGGATTCCTATTAATGAGTTCGACCGCCATGTCCGTTTCTATTGCTTTCGCTAAGCCCTCGTAATTGTTCCTACAGTCTTGATACTCGGGCTTATGACCGCGCTCGCACATTGAGTAGTGTTTACTCCTCGAAGCAGGGGAAAGAATCTTACCAGAATAGTAGCCTATCAGTGAGCTATGACCTGGAATGGACGATACAATTCACGCAATAAAGATCTGGATAGTTTAACAATAGACAAATCATTCGCGTGGAATTTACGCATACCGTGGAATTTACGCGCACCAGATAAACTATTGTATGCATTTCCAGTTCCTCTGCGTTGCCATCTAGCATCATACGATACATTTAATTGTATCGGAGACCCACTGTTGGCATTGCTACATTCAGGGAGATTTTCGTTCGAGGAAAGAGGACAAGGGAGGTTCTATTCATTCTCTTCTTCGTTCAACGCCGTTCCACTACGGTTCAAATATTAAAACTGCATTGGTTATGGGCTTGAAGAATTAGTGTATGGAACTGGAATTTGGATTACGTACATGGAAAATAAAAACAGCCAGAATAATCATCATGATTTCATAAAAGTTTGTCTGTATTGTGGGAAATAAAAATTGGTACAAGATATACAACATTACTGATTGTAAAAAGCGCAAATTGATCTCGCTATTTATTTGTTAAATAATGCGACTGCGCAATCGTAAATATATATATTTGTGCAATTGAAAAATCTAAAAAATATCAATCATCTCGATTCAGTCTTTATGATGGTTGGTCCTGTCCCGTGATAAAAATTGTAAAAATGTATTGTTGACATTATTATATTCTATCGGGCCTATCATCGAATGGCTGCATCCTTCACGCAAGGTAAACATTATTTTGTAGAAATATTTTTATACACGCACTGCTGCGACCCATGTAAACTTACGTTATCTCCGGTATATGACAAGCTTTTATTACAGCAATTTCCTCACGAACACTTTATTACAGCAATTTCCTCACGACCTATGATACGTTCATGTCGTTTGAGGACAGTAGCTATCACGCTGGGTACATTGAGAGCTAACGATATTGTGTTGAATTGAGCTTTGCCAATGCCGGCATCTAGGAGAGCTGCAATAAAAAATTATCACATTATAGTATTCATAATCTTTCAATACATGAAAAATGTATTGCGCATTTTATTTCTTACCAATTCTCGCGCTGCAGTTTACGCTGTACTGTCACGTGTGGAGCGGTTACGTAAGTGGATTTTTACCAACCCCCTGCGTGAAGCGCAAGAGTTATATTTATTTTGATTGTGGGTTCTTTACCTGAACGTCCTCTACAGGACGTTCCTGACGTTGAAAGGGACGAGAAAATAAAATTGTGAGGCTTTCGGGGGAAGGGATAAACCAGCGATTGATATTTTGGAAAAATAAACCAGCAATTGACTCAGTATAGGTCGTCCGCCTGATGAGAGGGTGGAAAAATACTGCAACAAGGATAAATCTGATAAAAGTACGGTATATTCAACATATGGTCAGCAATTATAAATCGGAAAATAAATCAGCAATAATAAATTGGATAATAAATCAGCAATTAGAAATCGGAAAATAAATCAGCATTAATTAATTGGATAATAAACGAGCAATTAGAAATCGGAAAATAAATCAGCAATTAGAAATCGGAAAATAAATTGGCAATTATAAATCAGAAAAATGACGATTTCCTGAACAAAGATAACTTACAACTAACAATTCAAATCCTCTCATTCAATTTGCATACCAATTCGTACACTTAGAATTTGACCGCGCAGCACTCTTACAAGTCGCGTTCGACACTTTCAAATCGCGATCCACACTCTACACGCTCGCACACACTAAATTACATGACAAGAAATGTTGGTGGCGCAATATGAACATTAAAACTAACTCTACGCAGACTGATCACCGTGGCGCGAACAACTTTCGAGTTGCCGATAGCCCAGGTTCAATCCGCTACTGGGCCTGGAATTTTCAGAAAGGTTTACTGTCACTATGCGGGCGCTGATAGAGGAACCGGAATCCTGATTCTCATGGTCGGAGGCTGGCAGGAGACTGATTTTCCGCTCGCTGTCCGACGGTCTCGTTGCCGTCGGAGGGCGAGCGGAGCGTTTTGAGAAATCAGCAGAAATCCGCATAGCAACAATACGAGCGTGGCGATGAGCAGTCCGCCGCGAGGTATTTTGTTAGATGTCACGTCCGCCGCATTCTGTTATCTAGTTACACTCTGGATAAGGCGGGCTGACCATCTCGGAATTTTATGCGAGGATGAAGGACAATTGAAAAGATAAGAGTTTAAGTTAAGTTTGGGGAAAAAAGAATAGTTGTATACATGCGGGATGTGTCAGTACCGTCGTCCCTCATTTTTGTAATGACGGTTCGTATGAACTTCCAAAATATCAGAACATATCGTACACTGTACTCGATAAAGACTGGCAAGACCTATTTGTTCTTCGCCAACGATATCTCTCATTGACAATGGTTTGTTACATGTTGTACACCACAACTCATCGGCGAGCGTCTTAACCTCAACGAGTCGGCGGCCGTCCCAATCTGAGTGGAATGAATGAAGTCTAGTCGCTCGACGACTAGACTCGTTGACAATCACTAACATCAACGTCTTAATAAATTATTAGACATTTTTTTAAATTTATTTTCACCAAAACGCTCGAGTATAGCGCGCTACTGATGCGGCCACTTGATGTTCGAGGTGAGACCTTCACAGGCTGTAAATATTAGAAATTTGAAAATCTCTGTACCTAAGTCATACCTTGTCAGAAAAAGAACCTTGTCAGACCTCGAACCTCACGAAGCCGAGAAGCTGCTCGGCCAGGGGCGGATCGGGATTGAATGGGTCCGATGCCGCGGCCGGAAACGACTGACCGTGACGAAATGTCACAAATACCTGGGCTACGGACACACGAAGGCAAACTGCATAGGTACCGACCAGACAAAAAGCTGCAGGAGATATGGCGAAACGGGACACTACGCCATGGACTGTACGAATAGACTCGATTGCCCGCTGTGCGACGAGGCGGGGCACGGGAGCTCGGCGCACCTAGCGGGATCCGGGAGGTGCGCGGTATTCCGGGCTGCGCTGGTGGAGTGCAGAAGGAGGGGCGGAAGACGGACAGAATAATTCAGGGGACCCTGAACCGAAGTAGGACAGCAGACATGCTACTACCACAGATAGCAGACGAACACGACGCAAATGTACTGATCCTGTGCGAACCGTACAGGAAACGACCAACGCATACGTGGATCACGAATGACACTGAGACCGTAGCTATCTGGGTGAGGGGCGCTACCCGATCTCGGGTAACCGGCCGAGGCGTGGGAGATGACTACGTCTGAGTCAGAGTGGGCTCTGTCACCTATGTCAGCGGTACAGGTGACCACGCGCGCCGCGGCGGAGTTTGAAAGAAAGGTGGCGCCCCTTGAGAACGAAATTAGGGATCTGCCCGGGGAAGTCGTAGTCGCGGGGGATATCAACGCGAGGGCGATAGAGTGGGGCATGAACAACAACGAACAACGTTTGGGACAACAACGAACAAACGAGAACAGCTACTGCTCGAGATGGTCACAAGGCTTGACCTGGTGGTGACAAACACAGGAAATACACCGACATACAGACGACCGGGTTACGGGGACTCCATTCGAGACGTGACGATCATATCCGACGGACTGCTGCCGCTGATGAGGGGATGGCGGGTGGTCGAGGACTACACGGCCAGCAGAGCTGGGCAGTATTTAAAATACATCATGTATTTTGAGTATTTAAAATACAAAAATACTTCTCAAGTATTTTAAGTGCTTTTTGTGTCATAAAATACAAAATACAAAATACTTTTGTTTTTTATGCCCGTATCTATATTCGGAACATTTTTTTATTATTGAAAAATATTCATGTTAAATTTGAAATAGATTTTGCGAGTAGGTGAAGCCGAAATCATCAGGAAAAGTTGACACTTGACAGCATATAATATTTTGAGTAACAGATTTCTCTCTCTATTCGGACCGTTTCGTCTGTGAACAACATACGTTGTATTAAGGTACGTAAACAGTGTCTGCGGAGTCTTTTGTACGAAACGTAAACAGTGCCTGACCTCTACTCATACACCGGCGCGAGATATTCCCGATTTTTTCGCCAGTGCGTCCTACGGTCGCTTCGAGTGAGCATCTCTGCTGTTCCTACGTCAAAAAGTAAGTAAGACTTTATCCATTTACGCTAATCTGGCTAATCGCCAGATTGTCGAGACGGACGAAAACGGTGATACAATTATGAGGAAACTCTGTTACAATCTTGATCGCCATAATTTTGCTTCCTCAAGAAGTTTTGTTTTCGTGAAATTTGGTTTCGTGAAACAAAATTTATTTCCAGATTTTCATGAATGCTAAAAATGCTTAAGGGGGGGGGGGCCGTATGGTCTGTACGACGAAAAACAGACACATTTTCAAACTTTGTTCTACAAGATACGGCCTATGTATTTTTATTAAATGATTACAGCATTGTTCAGTAACATTTGAAGAATATATTCTCAAAATTTCAGCGGAAAATATAAAAAATTAAGCCGTTGGCAGTAAATCTCCGGAAACAGTTTCAAGAAATTTTGTTTTGCGGTGAGGTTGTATCTCAACACTCGATCAACAGAAATAAAAAAACCAAATTGATTTGATTAGTTTATGAGTTTCCCCAGATAACGTTGTCGGGTTAAAAAAAAACTTTTTTTTCAATTTTTGGTAACACTGAGAAGGCAAAAACCGCGATTTTCGCTTAAAAAATCGGCAATTTTGTTATTGTAAATAAAAAAATAACAACAAATAAAAAAAAATCGACAGCGTTACCTCACGAATTATACAGAGAAAAAGTGTATCATATTTGAAAAGGATCGGTGCATTAGATTTTACACGACAGCCGTCACCGACTTTTAAAAAGTGAAGTGTGGGGAAATCGCTTCAAAGCGCGGCGCAACTGCCGAACAGTATACAAAATCGGAGCGGTTGAAATGCCATATCTCCGTTAGTTTTGCTCGAGTTGCTCTAAAAATGTAATACAACATTCTTGACATGATGTGGATTAATAAGAAAAAAAAATCGGAAAAAAAGTTTCAAGACCATACCCCCCCCCCCCTCCCCCCCCCTTAAAACGTCGAGAAGAGTAAATTGTACAAAATGTTTGAATGTTGTATGTTCGGATTCTAGTTTAATCTCCTTCAGTTATCATTTATTTTTTGACAATATTTACCTCAAGGAAGATGAGTAAAACTCCGGAACAGACGCCGATCGAAGCCACCGTGAAGAAGCGAATATCTTTGCGATTGAATTATAAAAAGGCACTGGACGCATCGATTCGTCAATCTACCGTAGCCACATCGAATACTTTCGACACGACGAGTATGGTTCTCTCGTTACCAAGCGCATCGCCAAATGATGAAGGAAGTATAATACCCTCGCCAGGTATTGAGTATATTTGTATTTATAAAGTAAACGCAAAATTATGAATGTAGATAATGATTAAGAAAAAACTAACGCCGATTGTGTCAAATAATACAGGAACGCCGATCAAGAAAGGATGTAGACGAAACAATCGCGTTATGATTTTGTCGAGCGGTGACGAATCAAATGATGAATTCATCTTACCGAATCGCAGTCCTTCGCCTTTCGAACATCGGCAGTCTAATGGCGATGAATCGCTCATAGGAGCATCTGGGAACGAAGACAATCCTACGCTGCCAGAACTTGATAACCGCCAAGAATCCACGCCATCATCTATAGATAAGTGTGCTCCAGCAGAAATTCGAGAGAAGTGTGACGTGATTTTTCAGAATCACGGTCACAAGATTTAAGTACCGGTGATTTCGAGCATTTTTATCGTATTGTTAAGTTCCGTGGCTGTCGCTCCTCGTATCGCCACGTTCCCTTCGTTTGTCGATCCCGTCAGTTTCGCGATATGTTGGAGTTGCGGGTCGGTCGCTCGACTCTGTTGCGGGGACGAGAGCTCAACGAACCGAGCATCCCAACAGGGAAGAGCGTACCGACGACTGTTCGCGCGGTGCAGCGAGAGTCCGGTGTAAATCCGGCGCCCTGAGAGGCGAAAAATGCACTGCGCTGGAGAGCGGGTAGTTTTGTGTTTGGGCAGAGGGCGGAGTAGCCCTCGTGCCCTTCGTTGAGAGTAGCGTAATCGCCCGCTCTCGCGCTAAGCGTTGAGGGAAGCGCTCGCGCGGATACGTCACGAGTTACCGGCAGAAATGCGCTCTCGTACGATTATTCGGCGATAAGAGTGAGGGCAGTAGCTCCCGGGCAAGGGAATCTGGAAATAATGATAATTGCGCGGTCAAGGCGATCACGTATATTAGGCAGTCGATCGCGGGCCACCGCCGAGGTGTCTCGCGGTATTAACGCGCGCTCCCGTGTTGACAGTTTTTCTGTCTGTCTCGCTCGCTCGCGTACGGTACTCGGGCCACGCGCTCGCCCGTACGCCCGTTCTCGCGTGTGATTTTGCGTTCGCGATCTCGTGCTCGATTTCGCAAGAGAAATCGTTGTGTTCTCGCGCCGTCTCTACGGCTAACTAAATGCAGTTCGGTGCATCGTATTCCGTGCATCGTGAAGATGCAGTTCCCGCCATTTCGAAAAATTCGAGAAATTCGAAAATTCGAAAAACTAGTGAGTGATTTTTTTTCGTTCGAGCCCTATCTCGAACGAGCAGTGTTCGCGCGCAGTGATGCCGTGCGGCGCAGCCGTGCGCCGCGTTCCGTGCACCCGCCGCTCCGCCCTGGGATATCGTTCGTGTCGCCGTCGCCGTCCAGGGTCAGCTGGTGAGTCGTTCTCGATTGTTTTTCTTCGGCGATCGAATTATTTTCGATCGCCGTTCTCGCTAGGTGTTCGATCTTCGCGACCCCGATCACGATTTTTCGCGTTTTCCGTGAGTTTTCGCCGCGATAATAATAATCGAGGATTATTATTTATCCGGTTTACGGAATTTCACTCGATGATTAGAGTTCGCGTTTAGTTATGTTTTCGCATTAGGCTATTTATTGGGCCATTACCTCGACCCTCTCTACCACAACCTAGCAGCCTGAGCGGCCGTGCAATTCCGCAACCGTTCGCTCTCGCGAGTGCATCCAGTTGCGTTTGTTAATTTTACGCGTCCACAAAAATTAACTAAGTTACCGGTTTCGTTAATGATTGTTCCCGATCGTTAGTTTTGCTCCGAACTTTCGATTTATTTCTATTTTGTTTGGAATCGAGTCTGCTCACCTCGATTCCTCGGACATACCGGTTTGTTAATTCCGGTGAAACAAAAATTGACTGGCGCCACCGGGTTTGCGGACGCACAAGCGAGGGCGGACGGCCGAAGGTGACGTTTCGGCTTTTTAGGGTTTTTTGATTATGGCGTTCGCGCTTCCGCTCACGAAAAATACGTCACAAATGGCGCCCAACGTGGGGCCACGCCAATAAATAGCCGCTCCCGTACGGTCTCGATATTTTATGGAACAATTTTTTTTTATTTTTTTTTGTTTTTGTTTTTGTTAATTTGGAATTTTTTTTCTTGTTCCCTCGCGCTCCCGAATTCGACCGTCTCGACTCGGCGCTCCCGTTCGGGACATATCTCGCCGTTCCCGACAGAATTTTGTAGTGTCATCAAAATTTTTTTTTACATTTTTGGTTCTCGCTCGAACCCGAATTTTTTTTTTCCTTTCTTTTTTTCATTTTCATCGGGTACAGGTTACCGCCCCTCGAATCATGGGAGATATCGAGAATTTTCGAGATTTCGGAAATATTAAAATTTCCGAAATCCCGCGATCCCGCCCTCCCTCCCCGTGACGCGCGTTCGGCCGTCACGCGCGAGCGACGCTACCGCTAATCCCTCTATTGTTCAAGCTTCGGCCGTTACGAGTAACGTACCGAAGTCGGACAAACAATTTTTTTCCCGTTTCGAGGAATCCCTTCCAAGGGACACCTACAGCTCTCGATAACCGAAAGCGACGATTTCGAAATCACTTTATCGTGAATCTTCGAACTGCGCGCTTACGCTCTCGTGTACCCTCCGAAATTTATACGCTACGAATTTTTCGTGCCGCTTTGGTAAGTACGTTTCCGCAATAATTATTGGTTCTCGGCTCACTTTTTTCCACGCTTTCACGGATCGCCCGACGAATTGACAAATTCGAGATCTCGCTCGCAAGTTTGCTCGCGTTCTCGTCGAGGGGGGGGGGGACGCTTTTGAAGAAAGCGACAACCCCGAAGCTCTCGTGGTGGTGTTCCGCCGAACGGGTGCGAAAAACTCCGTTTTCGCACCGCGGGTGCTTTTGCGCCGTACAACCCCGATTTTTCAGAAAAATTGGTTGTTCCATTTTTTTTTGTGGTGCGCTAATTCGCTCCCGAGCCGCGTTTCCGACCAAAGTGATTTTTCCGCGTTACCGTCCAAGGGAAGATTCGATTTTCCGATTCCGGCGGGGAAATTCACGCGAGTTACCGTTCCTAGTGAGGAAAAGTATTCCGTTCGAGTTCTCGACCTCGGAAATAATCTTGAAATAGCGATTTTCCCGAATTCTCCCGGTACAGTTGGGTTACCAGGATCACGCGTGACCAGAGTTCGCTCCGGCGATCTTGCAGGGATGCAACGGATTCCCTGCTCGCCTTAACGGACCACGTCGCAATCGAGTTCTCGACCAACTATTTGGATTTGGGGTCAAAAAGTTTTTTTATTCAGATTTTATCGGCTCCGGCTCTCGTCTCCGGTACTTTTGTTCCGTGCGCTCCCGCTACAACGAGGTGATCTCGGCAGGCGATCCGTGGGGAGCAATTATTCGAGAGCTGAGACCCCATCGACCGCCGGAGGTACCGGCCTAACCACTCAGTTTTCTTTTCAGATTACTGACGATGTCGACCCCTGGCTCGGACTACGAGATGGCGGGACCAAGTGACGACGTCACGTGGTTCGACGAGCTGGTGAAGAGCGCCACAGCTCTCCAGCAGCCTCGCGAACCAGCCCCGCCGAATATGGCGATGATCCAGGCGTGCGCAGCCACCCTGGTGAGCCTCGGCGAGCAGGATACCGCCGCGGCCGGCGCCTTGGTCGAGGTGATCGGCGAGATGGCCCAGGATCCCCTGAGCCGATCGCCTGAACTGCCTGGCCGGGGAGCCGTAGATCAGGCCACGCTCCCGAGCGATCCGGAGGAGTCGGCCCGGGGAACCGAACCGGGTTCTCGGAACCAACCTCCCGGGTCCCCCATTCCGATGGTCGAAGACTCGGTCCAGCTCTCGCCCGAACGGGACCCCCGCGACCAATCGCCCGGCTCGCCGGATCCGATGGTCGCGGACCCAGCCGTACCAGGCCCCTCGGGCCTACCCCGGGTGATCCCGACCGAGCCGGTCACCACCGGGATCAACGCCCCGGTCGACCCGCGCCCGGCGTGGCGGTTAATCCGCCTCGAAGATCTCGCGCGGTCTGGTCAAGCGAGGGGTCCTAAGGCCCCCGCGAAGCCAGCTACGTACGCTGCCGCAGCGGCGGGTTCGTCGAGAGGCGCGATCCCCCGCATCCCGAGACGGGGCCCGACCTCGGCCCCACCAAGGCCGCAGCCGCCTCGCGGTCTGCCGGAACCGCAAGCTCCCGTCACGGAACGGTCATCCGCGAGGGTGACCTCGCGATCGCCGGCCGCTACCGACCCCCGGCCACCGACGGGGCCTCCCGCCGCCCGCAGACGGGTCCTAGAAAGGGCCTGTTATAGTTGCGGGGAAGTGGGGCATATCTACTCGCAGTGCCCCCTAGGTCCACCCACCGCGGTATTCTGCCGCCGGTGCGGACGGAAGGGGAAGACTCTCCGCACCTGCCCGGCGTGCAGCCAGGGCTGGAAGCGGGAAGGGCCCTACGTCCCGTTGCTAGGGCGCAACGTCCCGCGGGACGAGCTGAGGGCCATGCGGGCCGAGAGACCTAGGTCTCGAAGACCGCGAGGCCCGAGGACGGCCGTCTCCGGGGAGGTCGCCACCCCGCCAGCTCCCGCGACGGCCCCACAAGAGGCCGCAGATGATCCAGTGGCCCCACCAGAGGCCATGGACGACTCGGCGGCCCCGAGTGAAGCCACGGACGACGCGGCCCAATAAGCCGAGCGTTCCCCGGTTCCCGATGGAGGCCCAATAGACCTCAAGCTCCCGTAAACAGGCCCCAAGCCCCGCAACGTGGGCAGAGAAGCCCAGCTCCCGTGAATGGGTCCTAGGCCTCAGTTCTCGCAACGTACGTCGAAAGACCCAGCTACCGTAAAACAGGCCCCAGGCCTCAGTTCTCGCAACGTGGATCGCAAGACCCAGCTACCGTAAAACAGGCCCCAGGCCTCAGCTCTCGCAATACGGGTCGAAAGACCCAACTCCCGTAGGTAGGCCCCAGACCTCAGCTCCTGCCAGGTGGGACACGGAACCCCATTCTCGGAAGAGGGACACGGACCAAGGCCCCGATTCAGATGGACCGGAGAACGTCGGACTCCGGACCCGATCACGACGTGGCCAGGAAGGAAAGGCCACAACGAACGACCGTCGGAAGGATTCATTCTCACGATGGTATCGTTATGCTTTCCTTACTTTTCTTTTCGTTGTCCGTCCGGAAGAAAAGAGTTATTTCTCGTGCTGCGACATTAAGCGTTCGCGCAGATCTCGAGTTACCCGCAAAGATAGATTGGCTCTCGACAGGAAACCGCGGGTAACACTCAGGCGCTACCGATACTTCCCCCATACTAGGTTTTTTTTTTGTTTTTTTTTGTTTTGTTCTTCTTGCTCCCGTTTGCTGTTTTGCTACCGCTTCCGAGCCCCAAGCCGAAACCACCCTTAAGGGGTGGGGAGTTGTGACGTGATTTTTCAGAATCACGGTCACAAGATTTAAGTACCGGTGATTTCGAGCATTTTTATCGTATTGTTAAGTTCCGTGGCTGTCGCTCCTCGTATCGCCACGTTCCCTTCGTTTGTCGATCCCGTCGGTTTCGCGATATGTTGGAGTTGCGGGTCGGTCGCTCGACTCTGTTGCGGGGACGAGAGCTCAACGAACCGAGCATCCCAACAGGGAAGAGCGTACCGACGACTGTTCGCGCGGTGCAGCGAGAGTCCGGTGTAAATCCGGCGCCCTGAGAGGCGAAAAATGCACTGCGCTGGAGAGCGGGTAGTTTTGTGTTTGGGCAGAGGGCGGAGTAGCCCTCGTGCCCTTCGTTGAGAGTAGCGTAATCGCCCGCTCTCGCGCTAAGCGTTGAGGGAAGCGCTCGCGCGGATACGTCACGAGTTACCGGCAGAAATGCGCTCTCGTACGATTATTCGGCGATAAGAGTGAGGGCAGTAGCTCCCGGGCAAGGGAATCTGGAAATAATGATAATTGCGCGGTCAAGGCGATCACGTATATTAGGCAGTCGATCGCGGGCCACCGCCGAGGTGTCTCGCGGTATTAACGCGCGCTCCCGTGTTGACAGTTTTTCTGTCTGTCTCGCTCGCTCGCGTACGGTACTCGGGCCACGCGCTCGCCCGTACGCCCGTTCTCGCGTGTGATTTTGCGTTCGCGATCTCGTGCTCGATTTCGCAAGAGAAATCGTTGTGTTCTCGCGCCGTCTCTACGGCTAACTAAATGCAGTTCGGTGCATCGTATTCCGTGCATCGTGAAGATGCAGTTCCCGCCATTTTGAAAAATTCGAGAAATTCGAAAATTCGAAAAACTAGTGAGTGATTTTTTTCGTTCGAGCCCTATCTCGAACGAGCAGTGTTCGCGCGCAGTGATGCCGTGCGGCGCAGCCGTGCGCCGCGTTCCGTGCACCCGCCGCTCCGCTCTGGGATATCGTTCGTGTCGCCGTCGCCGTCCAGGGTCAGCTGGTGAGTCGTTCCCGATTGTTTTTCTTCGGCGATCGAATTATTTTCGATCGCCGTTCTCGCTAGGTGTTCGATCCTCGCGACCCCGATCACGATTTTTCGCGTTTTCCGTGAGTTTTCGCCGCGATAATAATAATCGAGGATTATTATTTATCCGGTTTACGGAATTTCACTCGATGATTAGAGTTCGCGTTTAGTTATGTTTTCGCATTAGGCTATTTATTGGGCCATTACCTCGACCCTCTCTACCACAACCTAGCAGCCTGAGCGGCCGTGCAATTCCGCAACCGTTCGCTCTCGCGAGTGCATCCAGTTGCGTTTGTTAATTTTACGCGTCCACAAAAATTAACTAAGTTACCGGTTTCGTTAATGATTGTTCCCGATCGTTAGTTTTGCTCCGAACTTTCGATTTATTTCTATTTTGTTTGGAATCGAGTCTGCTCACCTCGATTCCTCGGACATACCGGTTTGTTAATTCCGGTGAAACAAAAATTGACTGGCGCCACCGGGTTTGCGGACGCACAAGCGAGGGCGGACGGCTGAAGGTGACGTTTCGGCTTTTTAGGGTTTTTTGATTATGGCGTTCGCGCTTCCGCTCACGAAAAATACGTCACAGAAGATACGAAATTGCGCTCTTTTCTACGGTAAATATTTCGCGCTGGCTGCGGAAGTGTTCAGTACCGACCATATGCAAGTAGCCTGTCAGTTGTGTTCGGACAAGAAGATTCTTATAGGCTCACTCAAGAGTACGACTAATCTCCTAAAGCATCTAAAACGATCGTATCCTGACAGTTACGCTGAATATCCGACATATAAGACCTCTAAAAGGAGCGACAAGAGACATCAAGACGGTTCTACAGTTACAACTGAACCACCGGCTAAACGGTGCAAGAAGAATCAGTATATTAGCCGTCAAGACGAGTTCGAAGATAATGTGTTGATGTTCATAATAGAAACAATGAGTAGTATAACAAGGAGAGAGCTGGATAAAGTGGGCGAGGGGGGTGCGGGTATGCGGGGGGGTTTTCGGTGCGGGGGGGAGTTCTGGAAGATTCTAGAATGTTCTTTGATGACGTCATTTGTTTTTCCGCTGTCTCAAGGTCAATAATAATAATAATTATAATAATTATAATTTTTCTTAGAAATCGTAGGGGGGCACAAACCGTTCGGGGATTATTATCGAGGTGCTCGAATGTATTTCCGAGAATGTCATATAATAATAATAATAATAATTTTCCTAGAAACGGGAGGGGGCATAAACAGTTCTGGGAATTATTATCGAGGTGCTCGAATGTCCTTCCGAGAATTGTCGTATAATTATAATAATTTATAACAATTATAATTTTTTCTAGAAGCGGTTGGGGTACAAACAGTTCCGAGAATTATTCAGAATTAATTCAGAAGGTTCTGGATGGAAAAATGATCGAGGGTATCGCTGTCTCGCTCTTCTCTCACCCTGCGTTGTGTGTTACGATTCGTACCGACATATCGCCGAACGCGCAGCGGCATCTTTCAAGATGTATCGTTGATAATTTCATTCTCGGCCTGCATATTCCTACACTAGGTATATTCGGTTACCGAAGAATTATCATCTCGCCGACAGTCGCATTATTTCTCAAAGAAATGCCCGAGAGTACTTTCGAGAATTATTGTCGCGGATACACTAACCGCGTCTGTTACCGAAGAATTATTATCTCATCGACAGTCGTATTATTTTTCAAAGGAATGCCCGAAAGCATTTTCGAGAATAGTTCTCGCGGACCGCAGCCGTATTATTTTTCAAATAAATATCCGACGACCCGTCCGACTAATCAAACCGATGCTTCGAGATATCCGTGTCGAGAGTCGTGACAGCGTCTCAACGCCACGTGTTAATTGATGCGACGTCTGAAAGACGTTTTGTTTTGAACGCACCACTATCGCTACTCTTATTTACCCGGCGCCGGTCCTTTGTCGGTTACTTCCTCAAATTATCTCCGTCTACACGTGGCATGAACGAAAAAATATATTAGATCACTTTTTTTCCTTAAGTGAGACGCAGGAAAATAATTTGTTGAAAACATTTTATGAACATTTTTGAAGATTCGTCTATTTTTTCGCTGTAGTACATGCGAAAGCTGAAAGAGTCGATTTTTATAGAGAGAGAACGGTGGGGGTCTGTGAATGAGATCTATAAAGATCGCATGAACAGAGCTTCCGTGACATTCTGCAAACTGATGGAGAGCTGTGTGAAGTAAAATTTAAGTTAATCGCGGAAGATGGATTTCATAATTGATCTTCAAGGCTTTAAAAATATTAATAATGAATTTGTGGTGAAAGAACTCGCGATACTTTCGATTAACGATCCCTCGGCACAGCCTGTGACGTTTCTTTTTGAAGCACCGTGTGCTTGGAACGACTTGCCTGTGAAATATAAAATTATGAATAATTGGTTAGAAAGAAACTTTCATGGAATACCATGGGGATCTGGTACTGTAGCGTATAAAAGTGTAAACATAATCCTTTGTGCTATGCTGCAGTATGCACGTATGATCTATGTCAAAGGCTCCGAAAAGGCGAAGTGGTTGCAAAAATTTCATAGATGAATCTCGCAGTATCGTAAATCTCGATGATATTAATTGTCCATCGTTGGATAAATTACGACAAAAATCTGCGGTCTACGTAGCCTGTCCTTATCATTCGAGAAAATTACAATATCATTGTGCGGTAGAAAATGTTAAAATACTGCGAAATTGGTTACTCGCACCACATGCGGTGTAGCCCTTTCCTTTTGCATTGCAATATTTTAATCACAACAGCAGCAGCACGAAGCGCTCGTGTGAATTTTTTAAATTGTAAGAATCAGTTTCGAGAGAAAAATACCTATACTTGATGCTGCTGCATACTGTCTTCACGTTGTCGATATATAGTCATTGTGACATATATATTCGAGGTACCACGCGTCCACCGTATTTACAATTCGGGGTTGTAAACACTGCAGCCTCCGGTGCGCGAGTTTCTTATCGATAGCATGGAACTTGATATTCGCAGAGATGCTGCACAATGCTTCGTCTGCTATAAATAGCGAGTCAAAAGGGCTCATCGTCATCAGTCTGCAAAGAGTTTTCAATCTGAAAAGTGTTCCCGAGGCTCTCTATCCAAGTGAGTATAATCCGAAAATTATTTTTTGTAACACGTGCACGAATCGCGGCACTTTCCATGGCAGTCTTGCGAGCCGAGAGTGGCCGTTTCCCTGTCAGTTGCGAACCTGTGGTGAAATGACAGAGTCACGCATGCGCAGTTCGCATTTCGTTCACTTTCGTCCCTTGGGAGTTTCTGTCATTCACTTTCGTCCCTTCAATCTCAACCTCACTTTTCAGTATTCGTCTCGCGCGACTGCCATTCCAAGTGCCGCAGATTCGTGCACTCGTTACAAAAAGTATGATGTGCAACACGGGTCGAAATGGCAATTGCGACTCGTGTGATTGCAGCCCTCGCTTCGCTCGGGCAGCAAACCTCACACTCGCCGCAATTGCCAACTTTCGACCCTTGTTGCACAATATACTATTAAATTAACATGAATCAAGTTTTAATATGTTTTGAAATTTGCTATAAATTAATAAATACATTTTTTTTAAGTTGATATTTTCAATAATTTTCAATAATTTTGAATAATTTTCAATAATTTTCAATTTTTGATTCTATTCAGTAAATGAATATTTGTAATAATTATCAATCTTTTTATTCGTTTTCATTTACTGTTTTACAGGCAAAATGCCAGCGCCAACAGCACCACCGCTATACGAGGAGCCTTATTATACTCGCTTCGCGAGTAACATAATAATTCCTCGTCGTTGGGCGCAGGAGGTGCCGCACAACGTATTGGAGTACGTAATAGATCAGACGATTTGCAAATTCCACGACTTCAACGCCGACACCGTGGGAGGTACACCGATGACAAAGTCGGTTTACCTCGTCGTTTTGGGGACATCGGCTCTGCTGCATTATGCTTCAGGCATCTACTTTTTCGAGAGGGCTGAAGTTCCGTCAACCCTATAAAAATGGTGAGCATTCGTTACAAATTTTTTTATTAAAAAATTATAAAATAAGTCCTACAAGAGTCCTCCATCAGATGAAAATCTGAAAAAAATCAAGCTTATAGAAGGTGCAAAAGAGATGACTAAAATAATTTCCTGGAATTAACGCCGAGAACGGGACGACGACTCGCGCCTTCGTCGACATTATCGACAGGAGCAAATAATTCAATAAGAATGAAATCCTCTTATTATTTTTTTGCATACGTATGATTTTTTTCTGAATTTTGTGTAACGTTTGAAAAATTGCGTTTTTATGTTTAAAATAAAAATCAGAGAAAATTCAGAAAAATTTATACGTACCCAGAAAAATAAAAAAGGATTTTCATTTTTTAAAAATAGGCTATCGGGTGTTTTGTTGAACAATTATTATTGTTCGAAGTAATCTCTTTACCACCTTCTATAAGATTGATTTTTTTCAGATTTTTACGTAATCAAGGACTCTTCGTAATTCTCTCTCAAACAACTCGAATTTATGCGACGTCAATCTGTACGATCATACTACCTTAACGAGGTGTGAAGAAAAATTTGTTTTAATTCTTGAATCAAGACGCTATCACTTTACTTGATTTTCTAAAAATACTTTTATGACAAATGAATATTTTAAATAATTTGTTATTCGTCTGTTTCAGCTTCACAGGTGACCGCGGTGTTGATGGAGGAGATCAGCCTGTGAACAATAAAAAAAATGTTTTATACTGCGATACATTCAAAGAAAAAATTTTATACTGCGATACATCGAGAGAAAAAAATTGTAATATCTTATAAAAAATGTTTTATATTGCGATACATCGAGAGAAAAAAATGTAATATCTTTTAAAAATTAAAAAAGTGTAACAAAATTTTTCAACGAAAAACCCTCTTGTATTATCTTCCTCTTTATAAAAAATAAAAAATATTCAAGTTTTTGCATTTAGAAATTAAGTTTAAGGTAGTATGAGCGCTATACGTCGCATAAGTTCGAGGGAAAATGAAACAGAATTACAAACGATTCTCAATGAGATAAAAATCTTTAAAAATCAAGCATATGGAAGGTACTGAAAACATTATTTTGGCAAAATAATAATTGAAAAATATTAAAATTAATATTTTTCAATTATTATCTCATTGAGAACTGTTTGTAATTCTGTTTCATTTTCCCTCGAACTTATGCGACGTATAGCGCTCATACTACCTTACATTGCGTTTTAGAATGGCGAACTAATGGCGAAGTCGTTGTATACATCGAGACAAAAAATTCAAAAAATAAGTGTTTTCACACTTCTTTCAGATTAAACCTGCATTTTCTTCGTTCATTTGAGAGAACGAATGAAGACTCAATAACGAAGAGAATAACATAAGTCGGAATTTTGGAGCTGAACCCGCAAAAATTATTCAGTAATTAGCTATCTCAACCTTCTCTGTTCACGTGTAGACCCTCCTCTGAGTAGTTATCTCATCTTCTCGCGCTCTGTGTTGTGTTCTAAGCTTCGTAACAATCATGTAGGCAAACGCAGCAGCATTTTTGATACACGCAGTGACTGTATGAATCTTTTCCATCTGTCTGTGGACCCCCTGTTGCTGTCTCGCTCTACTCACGTCTCATGTTTTGTGCTATGCTTCGTATAGGCCATTCGTTGCTGTCTCGCTCTTCTCGCGGTCTTCGTTGTGTGCTATGCTTCGTATAGACGATCCGTTGCTGTCTCGCTCTTCTCGCGGTCTCCGTTGTGTGCTACGCTTCGTACTGATGTATAGTCAAACGCAGCAGCATCTTTTAAGATCTACATTCGTCATCGACGATAATTCTTTTCGTAGCATGCATATTTCTACATTACCTACGTCGGTTAATGTAACGATCAGGGGGTATAGGAAGGAAAGGTTTACTTTTTACTAAATAATGTTCAATAAAACATGAAAATACATTCGTTTTGAATCATAATAACATTTTAATGAAACAGTAAATCATTGTTACAATTATTTGTATTATATATACGATTACATTATTGTATCCAAAAGTATTTTATATGCGATTACATTTTTGTATAACATTTACTCGCTCGAAGAAAATTCGCACTGGTTGTATTGGCCACCGAGAAAGCGGAGATACAGATGATTCTGAGCAGCAGCTGTTTGGTACTGTTGAAGCTGATCTGCATCTTCTTGGAACACCTAGGAGATTCTCGATGGCAGGAAAATCAGGAAATCCCCATCGAGTAAAGCCATTATTCTCAGACCGTATTTCGTGTTAGCCGTTTTGAATGCTGTCACTCGATAATTCCTGTTCGTCTCCAATTCAGCGATTTTCTTCGTTGGCAAGAAGTCGTCCATGCGAGCGACTTTGTTAATTTTTGTGCAGTCCATTTTTTTTCAATGTTCTTTACAGTTTGTAGTATTCGCTTGGATCGTACGAATATAACTGAACGGTAGAGCCGATGAACAGCCTTTTTAAAGGGATCACGGTACTTCGAGATTGTTCCATATGACGTTGAGAAAAAAACAATTCCGAGAACTGTTTGTCCCTCTGAACGAATGAATTATTCGAGTGTAAGTTATTTCTTAGAATAGCTATATGAAAAACAATTCCGAGAAATCTGTTTATCCTGTGTATGATTCTCGTACTTAGGTGGACACTCTTTCTTAGAATTGTTTTTCACGTTTGAAATTCCAACGCACTATGCACCCTATAAATACGCATACCAAAATCGAATCACTTTCATTCTTTATTAGCGCTCCTCACTGTGGATTTACACAGAATGGACGCAAAAAAATGTTTGAGAGTGATCGATATTATTGAGTATGATTTGTAACGCCCATTTTTGATGAGCGTTACAAACAGGCTCGGATAGCCGCTTTGTTTTCGGCGCTGTGGCCGCCGGCCTCGCTCTACCTTTTTTTAGAGCGATTCCGTGGGGCACTCTCCTAATTTTATAACGCGAAGACGACTAATTAGTCTTCTATTTTTGTTTTTTTATGTAATTCGTCGCCGAGCCCGAGATCCTGCAGAGAGCGCGGCGTTGCCGAATAATTCCGTCTCCGCTTGCCGAATTCTCGCTTCCAGGGAGCCAGTGAGGCAGAGCACACGCACGAGAGAGACGGACGGTGTCGCCGCGACGAAGAGAGAGACACAGCGACAACAGCGGGCGAGCGAACATCGACTCGTCATCGCGCGTATCCGAGCGCCTCGGCGTGCATCGCGACCGAGCACTACAATTTTCGCTAATGGTTCTCGCGTCGATTATTCTGTTTTCCCCGTCTCGATTTTTCCGCCTGTTTCGCGCCGTACTCGTTTCAGCCGAAAATAATACCCGGCACGCAGATGTTAGAGCCGCCGGAATTATTCGATTTCCCGGTCCGTTTTCCTTCGCCGGCCGTAACGGAAATTGTATCGTTCGCAATTGTAATATCGAAGAGCGGGCGAGCGCGTTCCTGGGACATTCAAATCCGTTGGTCGCGTCTTGCCGTCCGCGCGTCGCGCGAAACGATAGTCCACGGGGGGCGGGCCAATTACCTGTCCGCGCCCTGCCGATTTCGGCAGCTTGAGGGAAAGTGGGAGAAAGGACCGGTGGACGAGAAGCGCGTAATCGTAACGCCTTCTCGTCATTGTTCGTTGGCGCGGTGTCGCGTGAGGTTGGTGGCTGCTGTCGCGGGGAACAAAGGCGGCGCATTCCCGGCCTTTGAGGAATTTCGAGATACCCCATGTAGGAATTGCCAGTAGTCTGCCGGAGCTGCCGACCCGCCCGTAGTATGGCCCAGAATACATTTCAGTACTTAGCCAGTACCAAGCTATCAGTACGGTGCCAGCGCTCGAACTGATAAAAATCATTGCCGACACAATACTGGGATGTTCACACGGGTCCTATTCTTGGCACCAATACTGGTCCGATATTGAATCGTATATATGTCCTATTTCGGCAAATAATTCTGTCTTGGTACTGGCAAACAGTGTTGGGTCTGTTTCGAGAAATTATATTGGGTCAACAGCCATTTTTTACCTATAGCCAAGAGTCGTGACGATACTGGATGGGTAGTGGGGCGACAAGTGGCAAATTATTGGGGATCGACGTTGGCTCAACTAGCGAAAACGTATTGGGCCAACCTTCGCATTTTGTACTGGCACGAAAATACTCTCGATTCACGGCCGAAATACTTGTCACTACTGGGCATAAGCTGGCGATGCACTTGTACGGTTATTGGCGTTCAAACTGTTTCGGCACTATTCCGGAAGTCAACTTCGTATTGGGAACATATTGGAACAATGAATGTTTGTTATCGTCAATAGAACATTTTTCGATACATCGCCGTGCGTCGTGATGGTACTTGATGTGTAATGGGGCAACACGTGGCAAATTACTGGGGATCAACACTGGCTCGAGTACTGAGAATCATTGGGCCAATCTTCGTATTTCGTACTAGCAGCAGAATAGCCCGTGCTAATCTCTAACGGGCTGTGTGCTGGCGCAGTGCTATTGCCGACATTACCAGTACTGGATGCCAGTTCTGGGGAGATACCGCAATATTGGCTGTCTTTATTAATACTGGGACAAGTCGGAAATGATAACACATGTCCAACCGCCGCACGCCCGTGTCCGCTGTGATGCCTCCGCGCACTATTGGTATCCGCCGAGCACGCTGCCCGCCGGCTTTTCTACGTGCATCGTGATTGGTGGCCGCGTCGTTTCTGCTGTGATGCGCACGCGCGCTTTCGGTATCCGGCGAGTTTGTCGCTCGGTGAGTGGGCCAGCCGCCGACCGCGCTATCCGCCACGGACGCCATCTACTGTACGCGCCATCTTCCGCGTGCACTACTTGCCCTGCGTGCGAGATCGCGAACACACGGGCTCAGGACAGTCAGTACAGGTGTCGAAATCGGCGAGTGAGGATCGGACATTGTGCTCTCTGGCGCCCACACATTCCGTGTAACAAGGCAATAATACAAGGTAAGAACAAACATGTATTATTTAACAGAACCATAAAACAAAAGTATTTTCTTGTGTTGTTCAGTTCGGTCACTTCGAGTGACACGTAGATATGTTGACCCGACTTTCGGCTGTTCAACATAACCTCACAACTTCGGGAGCTAGTAAGCTCCCGGAGTTGTGCCAAGACTGCGAAAAATCGGGCCATTACCGGACCAATCTTGGCTTTTTTTTTCCTTATTCATGCACATATTCAAGCCACTGAAAAGATTCATTTTGCATAATAATAATTTGAAAATGTTAATAACAAATTGATGAAAAAAATTTCAGACAAATTTATCGATGACCCAACTTTAAAAAAAATGAAAACGATTCGTTCATTTTTCTGAATACGTATGAATTTTTTCAAATTTTAGAGTTCACTTTGTATTTTCACAAATTTTCCCTATAAAAACACAAAATTCAAAGTGAACTCTAAAATTTGAAAAAATTCATACGTATTCAGAAAAATGAACTAATCGTTTTCATAAAGAAAAAGTTGGATCATCGATAAATTTGTTAAACTAATTTGTTTTTCCATCAATTTGTTAATAACATTTTGGAATTATTCTTATGCAAAATTAATCTTTTCAGTGGCTTTAATGTGCATGATTTTTTTTAGATTTTTATACCATCGAGAAGTGTCCGCAATTTTCTCTCATATTTCTCGAATTTATGCGAAATATTTCATTTCTCGTAATTTTAGTTTACTTTGCGCCAAAATCTTAAATCTACATATATCTATATATAGTTTATCCTCGAGGCGAATCATTAATCATATATTTATTTCTTATGTTTTTCCTGTCCAGATGTTTTGAAAGAGAAACTGGAAAAGGCGGATGACAAAAACATCATATCGTTTACCAGCCGATATCTATCGGGCGCTTGCGATCGGGACGGCGGCAAGGCAGAGAGAGAAGCGAAGAAGGCGAACAAATAGCTGTGCTATATGCTTAAAGTATTTTTTATGACCTAATCTAGCCTTACATACCCTATTTCGCTCTTTGTATTTTTATATCCGTCTGTTTTTTCGCGCATAAAGATTCGTAACACTACACAATGTTTATATTATTTGACATCCATAAAAAAATTTCCTGATCCTAATATTCAAACCAGTACTCGAGTATAATTAACGTTGGTATCGTCCCAATATGTATATCGGAGCACGCCCGACTTAAACAGTCGGTATTGACTGACTACTAGTAGACAGCATCGGACCAGAGTTGGCATTAAGCGTTGGTCCCGATATTGACCCACCAATGATTGTGTTTCGGTCGAATGCTAGGCCAGATTGACAATTAACACTGGCCCAGCGTTCATAGCTGTCCTTGAGTCGGTACTAGCAGTCAGTATTTGACCAATAATTAAACCATTCCTGGGAGATAACTAATGTTGGTGTCGTCCCAAGACGAATATCGGAGCAAGCCCAACCTTGACCATCCGTATTGCCCTATTACTAATAGATAGTATCGGTCCGTCGCTTGCCGCCAGCATTGAACCAGTATTACCAGTCAGTATTAGACCAACATTTCAGCCGGAACTGGGATTGAACTATTACCGAAACTGGCTCGACATTGACTATGCGCACTGGGCCATATTAGTATTCAGTACCGGTTCGAAGTTGGTGCCAAAACTCGGTCCCGTGTGAACAAAACGTTGTTGGCCCGGTACAAATTTAGATACGACTGCATACTGGCCTGGAGTTGTTTGCCAATATTGGCAGTTCCGACTCCGGTACTAAGCCAGTACTAAGCCTGTTGGCAATTCCTACATGGGACGCGGAGAAAGGTAGGATCCCTCCGGTGGGTTTTTTTGGTGACAAGTGTCCGGGTGAGCTCGTGCGTCCGTTTTTTACGATCGTTCCACGGCCGTGTTGGTGTCCTCCCGGAGTGCGGACGGTATATGCTTCCCGTTGTTCGTGGACTCGTGCGGGAGGCCAACCTCCGAGATCGCGGTGAAGGGTGCCCTCGGTCCAGGCGCGATCGGTTCCCGACGTCGCCGGGAACCACCGTTTTGGTTTAGGAACGCCGTGGCCAACACAATCTCCGGGAAATAACGTGCGCGTGACCGCTCTCCGGTACGTTGGAAAGTTCGCGGGTCGCCTTCAGCCGACCCGCCTTGTGATACGACCGGTGATCGGTCCCGCGTGCTCGCTCGTCGATTTTCGATGGGCCATTTCCCCGGTGCGTGCGTTAGTTTTAGTTGCGTATGTTTTGTTGTGTGGCGTATTTGTTTTTTTTATTATTATTGTCGTCTTGCGTGCGCTTGGCCGGTCGCGACGTGCGACTGCTAGTAGGGTCTCCACAGCGCGGGATTTATTCCCGGTTATCTTGTAGTTCGCGGTCGCGAGTAATTTGTTTTTTTTTATTGTAATTATTTTTGGTGAACCGACGCGTTTAGGAAATCGGAGGCGGCGAACTGAGTAACCGCTTCCCGATTTTAGTAGGGTAAATGCTTGTAAAATCGCGCGGGTAATTAAAGTTTTTGTTGGATGACCTCAATTTTTGTTTTGTTTTTTTATTCGGTAAATCGAGCCGTATCCGAAGCATCGTCCAAGGTCCCCCGAACCGCCCCTCTACCCGTGTGGTGGCTGCAGCTAGCCGGCCAACACCCCCTCCCACCTTTTCCGTTTAACATCTTTTCCCAGCTGGGTCACGCTTTGCGCGTGGCTGGCGCCCCGGATAATTTTTAAGAATAGAAGCCAGCTGAGGGTGGGATTTTGGAACCCCCCGGGTATGGCTCGTAACCCGGGTCGCGGTAACAGATTATAAAAAAGCACCTATCCGACAGATCAAGCAGTGGCTAAATTGGTGCACACGATACATCAAACTTTTTAACAAAATTTTGAAGAAAGCTGATCCTTCTGTGGGGCAAAAACTCAGAATTCTGACAACAATTTCCATTCTTCAAACATACTTCGAAAATTTCAAACTAAAACGGCAACGAAGTGGGGGTTCGATTACAACATCGCGACGAAGAATAAAAGACAGAGTACGTCGGAAAGACTTGGAGTCTGTCTTCAATGGACGAATTCGCACTGGAGCAATCGTGAATCTTCGCCATAAGGATGTTAGATCGTTTCTGCACGATTCGAAAACTCTGACTGTTGTACGCCTGAAGAATGCATTGCGAAAAGATGGAAATTTGAAAGTGAACGGTGTACTAGTGTGTAAATTCCGTGTAATGAAGAACGATGAAATGATCGAAGAAACAAAATTCTTCAACACGAAAAATGAAATTGTATTCCCTGCTACGGATTTGAAGCTGTGGTTCGATGACAACTTGACTGACCCTCTACTCAAGAAGATCGAGGATTTTCAGGAGCGGGATTCCGGTTGGACGTTGGTGGAAATTATCAACATGATGATCAACATCAACCGATACGTACCATTGCAAGGAGCATTATCGACCTTCGTACGGCTACCTGAAGATATCCAAAATAAAAAGGCAGTGGTGAATATCAAGAACAACGATGAATTCTGCTTCCTGTGGTCAGTCATGGCAGCACTTCATCCTTCGGATAGCAACAGCTGTGCAACCAGCTCCTATCCACATTACAGTTCTGAACTCAAATACGAAGGTATTCAATTTCCAATGCGATTGAGAGACATTCCGAAGTTCGAGAAAATGAATGGATTAGCTATTAATGTTTACGGTGTGGAAAATGTTAAACATCAAGTTAGCGAGATTGTACCACTGTATCTAAGTAAATATAAGTCAGATAAGCAAACGATCCACCTTCTTCTGATAAATAGTAATATTACGGAAGAAACAAATGATAACAGCGATAATGATGACAACGGTGATGGTTTTTCAACAACAATTTCTCATTTTACCTGGATAAAAAATCTCTCTAAATTGCTGAGTTCACAATTATCTAAACACAACGGTCGAAAATTTTTATGTGATAGATGCTTGTGTCACTTTCAGCTTAAATGTTCTTTCGAAAAGCATCAACAGGATTGTTTTAACATAAATAAATGTAAAATGTTGCTACCGGTTGAGCCAAACAACATTTTATGTTTGTCAAATTTCAAATTCAAAGAAGCGGTACCATTCGTAGTGTATGCAGATCTTGAATGTCTGCTGGAGGAAACGGGAAATGATACATTGTTACAAAAACATGTTCCTCACAGTGTTGCATTTTACCTACAATGCTCTTTTGATGATACACTGTCGAAGTTTGACAGCAAACGCGGGCCCGATTGCATCGAGTGGTTCGTTAAAAAATTGAAAGAAATAGCTGAAACGGTAGATTATTATGTAAATCGTGTTGTTTCGATGGTACCGCTAAATTACGAGCAAAATCGAGATTTTTATACATCGAAATTTTGTCATGTATGCGAAAAACCATTTACCCTGACTGACACGAAAGATCGCGATCACGATCATTTTACGGGAAAATATCGTGGTGCTGCACATCGAAGCTGCAATTTAAATTATAATAAAGCTCATCATATTCCCGTAGTGTTTCATAACCTCTCTGGTTATGATTCACATTTTCTCATAAAAACTCTAGCTACATTATTTGAAGGACCAGTAAACCTTCTTCCAGTTAATAAGGAGAGATATATTTCATTTTCAAAGCAAGTCAAAGGGACATGTATAAATCTGCGATTTCTCGAGTCGTACCGATTTATGGCTAGTAGTTTGGAAAAATTAGCGTCGTAAATGAATGATGCTGATAAATGCATTACACGTAGACAATGTAACAGTCCTGAGGAGTTTCAGCTTTTGACGAGAAAAGGCGTGTTTCCCTATGAATATGTAAACAGCTGGGGTAGACTCGATGAAAAAAAATTGCCGTTGAAGGAAAAATGTTATTCCAAATTAAACGATGAGGAAATTTCGGATGAGGATTACAGTCACGCTGCGAAAGTTTGGGAACAATTTAATACTAAATCATTGGGAGAGTATTCAGATTTGTACTTGAAAACCGATGTTGTACTCTTAGCTGATATATTTGAAAAATTCCGTCGTAATTGTTTCGTCACGTACAATCTGGACCCTCTGCATTATTATACAGCTCCTGGTTTGGCTTTTGATGCCATGCTTAAGCGCACAAACGTCAGACTTGAACTTCTCACTGATGTTGAGATGTTTTTGTTCGTTGAGAAAGGTATTCGAGGTGGAGTAGCTCAATGTTCAAATAGATATGCCCGGGCGAATAATCGGTATATGGGCGAGGATTTTTATTCAAGCAAAGAGGAATCATACCTCATGTATTTTGATGTAAATAACCTGTACGGTGCAGCTATGTCGCAGTCTCTACCGTATGGTTCTTTTGAATGGGTTAATGAGCCTATTGACGTGTGCAATATGAGCGATGATTCCGGTGTTGGATATATTCTCGAATTGGACTTGGAATATCCAAAAGAACTTCATGAAATGCATAAAGATTTACCACTATGTCCAGAACATTATGTACCACCACTGTGTAAAGTTTCGAAATTAATGACTACTCTTTTACCAAAGAAAAAATATATTATACACTATAGAAATTTGAAGCAATGCCTGAATTTTGGTATGAAACTGGTGAAAGTTGACCGTATATTGAAATTTAAACAAGCACCATGGCTGAAACCTTATATAGATGTAAATACAGAATTATGGAAACAATCAAGTAACGAATTTGAAAAAAAATTCTATAAATTAATGAATAACGCAGTGTTTGGTAAGACTATGGAGAATGTAAGGAAACAAAAAGATGTCAAATTGGTGACAAAGTGGGACGGACGGTATGGGGCTAAATCTCTTATCGCATTACCGAATTTCCATAGCTATAATATATTTGATAACGATATGGTGATCATTGAGATGAATCGCACGAAAGTACGCTTCAATAAACCCATATACATTGGTTTCTCAATCCTCGACCTATCGAAAATATTTCTGTATGATTTTCATTACAACTTTGTAAAAAATACGTTTAATGATAAGGCCAAATTGATGTATACAGACACTGACAGTCTTTTATATGAATTCTTTGTTCCTAACATTTACGATTATATCAAAAGATTTATACATAAGTTTGACACATCTGATTATCCCGCTAGTAATATATATGGAATTCCATTTGTAAATAAAAAAGTGTTAGGTCTCATGAAAGACGAATGCAATGGAAAAATTGTAACTGAATTCGTCGGGCTGCGTGCCAAATTGTATACTTTTAAGTGTCTAGGTGAGATGGAGGAGAAGAAACGAGCGAAAGGTATAAAAATGGCTGCTATGAAAGCTATCACGTTCGATGATTATAAACTGTTTTACAGAAAAAATTAGCATTAAGCTGGCATGGTGATAAGAGGATTATTGTACCTGATACAACGGATACTGTACCATATGGTTATAATAAATAAATCGATAATTTATAGATTTACATTGTCTTTATTTTTAAAAAATTACAAATCAGATTTATTTATCCAACTGTTGTGAGAATTATCGAAACCCAACCACTTTACAAATACTTTATTTGCACGTTTCCGCACGATCTTTTCAACGTGATAAATGTCTGGATATTTCACTTTCGTGAGTTATTCTTGATAAAAACCACCCTCGATAGGTTGATCCTGATAATCCACAAGTTTGTATGTTATTGGATCGGTGTTCTGCACGTTGTTTATCTTGAATATTTCCGTAGTCCAGTTGGGCGTATAGCCTTTTTCAAAAACATGTTTGTACTTGCTAATTCGCACTTTATCACCGACTTTGAACTTGACAGATCGCGTCCGATTAATACGAAGTTTCCCGTAGACACTTCGTAGAAGTCTCTTTTCATTTTTCGACGTAACATCCTTCGGCTTCATTCCGATAGTTCGATGGTGTGTATCATTGTAGGTGGATAACAAATTACCAACGATATCTATCCATTTGTATGTTCCTCGTAGAGTGAATTGTTTCCACTTTTTACCCTTTAACGTGCGATTAAAGCGTTCGCAAATAGATGCCTTCAAGTTGCTGAAGGTAGAGTACTGTGTGATACCGTAACGTTGCATTAGAGCCTTGAAATGACTGTTGTAAAATTCCTTGCCCCGGTCAACATGCAATTTCTGCGGTACGCGACCCTTTTTCAATACAGTATTCATGGCATTTGTCACATCCTCCCCGCTCTTGGTCTTCGTCGGTATTGTCCATGCGTATTTCGAGAAAATATCGATGATTGTCAGCAGATACATATAACCGTCATTGTATCGAACGTAGGCTGACATATCAACGAGATCGGCCTGCCACGTTTCATCCAATCCTCGCATTATAAAACGACGTCGTGCATAATTTCTCCGAGCAGGTCTATGAAGCTCTTCTGCGATCGTTGCCTTCTTCTTTTCCATGCTCCAGCGATGTCAAGCGATCGTCGAGTTGGGAAATTATTTCAGAATTACGAAAGATTAATTCTTGTAAGGTTTTCGTGTCTTTGTCAACTCGCTTTATCACTTCTTTCACATTCGATTCGAGACTCCGAATCATAGAGTCAATTTCACCGTCACCGCTGTTTCTCTCCAGTGCTCGCAGACTGTCATCCAGATGAACAATGAGTTGAGAATTGTGCGATCCGAGATCTTGTACTGTCTCACTATTGATACGTTGATTTTTTACATTTTCCTGGAAGCGATTTTCGAGTGAATGTATCATTATGCCTACATCATCGATATCATTTCGCAAAGAGCTGGTAATGTTGTATATAAGGTGAAGTTCTTGCTGTACAGTATTCCGCATTATTCTCACAGAAACAGCATCTTTATCATTTACAGGGTCAGCAATATTACATAGTCTTAGGGGTGTGCAGAAGCTCGACTGGACTCGAACAGCTCGCCGTTCGACTCGGCTCGTCGCTGATCGAGCCTGCTCGAGTCAGCTCGATGTGGCTCGGTACTATGTCGAGCTTCGATGTAAGCTCGAGTCATTTGGATGCTCGAGCCGCTCGAGCCTCTCGAGCCTCGCGGGCCGCTCGAGCTTCGACGAAAGCTCGAGCATCTCGGGCCGCTCGAGCCTCGCGGACCGCTCGAGCCTCGCGGACCGCTCGAGCCTCGCGGACCGCTCGAGCCTCGTGGGCCGCTCGAGCCTCGCGGGAGGCTCGAGTCTCGGGCCGCTCGAGCCGCGTAGGTTGCGCAGTACGCTGCTCGGATCGCTCGAGTCGCGCAGGTTGCGCCCAGCGTTGTGAAATTTTTAATGTCAAAATAATGCATTATATAATTTGGAAAAAAATGGATAATGGAATTGGAATCCTCTACACATTACTTTTTTAATGGGTAATGGAGCCATCACCCATTATTTAAAAAAAATTTGTTGGAACAGTGTTCCAGCAACCATTACTTTTTAATGGATAATGGAGCAGAGCTCCAGCACACATTATTTTTTTAATGGAGCAGGAATTCATCACTCATTACTTTTTAAATATGTATATATTTCAATGTCCAGGTTGGTTTCCCCCATAGTTTTCGACGTCCAGGTTGATTTCCCCATAGTTTTCGATGTCCAGGTTGGTTTCCCCATAGTTTTCGATGTCCAGGTTGATGTTACCATTGTTTTCGATGTCTAGGTTGATTTCTCCATAGTTTTCGATGTCCAGGTTGACTTCTCCATAGTTTTCGAGGTCCAGGTTGGTTTCCCCATAGTTTTCGATGTCCAGATTGATGTCTCCATTGTTTTCGATGTCCAGATTCATTTCTCCACAGTTTTCGATGTCCAGGTTGATTTCTCCATAGTTTTCGATGTCCCGGTTGATTTTTCCATAGTTTTCGATGTCCAGGTTGGTTTCTCCATAGTTTTCGATGTCCAGGTTGATTTTCCCATACTTTTCGAGGTCCAGGTTGATTTCTCCATAGTTTTTGATGTCCAGGTTGATGTTTCCATTGTTTTCGATGTCCACATACATTTCTCCATAGTTTTCGATGTCCAGGTTGATTTCTCCATAGTTTTCGATGTCCAGGTTGATTTTCCCATACTTTTCAATGTCCAAGTTGACTTCTCCATAGTTTTCGATGTCCAGGTTGATGTTTTCCCTGTTTTCGATGTCCAGATTCATTTCTCCATAGTTTTCGATGTCCAGGTTGATTTCTCCATAGTTTTCGATGTCCCGGTTGATTTTCCCATACTTTTCGATGTCCAGGTTGACTTCTCCATTGTTTTCGATGTCCAGGTTGATTTTGGCCATCGAAAGAATGGACAAATCAACCTGGACATCGAAAACGGGTGAAAAATCAACCTGGACATCGAAAACTATGGAGAAATCAACCTGGACATCGAAAACAATGGAAACATCAACTTGGACATTGAAAACAATGGAAACATCAACCTGGACATCGAAAACTATGGAGAAATCAACCTGGACATCGAAAACTATGGAGAAATCAACCTGGACATCGAAAACAATGGAAATATCAACTTGAACATCGAAAACAATGGAAACATCAACCTGGATATCGACAACTATGGGGAAATCAACATGGACATCGAAAACTATGGGGAAATCAAACTGGACATCGAAAACTATGGAGAAATCAACCTGGACATCTAAAACTATGGGGAAACTAACCTGGACATTGAAAACTATGGAGAAATCAACCTGGACATCGAAAAGTATGGAGAAATCAACCTGGACATCGAAAAGTATGGGAAAATCAACCTGGACATCAAAAACTATGGAGAAACCAACCTGGACATCGAAAACTATGGGGAAATCAAACTGGACATCGAAAACTATGGAGAAATCAACCTGGACATCGAAAACTATGGGGATACCAACCTGGACATCAAAAACTATGGGGAAATCAAACTGGACATCGAAAACTATGGAGAAATCAACCTAGACATCGAAAACTATGGGGATACCAATCTGGACATCGAAAACTATGGGGAAACCAACCTGGACATCGAAATGTATACATATTTAGAAAGTAATGGGTGATGAATTCCTGCTCCATTAAAAAAATAATGTGTGGTAGATCTCTGCTCCATTACTCATTAAAAAAGTAATGTGTGGTGCATTCGAATTCCATTATCCATTTTTTAAATAATGGGTTAAAAAAAACGGTGATGCATAAAAAAAATTATGCATTGTCCCCAACTCTGGTTGCGCCGACAACTACTCGGTACTGTACTCGGAAAGGTACTGAAAACATGAATTTAGCATAATAATAATTGTAACTCATCGAACCGGCTCGAGTCATTTGGATGCTCGAGCTGCGTCGGCCGTTCGAGCCGCTTCGAGCTGCGTCGGCCGCTCGAGCCGCTCGATCCTCTCGGGCGGCTCGAGCCTCGGTGGGCTCGAGCAGCTCGAACGGTCCGAGTAGCTCGAGCAGCTCGAACGGCCCGAGAAGCTCGAGCGGCCGCCGGGCTCGAGCAGCTCGAACGGCCCGAGTAGCTCGAGCGGTCGCCGGGCTCGAGCAGCCCGAGCGGGTCGAGTAGGTCGAGCGGCTCGGATTGTTCGATGCAGCGCCTTGCTCGATGCAAAGCTCGATCAGGTGCCGAGCTTCACGGGCGTGCATCGAGCGTGTTCGAACGAGCTCGTGCACACCCCTACATAGTCTCCTATTATCCATATCGTATTGACCGTCGAGAGTGACTTTAAACCCCTCGCCGGGGGGCCCGCGGCTGCCACCGACGCTCTTAATTTTAGCCAATTGACGTCCGAACACATCGACCCTCATTTTTACAATAATAATGCATCACCCGTGCAGCCTAATAAATAATGCCAGCTTCACGCAATTCCTCAACGATGGAAATGATTTCATTTGCATGGCTCGTATTACCAGCCGCCTGCGACGCATACAGTAAGCGAAGTCGATCCACCAGTTCATTGGGGTCATCCCAGTAGACATAATCCGGTCGACTATTTTTTTTAGCAACCATATTGAAACGTTCGCTCCTTTTCGTAATCCGCGGCACGTCGAAGTGGAATGAACCGCGGACTCTACGCACAAAGAAAGGTGCGATTATCTGGAGAAATCTTTCTTTCTGTTTTCCGTTTATTTTCAAATTAATTAATAAAATAATCCAACTTGATTACTAACGCGAGGGATCGTGTACGGGACCCGGAAGGTGAGAAGTCACGGGGGAGAGGGAGAAGAGGAATACCTCAGTATTGACTGGTGACGAGAGTAGGCGGCGTTACTGTTCTGAAAAATAACACGGCAGGCCTTTCGTCAGCAGCGGTTTCATCATCGGTAGGGGAGAGAAAAACGCGACTTAGCACGGATTGCTCGGGGATAATACGCGAGACGAAATCAAAAGAATAAACTACCCGAACAGAAAACGTTCAACTACACGCGAGATCTCGGAATCTCCGAGAGGCGAGGATCTACGAAGGGATTCGGATCTACTGCGTCGCTCGATCGGAGGTTAATCAATCGCGAAGGGTATATGAGATTACAAGGCTCCGTTTATCCCGAGGAGTTCTTATTTATGTTGATTCTTTAGCAAGGCGTTTGGTGACGCGGACTCGAGGAGGGGCAATCCCCGTCGAGTGCGCACGTTGAGGAAGTAGACGACGCGGACTCGTGAGAGTGCAATACTCCGGCAAGTGCGCAAAAAGAGGAAAGGATTCAGAGATCGCGGGATGTGAACGGAGAGGGGTAAAAGGAGAGGGAGGGTCGGCGGTATCGCGATGACACGACCGACTCCGTGTAACTTAAAATTAAAGGAACGACTGTGCCAAGCGCGTTGCTGGGGCAGTCGAGTGGGAGCTCGGAAGAAAAGAAACACCGGTACGGTCGGCGCAATGCCGAGCGTCCAGTGGAGCGGGGATAGGGCTTGGGATTCTTCGCGAGTGTCCACAGCAGTGTGAAGGCTCGTTAGAGAGAGGTGTCGATGGGACGATCTTAGGATATGGAAATGGAGTGGTCACGGAGCAGCGAGCGCGGTCCTTAAATAGCTGCCGCTCGCGGTACCGTGGGCCGACGTGCGGCGGGCGGTACCCGGGGGGGGAACGCGCCACGCGTGGGGGCACAAAATTCGGCGCTCGTTGGTCGCCGGGTCGGGCGGGGGAAACGCGCTGCGACGGAGTAGTACGTCGCCGACGATTTCGTCGTCGGGTGTAGGCGATACCGTTACATCACCCCCCCTGAAGCGTTGATGGGTTCTGACTTTTGATATATATTTTGATTTTGCAGCGGGTATGAGATATTCAACTTATTCGTTTGTGTTTGAAGAGATTTATTTTGCCTCCATTTGAACTTTTTATTTATTTATTTTATTTTATTTTATTTTATTTTTTTTTTATTTTTATTTTATTGAATTCATTAACGCTTCATTACAGTAGTCAGGGATTCTTGTTCTTTGATTGTAATGTCGAGTTCTGTAATCAGAGTTTGTACGTCGTGGTCGAGTTGATCTGGCGGGAGCGCCGTGAGAGTTTCTCGGGGCGCCCGGCGTACACTCGCGTGTGGGAGTATTTACGGGTAATGGCCTGCTCGATGTCGTAGTCGTGTAGGATCCGCTTCTTCGGTGCACGTGCTCCTTCCTCATTGCCCAGGTGATCTATTCGTCGGATCTGGGGCTTGCAGGGTAGGATCGACGAGATTGCCGGGAGCGGATGCATCTCGACGGGCTTGATCCCCGTCGCGAGTTCGCGTGGGAAGTAAAGCAGATGGAATCGCGGAGTTCCGTGGTTGGTTGGCGATTCTGCGTGCGAGATGATTAGGTGCCAATGCGTGTCGTAGTTGTTACCGAGGTTGTACCACAGTTTTTTTTTTTTTTTTTTTTTTTTTTTTTTTTTTTTTTTTTTTTTTTTACTTACGAGCTTCTTTCAGCGCGCTGTTCCCGAATAACTCGTGGATCTTGAATTCGGTGGTAATAAACTGGAAATGGAATTCCTGAGCCTCCGATTGCTTCTTGCACAGCTTCTGCGGTTTGCGGGGCCTCTGTCCATCCCGGACGTGAACACTGGTGAATGTCCGTGGGATAATTATCTTCTCTCCCATGTTCTCGAAGTCCACTTGCGTTGACGCGTCACAGGTCACACGAGCCATTTTCGTCCGCGATCGACGTGATACTGATCGATGATCGTTGGGTACTGAGCACTCGTGCCCATTTCGACAAGTACTTCGTCGTTACCGTTTTTCTGGTTGTTTGGATTTAACGCGATCCCCACTCCGGGTAGGGATCTATCGTGGGCTGGTTATCCCGGGGCGAGATTCTGCCGGGGGTATTCTGCCGGATGATCAGACGTTCTGTTGTTTTTGGTGAAACGGCCGTAGATCGTGTGTGTGGAATAGTCCACGCTCTCGATCCTCGTGCACATACTCCAAAATATACGAGCAACCGGCGACGCGTGTTTTTATGCGAAACGGTCCTTCATACAAAGGCATGAATCTCGCGACCATTTTAGCGGCAGGGTTAGACACGTTTAGTGCTTTGACCAAGACCAGCTGTCCGGCGGTGTATTCCGTCATGCGATGAGCTTGGTTGAATTTTTTTGCTTGCTGGCCTCGTTGTTTCTTCATTTTCTCACGAGCGGCGAATATCAGCGATTCGTGGCATTCCTGAATATTGTTCGGTTTTTTTAGGGTTGAACTCCACGGCTTGGTGGGAGGCGTCCCGGTATGAAGATGCAACGGCGCATACCCGGTGCTTTCATGCGGTGTTTCGTTGATACAGCCTTCGATAGGCTCCAACTAGCTCACCCATTGATTATGTTTATTTTTCAGGAACGTCCGGAAGAATCGAGATAATTCTCGATTCGTTCTCTCGACCGGGTTAGCCTGAGGATGTCGGATCGACGTTAATACGCAGTTAATCCCGCTTTCTGCGAGTTTGTTTCTCCATTTGGTGGAGGTGAACTGCGTGCCTTGGTCTGAGAGAATAGCCTTAGGTTTCCCAAACTGCGGGATGTAGTTATTAAATATACAGTTCAGAGTCGCATCGGTGTTCGCACTCCGCAGTGCGTATAATTTGGTAAGTTTAGAGAAAACGTCAATTACGGCGAGGATATATTTCATCCCGTATTTTCCCGCCGGGAGGGGGCCATAGAAATCCAGCGATACCAACACATTTGGTTTATCAGGGAGTATATTTCTCATCTCGGCGAACGAACCTTGAGTATAAATTTTATTCTTTTCACATGGTTCGCAGACCGCCAATTGATGGCGAATAGCCCGATATAGGTGTGGACAATAGAAATCGTCCTTCAGAAGGAGATAACATTTTTTCGATCCGGCGTGTCCATACATTTCGTGGCACTCTTGTATGAGTTGCGTGGAAACGGTGGGGGGAATTACAGCACGCGGATTTCCCTGCACTTCTTTAAACACCACATTTCTGTGAAGAGAGTATCCGTCGATTGATTTTTGTTGATACAGTGTTGACTTGATTTCTGCGATCTCGTCATCTTGATCCTGTAGCTTATCTAGACGAGACAGTAACCTCTCCAGTTCGGATGACATGTCACATGCGAGTTTTGCGATCACGATATTGTTGTGATTACCCGTGCGATCCACTTCCGGGAGTCGGCTGAGGATATCGGCTACAACGTTCTCCTTGCCTGCGCAGTGCTCGACCGACATATCGTAATCTTGCACCGCCAAGGACCAACGGGTGAGGCGTGCATGCGTGAGGCGACACTCGCGAAGAAAAGTGAGTGCTGCGTGATCGGTTATGGCGAAGATCTTCGAGCCCAATAAGTATGACCGGAATTTTTGCAGCGCCCAAATAATCGCATGGAGCTCTTTTTCGGTGGTATAATAGGCCAATTCGGCTCCTTTCAATGTGCGGCTGGCGAACAGGAGCACCTCGTGTTCGTTTTCCTCGTTTATTTGATATAGAACTGCCCCAAGAGCGTAGTCACTTGCGTCGGTTTGCAAGTAGAAGGGCCGCGCAACATCAGGATAGTGAAGAATTACTTCTTGGCAGAATAATTTTTTTATAGCCTCAAACGCCTCGGTCTCGGGTGGGCCCCAACTCCACTTGACATTTTTGCGCGTCAAATGTAGCAAGGGAACCGTCGCGGCTGCATGTTTTTGCGTGAATTTACTGTAGAAATTAATGAGTCCGAGGAATCCGCGCAGCTGTTTGACTGTTCGAGGTGCCGGAAACTCCTCAATAGCTCGGATTTTCTCGGGATCGAGAGTAATACCGTCCGCCGTTAGTACGTGACCGAGGAAGACGACCTTGTCCTTGAGGAATTGGGATTTCTCGAGGCTCAGTGTCAGTCCGTGTTGTTCGAAGCGTGCGAATAATTCATCGAGGTCTTCTACGTGTTGGTCAAAATTTTCCGACATACATAAGAGGTCGTCTACGAAGTTAATAGTGTTACCGAGTCCTTTTAAAATTGGTCCGAGTCCTCTCACTAGACTCGCAGTGCTGGTGCGCAATCCGAAGGGCGTCACGCAAAATTCGTAGCCTTCGCCACGGTGCGAGAACGCCGTATATTTTCGCGAATTTGGCGTCAAGGGCACCTGCCAGAAACTTGACCGGAGGTCAAGAGACGACATATATCGGACTCCGACGCACTGTTGGAATAACGCCTCGGGCGTTTCCATCTGCTCGTGATCGGGTACGAGAATTTCGTTTATTCTTTTGGCGTCGAGGCATAAACGAACGGTTCCATCCTTTTTTGGTATTACAACCAGCGGACTACGGTACGGGCTGCATGATTTTTGAATAATACCGAGCTCTAACATTTTCTCGATCTGGATGTCGACGCTCTCCCGATATGCCACGGGTACGGGATACGTTTTCGCTTGGAACGCCGTATGTTTTACGACTCTCAGCTCGTGCTGATACGAGTTCAGGAGCCCGGGTCTCTTGTCGAACACACGACGGTGTTTGATGATCAGGTTCTCCATGCGGCGTGCATGCTCTTCGGAAGGCCACTCCGTTTCGTTAATTTTCGCGTGTATTTCTTCCGCCGACAGCCCGTAAGCGTTATATTCGAGTTGTCGGACCGGTAGATCGACAGTTTCATCGATGTATGGGGGGTTGCAGAATTTAATTTGGTGTGATTCCCGACTCTCACCGGGCATGGAGACGGATAGCGTGTAAGCTTCGAGGTCGATTTTCGCCCGCATTTTATGTAGGAAGTCAATGCCTAATACGCAGTCGACTGATAAATTTGGCACGATCAGTACGGTCGCATTTTCTTCCACCTTTCCGAGGTGGATCCGAGGGAAGAATTGTTTTTTGACCTTGTTTGCCTTCCCCAATGTTGCACCGGAGACCGTGACGCCCGTGAGTGGTAGCGTGGGGCACCGTTGGAAAGTGGGATAGTATTGGTTGTAGATCAATTCTGATACGGCGCTAATCTCGCTGCCCGTGTCTATAAGGGCTCTGATCTCTTTATTCTGTACCTTGATTATGAGGATCGGGCATTTCGGCAGACTCCGCTCGACATGCGTGTCGGGTTTTAATAAATGATCGCGGATGTTTTCTCCGTAGCCAAACGTCACCTCTCTTACGGAGTCTCGACAGGAGGTGACGTCTCTTCGTTTCCCGGAGACTCGATTCCAACTACATGGGATTCGGGGTTCGCTGTTTCTTCCTCGGTGCCGCTTGTAATCGCTCGGATCTTCCTCGAGATCTCGTTCGTTTTCTGTGGTCCGTAATTTTCGCGAGGGGCGGGTCGAGACTTTGTCTCCATCGAGGATCGCTTATCAATGGACCTCTGCGGAGGCAATTTATCCTGTGTTTGTGTCTCAAATCTCCGGCGATTCATGTTGAGTGACCCAGCCTGGTCGAATCGCTCAAGTAGGTCGAGAAATGTCGACATCGACTCGATGCCTCGCGATATGACTGCTGTTCGAAGCTCTTCTGTGAAGTGACGCGAGAGTTTATTTATTATCTGTTTATCCGAAAGGGCGGGGCGCAGCTCCTTCGCAATTCCAATTAAGTTGAGCGCGTATGATAGCCGCTTTTGTTTGTTGTCGTTCCGGAAGTATCCGGAATCCAGAGTTTCTCTAACTCCGTACTGAACGTCTTCATTCCAGAAGCGGCGGCGAAAGGATTCTTCGAAATCCTCCCACGTGGCTATAGCCGGCTCTATGATGGACCACCATTCTTTTGCGAGTCCGGCAAGACTTTGACCCACGACTGTTCGTACCTCATAATACGGTCCCAACGCTCGACGATATACATTTAGTTCTTGCAAGAAGCGAATCGGTCTCTCCGTTGGACCCCCTCGATACACCGGTACGTTAAGCTTAGGGGTACCCCAAAGCTTAATTTCCTGGAGGTTCGAGTTGTTTATTCCCGGATGAGAATAATTCGGTTGGGAGGACGGAAGCGCGTTTCGCGGCACATGGTTAGGCGACGACGAATGTCCTTGTACGTGATGATACGATGTGGAATGATGTAGCTCTTGATTATTCCGGCTCGGCTCCGCAGGATCGGGGTTCGGAGGGGCTGGCCCTGATTGACGATGATTCCAATATTGCGGATTATTCGTTTCTCCTCCAAGTCCGCTCGTAGTCGGCGATCTCCGCGGAACAGCGCCAAGCGAGTGCTGATTTGACATCACCGAAGGATGCTGATGAGTATTAACCGCGTGTTGTGGATGTGTAATTATCGAGGGTTGCTGCTCCGCCGTGTTAAGAGTACGCGAAATTATTTGCAACTCCTTGAACACCGATGAAAGTGTACTTTCGATGTGATTATTGATTCGATCAATTCGTTGGTCTACCGCTACCGTTAAATCCTGAATTCGCTGGGTCATTTCTCCGTTCTCCAAGCGTTGGAGGGCTCGAAACTCCTCCATGAGGCAGGCGGCGGACCTGCCTCCGTATTGTCCGTGGCCGCCCCGATCGTGACAACGTGATCGGTTTCGCCGAGACGTCGGAGGATATTGAGACGCGTGGCAAAGATCATACGCGTGCGCCTCGGCTAACCGCTACCCGAGGTGGGGCAGGGTGTACGATAGATTAAAACTATCCGATGTCGTGGCAAACGCTAGCGCGGGATTTGTATTCGTCGTTGTTGTTCCGATTGGTGTAATCGTGTTTAATACCGTCGTTGTCGGGAGGGTTTCGGTTGCAGTTGTTGGCGTCATTTTTGGTTTATATATATTTTTTTTTATATCTCCCCGGGCCCTATTCTTTCGGGTCCCTGTTTGGGCGCCAATGAAACGTTCGCTCCTTTTCGTAATCCGCGGCACGTCGAAGTGGAATGAACCGCGGACTCTACGCACAAAAAAAGGTGCGATTATCTGGAGAAATCTTTCTTTCTGTTTTCCGTTTATTTTCAAATTAATTAATAAAATAATCCAACTTGATTACTAACGCGAGGGATCGTGTACGGGACCCGGAAGGTGAGAAGTCACGGGGGAGAGGGAGAAGAGGAATACCTCAGTATTAACTGGTGACGAGAGTAGGCGGCGTTACTGTTCTGAAAAATAACACGGCAGGCCTTTCGTCAGCAGCGGTTTCATCATCGGTAGGGGAGAGAAAAACGCGACTTAGCACGGATTGCTCGGGGATAATACGCGAGACGAAATCAAAAGAATAAACTACCCGAACAGAAAACGTTCAACTACACGCGAGATCTCGGAATCTCCGAGAGGCGAGGATCTACGAAGGGATTCGGATCTACTGCGTCGCTCGATCGGAGGTTAATCAATCGCGAAGGGTATATGAGATTACAAGGCTCCGTTTATCCCGAGGAGTTCTTATTTATGTTGATTCTTTAGCAAGGCGTTTGGTGACGCGGACTCGAGGAGGGGAAATCCCCGTCGAGTGCGCACGTTGAGGAAGTAGACGACGCGGACTCGTGAGAGTGCAATACTCCGGCAAGTGCGCAAAAAGAGGAAAGGATTCAGAGATCGCGGGATGTGAACGGAGAGGGGTAAAAGGAGAGGGAGGGTCGGCGGTATCGCGATGACACGACCGACTCCGTGTAACTTAAAATTAAAGGAACGACTGTGCCAAGCGCGTTGCTGGGGCAGTCGAGTGGGAGCTCGGAAGAAAAGAAACACCGGTACGGTCGGCGCAATGCCGAGCGTCCAGTGGAGCGGGGATAGGGCTCGGGATTCTTCTCGAGTGTCCACAGCAGTGTGAAGGCTCGTTAGAGAGAGGTGTCGATGGGACGATCTTAGGATATGGAAATGGAGTGGTCACGGAGCAGCGAGCGCGGTCCTTAAATAGCTGCCGCTCGCGGTACCGTGGGCCGACGTGCGGCGGGCGGTACCCGGGGGGGAACGCGCCACGCGTGGGGGCACAAAATTCGGCGCTCGTTGGTCGCCGGGTCGGGCGGGGGAAACGCGCTGCGACGGAGTAGTACGTCGCCGACGATTTCGTCGTCGGGTGTAGGCGATACCGTTACAATATATTGCGGTAGTACACTACCTCCTGTATGTTCACCAATCATATTCGCAATATACTGCTTAAATTTTCGACTCGTATCTTTTCGTACATTTTCATCAGGTTTGTAATATTTTTTATGTGCATTAGTCGCAACAACAATATCTCTGTAATTTGTAATATCATCTGGACTTATATATTCTTCGTTGGGTGTTTTTTTAAACAATAATTCAATCAATCCGTTTGATTTCCGATATTTCGTATCAGCTATGCGAATATACTCTGGCTCGAAATGTATCTCAGAATTGCCTATCATTAATCTACGATTGGCAAGATTTCGCACACCCGACGTGGTATGTAGATCTTTTTTCCTATTTGTTTCTAATAATGTGAGATATTCGTTCAAGATTTCATCCGGGTTTGTCGCTGCTGCTGCTGCATTATCATCAGCCTCGATATCTTCGCTGTTATGGTTATCGTTGTGGTCATCTTTCGAACGCGTAGGAGCTTCAATCAGTTCTGATCTGTAGTTATGTAAACTGCTTTCTTGAGGTCCCTCTATCGCATCTTCCCATAAAGTATCATTTATCTTGTGTTCCTCCTCCTCCTCCTCCTCCTCCTCCTCCTCCATCTCTTTAACATTTTTCTTGGTATCCTGCTTCATCGGTATTTCATTTTTAACAGTGCGATCTATTAACTTTTCCGACGGTGTTACGATTGGCTTGAAGACATCCTGCATCGTACGCTCGGAGGTCTCCCTATCCCCCTTGATCATTCTATGTTTTCGTCGAATAGCATCGCTGGCACTGACGATTTGACGTAGAATCTTCTTCTCTTTACCAATGGTATCCTGTTTCATGTTGACGTTGTTAAGTTGTAATCGTTACTGTCTCCGGATCACTTTGATGCACGATATTTATTACTTACTAATGTCTACGAAACAGTCGAATCCCTTCCGATATCTACCACTAACTATCTCACTGTCCTTATCAATAACAACGAATCCATATTTATTTTTCCAACAGGATAAACACAATTTTTTAAATTCCGTGTACGTCATATCTGTATTAACATGATCATCGTACACATGTCTAATGTTCATGTCATCTTGCTTGAAAACTATTAAAAGATTTACGTTATCACGCACAAGATGTTTAGGTACGCGGGCATATGACTGACAGAGATAGAAACAATCTACATTCTCGTGTCTTCCCATGGAGAAAAATGCTCTGATGTTATCTTGTTTTTCACAAGCTACATCATCGAATATCATTATAGAATTTGGACGAGTATCACATGGTTTCACCACCTGTTCGTGTTCGTTAAAAGGAAAGTATTCAACGCCATCTACGGACTGAAGAATGCGTTCCAAAAACGAATACTTTGGTTGCTTCAATGATTTCGAATATATATATATATGTTCTCGAATCTCAAACCATTGGGGTGCGTTATGAGAGTGAGAAGCGCGTTTGTCTTTCCACCGTTGGATGGACCGCAAAATATTGCACGCACACTATTCGGTAGCAGATGACCATGGCGTTTTTTCTCATCTACATTTTGTCGCGCAAGTTCATCGAAATTCGTGACAGACAATTCCATATTTTGTTTTTTGAATTTCATCGTAATTGAGAATACGAAAAATCCGTTTTTGGGGGAAGTTTTCCGTACTGGAGCTACGCTCTGACTGACGAATATACCTATAAATGATAAACATTTATAGCTTGGAAGTCAGTCATTGCTGAACCATGATCGTGCACAAACGGGGTAAAGGTCTCGTTAACAGAATTATAAATAGGCTACCCATTGAATTGCATATCCCTGGCTACCAATACTGTGGACCTGGAACAAAGTTAAAAGAACGACTGAAGCGGGGTGATCCGGGTATTAATCCTCTTGACGCTGCTTGCAAAGAACACGATATCGCATACGCGAAGAATCGTGAGAACCTCACTGATAGACACAACGCAGATAGAATCCTCGCGGAGTCGGCTTGGCGACGGGTTTTAGCGAAGGACGCGAGCCTGGCGGAAAAAGCGGCAGCTTGGGGTATCGCTAATACGATGAAGGCTAAAACTAAACTCGGTATGGGCATCAAGAGGAGGAGGAGGAGGACGGGGAAGAAGGGAAGACCTGTAAAAAAAAGACATCCGAAGAGGGTGTCGCTGAGGCAAATTGTTAGAGCAGCAAAAGCTACAATGAACCCGGGAGCGGATGCCATCAAATCGTCACTCAAGGGTGCTCGCGACGCGGTGAAAGATGCTGGCGGTAAAGGAAGAGTCCTGACACCACGTGTCCTTCCCGTACCATCCAAAGTAGGTGGTATTCTACCCCTGCTCATACCCATCTTCGCCGGATTAAGTGCCACCGGTGCTCTCGCCGGTGGTGCAGCGGGAATCGCCAAGGCTGTCAATGATGCCAGTGCGGCGAAACGGGAACTCGAAGAGAGCAAACGTCACAACGCAACGATGGAGGCGATTGCTCTTGGCAAAGGACTGTACCTAAAACCGTACAAAAAGGGTCTTGGTCTTCATCTAAAAAACCCATAAAGCTACCACACCGAGCCCTCACCGATGTTGATCTATTAAAATTTGCCAAAGCTATGAAAATTCCCCATTTTCGGGGTGTTTACATGAGAAACGAATTGCCTCAGAGTGGACCTCTTAAATACGAATCGGCCATTGTTAATCTCGATGATAAAGATGGTCCTGGTACACACTGGTCGCATATCGGAAGAAAGTTAATGACGTTGTTTACTTCGATAGCTTTGGTAACCTGCAACCACCTCAGGATTTAATGGAATATCTCGGTGTTGGTAGCATTGTAAAATATAATCATGAAAGATATCAGGATTATGATACTGTAGTATGCGGACATCTATGTCTTCAATTTTTGAATGGTGAGCTATAAAAGGCGTTCTCACACTCGTTCGAGTATCAGTTAACCATCAGCGACAATGAGTGATTCTTTTACGTTGACATTATCCGGCACATCCTCTGTATTAGAGGCCCACTAATTTCTCCCTATCGAGCTATCACCAACGAAAAATTACACTCTGGGTCTCGTTGAACTCTTGACGTTCAATTCGATTCCCAATATCGACGTGGGAAATAACAAGTTCTACGTGGGAGAGGAAATCATCACGATACCAACGGGAAGCTATGAAATTGAGGACATTCAAAATTATTTGCAGAAAATATTATCTAGACGTAATATTTCCATCAACCTACAACCCAATAATAATACTCTGTGCAGTGAAATCAAGTGCGACCGTCCCCTAAATTTCATTCCCGACGATTCTATTGGTCGAATGCTGGGTTTCACAAGACGCATTCTCGATGCCAATATCACTCACACATCTGACTTGCCAGTAACGATTCTCAAGATCAACTCTCTAAGAGTCGAGTGCAATATCACCACAGGTGCATATATCAATGAGCATCGAGTGCACACGATTCACGAATTTTTTCCTGCCGTTCCCCCAGGATATAAGATCATTGAGGTGCCGTCACATATCATTTATCTTCCGATCACCGTACAATCCATAGATCATCTTCAACTACAGCTCGTTGATCAAGACGGACAACCTGTGAATTTTCGAGGTGAAATTATCACAATACGACTACACGTGAAATCGTAAGATGGGTATCGTTTTTGAAACCAAAATAGGCAAGAGCTATAAAAGTGAGCCGTCATGTGCGATGAGAAACAGTCGTCATCCGCTTCGCAAAGCGCTAACACTACAGAACGTTCAGTTTCTGAAATACTTGGGTCTGAAACCTCAAGAGGGAAAAAGAAGAAAAAGAAGATAAAAATTCGTGTTTGTTACGCGGTTGTTTGCTGCTGCTACGTACCATGGAAGAAATACTAACGATACAGAAACGAATCATCTTCGATGAGTCTATTGAACATTATGAGACTCATACCCATCAGCCGTTCTCATCCTCAACATTTCATAATAATGACGAAATACGTATCGCTGTTCAACATCAAGACTTGTGCTTACTACCAAGTAGAAGTTCGTTGCATGTATACGGTAGATTGACAAAGACCGATGGACGATCCCCAACTGTTGAAACTCAACTTGTCAACAACGCTATATGTAATTTGTTCGAGGAAATACGTTACGAATTAAATGCTATCGAAATCGACAGGAGTAAGAATGTCGGTCTCACAACACTTATGAAGAATTACATTTCTCAGAGCCCGAGTCAAATGTCGGTAATTGAGAATGCCGGATGGATCAACAATAATGATAACGAGACTAAGATTACCGATGGTAATGGTTACTTTGATATTTCCATCCCACTGAGTATGATACTGGGCTTCGCTGAAGATTACCGCCGAATCATTGTCAATGCCAAGCACGAGTTGATTCTCACGAGAGCCAATACCGACACCAATGCCGTTCTACAGACACGTCCGGCCCCAGATGGTGGTGGTGGTGCGGAACAATTCAAAATATCCCTTCTCAAAATCGAATGGATGATACCCTACATTAAAGTTGCGGATCAACGAAAAATTCAACTGCTCAACTACATCGCCAAGGACACGCCCATCTCCATAAGTTTCCGCTCCTGGGAATTGTACGAGTATCCACTGTTGCCCGCTACATCGAAACACGTTTGGACGGTTAAAACTTCGACGCAACTCGAGAAACCGCGATATATAATTGTGGGATTTCAGACAGCGCGAAAAAATAATGCCACGAAGAATGCCAGTCACTTTGATCATTGTAATATTCGAGATGTGAAGCTCTTCCTAAATTCACAAAGTTATCCGTATGGCAATTTGAATCTCGATATTAATCGCAATCAGTTCGCTATACTCTACGATATGTACACTAATTTTCAGACCTCTTATTACGGTAAGGAGGCTGAACCACTATTGAGTAAAGCCGATTTTTTAAAATATGCCCCACTGATTGTCATCGATTGTTCGAAACAGAATGAGTCCTTGAAAACGGGGCCGGTTGATATTCGCCTGGAATTCGAGTCTATGGATAATTTTCCCGCTGAAACATCAGCTTATTGCTTGATTCTCCATGATCGAATAATAGAATATAATTGTATAAGTGGAAATGTAAAAAAATTAACGTAAAATTACGTTTTTTTATTTTTATTTTGTATACAATCTTAACATGTAATTTTTTATAATTAAACAGGAAAATAAAATATATAAACCGGTTTATCTACACACATACATTTAGTATTTATTCAAATCCTCGATATATTTTTTACATCTTCAACAGTTACTTTTATCCTGTAACATCATTCATCGAATCCATTTTTTTCTGCTCCTGCTGCTGCTGCTGCTGCTGCTGCTGTTGCTGCTGCTGCTGCCGCTGCTGTTGCTCCTGCTGCTGCTGCTCGTTTTCCTCATTTCGCAGGTGCTTGATGAACACAATATTCTCCTGCAGTTGTAGCAAATCCTGAAGGAAATCCCATAATGTTTCGGATGGGGTATCTCCAAAATGCCTAGCGAAAACGTCTTCGTAGCTGTAGAGATAGGGTGGCATGTTGCACAGACTAGGGCTGTACGGTTTGGCCAGCCAAGCCGGCTTGACTGGCTAAGCCGGTTAATGAATGATTAATTTAGCCGGCCAGGCCGGCTTAACCGGCCAAAAATTAGCCGCCGTTAAATCGGCCAAAAATTAGCCGTGGCTAAATCGGCCAAAAATTAGCCGCGGCTAAATCGGCCAAAAATTAGCCGCGGCCAAATCGGCCAAAAATTAGCCGCGGCAAGGTCGGCTAAGCTACAAACAAAAAATACTACGATGCATGTCGGCTCTTCAAAAGAAATCACATTCACGCAGTCTAATACGTGAGAATAAATGGCCTGTAAACAACATTTTCTTTTCAATAATAAATCAGCGTGTTTCCATTTCATAAACTTTCCAAACGAAAGTAGTTTTTTTATTATCATTTTTTTTTATCAAATAGTCTCGCAAAGAAAACTCATCAGATCATGACATATAATAATTGAACGGATTGCCCGGATTAAACAATATACTCAGAACGAGCGTAATTACTCCCACGCCGCCATAATATCTCGGACGAGATCTCGGTTCTGGAACAGGAAAATCAGCATATTCGCGTTTTCCGGCGAGAGGCAATTACGTTTCGCGCTAATTATATTGCCCGCTGTCGAAAAAACGCGTTCGGAGGGGACCGACGTGGCCGGAATCGCCAGATATTTTCGCGCCAGTTTCGACAGTGTCGGATACTTTCGTTGCCGTGATTTCCACCAATGTAGTGGATCATCGCTTCGAGCAATGCAATTTTCCGCCATATACTCATTGAGCTCTTCAGTCTGCTGAGAATTTTGCGAGATGGACGCCTCCGACAAACTTTGCGACAGCACCTCTTCGTCGTCGAATAGATAGTCGAGTTCCTTTCCCCGCTTATCTTTTTTTGGAGGAGGCTGTGCTGCGTCGTGCTCGTCTCGCATCAAGTGAAGAAGATGCTCCATCACCAACTCTTTGAACGCGCTGTTTTCACCCGTCGCGTTTTTATACCTACACAGAGATCGACAAAATATTTTCAATTTTAAGCCTTGAAGTACTCGGTACGTCATATATCATATTTTTCATATATGTTAACCTCTTAAAATCTTCGATGAGTAATACAAAATACTGGATCCGATGACGTATTTTTTCGAACAGTTAATTTAAAAAAAATTTGTATGAAAATATAATTTACGGGCGATACAGTCACGTCAAACGCGAGATTCAGAAAAAATGTCGAACACTTCTCAAGAGGATAAAATTGTGAAAAAACGTGCATAAGGTGCTGAAATGATTGATTTTGCATAATAATAATTCCAAAATATTATTAAAAAATTGATGAAAAAAATTGTTCAATAAATCATCCATCAACTTGATTTTTTTATGTAAATGAGATTTGTTAATTTTTTTACAAAGTACAATTTTTTTAGAATTTTGCGTTATTTTTTTATTATTTGGGCTGTATTTGCGAATCTTTTCGATCAGTTGTGAGGATCCTTCGTGGGTGTAACGGGTGGTTTTATGACATACGCACATCAAAAAATCAAAACTTTACACACATAAAAAAAGTTTACACATCATTTTTAAAAATTCTGTTTTTAACACTTTTTGAATCCTGTAAAACTCACATTTTACACGACTGTACCGCTAAATCTACATTAATCAATATGTTATTCACGTCAATCATTTTTTAATTACCTGGGATCGAGAACGCAAGCCAACGAGGTAGGTGTGACGATGCTCGATTCAAGAAATCGAGAACGAAGTTCTGACCGCATCACTTCCTTCATCTCTGTGATATGGTCGCTGTCGGTTTCCTTCTCTTTAATGAATTTCTCCACGAACCTTCGTACCAACGGTCGAACCATGGACAGGGTTGGATACGCTTCTGTGGACATCACTCTCGTCGCCACTTCGAACGGTCGCAATACGTCGACAACATCTTGTAGCAGATCCCAGTCCGACTCCGACATTGAAAATTTCTCCGCCACGGCTTTTGAAGTATATTTCTGATCTTGCAGAACGGCGTTAACGGCACGGCGTTGCTCGATAATCCGCTCGGCCATGAAAAAAGTCGAGTTTCATCGAGTTGAACAACGCTGTATAAGGGCGTGTTCAGGGAGCTGATGGTGACGCTGGTAAACTTTCAAGCCGCCCGTAGCTACATTGGAATGCTTGAAATGGGTGACTATTTCGCTCGAAATTTTCACGATTTGCTGAACCATTCGTTGATCAAGACCTTTATTGATGGCCAGCTGGAGAGAGTGCGCGAAACATCGGACGCTATCTCCAAGGTGCGTAGAGGATCGAACTGATGCCGAAATGTTGCTCGCATTGTCGTGGGAAATAGCGACAACCTTTTCTTCGAGTTTCCAGTCTGCGATTACTCGACCCAGGTGGTCCCTTAGGTTATCAGCGGTGTGTCGTTCCGTCATATTTAACGAATCCAACGTATGGTTCGCAATTTCAAAAGTCGGGGAAATCGCGTGTAGATTGACGGTGACGAATGACGACGTTGTTCGCGCTGTCCACGCATCCGTTGTTAAAGCTACTGCTTCATACTTTTGAGCGTTTTCCATGATGCTCCTTCTCGTTGCCTTTTGAAGGTCTTGCAGCCGCGTCTTTATTGCTGTTCTGCTCGGCATCGTATATTGCGGAGCAAGATACGCCAGAAGCATTTTAAATCCTTCGCCTTCAACGAATGATAGGGGCAACATATCCATGGCAATGCACGCTGCGATGCGCTTTGTTATTTCTTCTGATTTCTAAAATCATAAATGAAAATATACAATGCAGAATTAGTAATGCTACTCGAAGGAACGCAGATGATTGGCAATTACATTTCGCGTTTCACACAGCAGAGAAACAAAAGTTGTTTTTTCGATTTTTTTTATGTATTGATTTATTAAGGTAGTCCTTTCGTCAGTATTCATTTCGCATAAATTCGAACAAAAGTTAGACAGAATTGCAAACACTTCTCGATGGTATAAAAACCTGAAAAAATGCATGCACATTAAAGGTACTGAAAAGATTAATTTTGCATAATAATAATTCTAAAATTTTATTAACAAATTGATAAAAAAAAATTGTTCAACAAATATTTCGGTAACCCAAGTTTTTTTGTAGATGAAAATGATTCCTTCATTTTTCTGCATACGTATGAATTTATTCAGATTTTTTAGTAACCTTTGAAATTTGTGTTTTTTTACATGGAAAATGTGAAATTTCAAAGATAACTTTAAAATAAAAAAAATTCATACGTATTCAGAAAAACGAAGGAATTATTTTCATCCACACAAAAACGGGTCACCGAAATATTTGTTAATCTATTTTTTTATCAATTTGTTAATAACATTTTAGAATTATTATTATGAAAAATTAATCTTTTCAGTACCTTTAATATGCATGCATTTTTTTAAGATTTTTATACCATCGAGAAGTGTTTGCAATTCTCTTCAACTTTTGCTCGAATTTATGCGAAATGAATATTGACGAAAGGTCTACCTTAAGGCGAGGCGAAACCGCCATGAGTGCGAGGGAGATAGCAAATAATTTTCGGAACAATAATTCACGGAAAGTAGACACATGTTGGGAAAAATAAAAGTTTTACATAATTCAGAATTGAACGAGAAATGATGTAAAACTTTTATTTTTTCCTAAATCATTAGGCATCATCGGAATAATTGTTTACAGTTTTATTTACCGATCGAGTAGGGTTTCACCTCGCCTTAAGGGGCAATGTTTTTTTCGGTAAAATTTACGGCATTTTTGTGAATTTCTCGTAAAAAAAATGTATGCACCGGTCGACACGAAATTTAACGTGGTGTTTTATTTGTATTTTGTGTTTACAAAAAAAAAATTGGATCAATTTCGTCGAAACGTACGCCTTCCCCCTCCCATTGGCGCCCGATAGTTTCTAAAAATCTAATGGACCGATTGCCTTGAAATTTGGTCAGCATGCTCAGCAAATATCCTGCTGTCGCTTGATGAAGCGATATGTTTCGCGAGGAGGCGTATGTTTCGGCGAAATTGGTCAAACTTTGTTTTTTGTATACACAAACACAAATAAAACACGATGCCAAATTTCGCATCGATACATTGTATAGTTTTTTTTTATCAGAAATTCACAGACATGCCGTAGGTTTCCCCCCTTAAAATGAGAGAATCGACGTCCACTTTTTATATATAGAACATATTTTATATATAACATGTCGAAAAAAAATTAAAGGGCCTGCGTCTCCTTTAATTTTTTCGACACGTTCTATTTTTTCCATTTTATTTTTCGAAAAAAAATCGACTAACATAGAAGGAGGCGTGGACAATTAAGCCTTAATGTTTAAAGATGGGTCCAATGCGAAGAGTCAAGCCGAGTACTTGCCTGATTACCGCCCGATTTCCGCTTAGCACCGGCACTTGCTGTGGGTCTATATTCCTCGCGCGAATGACTGGGCAGTGTTTGGGACGAACTGTGTTCGCTGCGTGGCGAACGCGATTGCCCCGAGGTACCACTGTAATACAGGAATAGTAATTATTTATAGGAATTATAATTCTGAACATTATTGTCGTCTGTTTGTCGCATATCGTTATCGCGTTATACAATGGTATAATAATCAGAATTAAGGGGTTACATCACAGTAGAGAGCGAAAATTAAACGTTCTTTTGCGATTTTTTTTAGAGTGGATGAACAGTAAAAGGATAATTCTTTTTTAAGGATTTTGTTAAGCATATTTTAAAGTTAAAAAAAAATTGTTTTTTTTTATATTACAAAATGGCTGCCCAACAGCCGTTTCTGCGAAACGGTTTTTTTCCGCGGCACGCAGTATAAGTGCAGCAAAAATAAATGTGGAATAGAATAAAAAAAATCTTCTTAAATTACATTAGTATAGCCATAGAAATACGTAGGGGATTTTGAAAATATTAATTTTTGTTAAATTGGCGAGCATTTGAAAAAAAAAGTTAATTTTTCTTGAACTTTTTTTTCATTCAAATGTTCGCCAATTTAACAAAAATGAATATTTTCAAAATCCCCTACGTATTTCTATAGCTATACTAATGTAGTTTAAGAAGATTTTTAAAATTTTGTTCCAGATTTATTTTTGCTAAACTTATACTGCGTGCCGCGGAAAAAAAAACCGCTCCGCAGAAACGGCTGTTGGGCAGCCATTTTGTAATATTTTAAATAAACAATTTTTTTAAAAACTTGAGAACATGCTTAACAACATCCTAATAAAGGAATTACCCTTTTACTTTTCACTCCACTCAAAAAAAAATCGCAAAAAAAAAGTTAAATTTTCGCGCTCTACTGTGATGTAACCCCTTAAATAACGGCCTCATGCTCACCTTGCGTCTTGACTGTCGCAAATGTTTCCTCGTGCAGGTGATGGGCAGGTCCACTGTGGTTTATGCGCCGTTTTGATGTGGTACAACATCGATGAGCGAGTATTTTTCACGTTGTATTGCGCTGAACAATAGTTGCACGCGGCGTCCCCACTGTCGAGTTTTCGAAAATGTTTCCACATGTTGCTTGGAGCCATTATGCCGCGTGAAAACTGTACTAAGTCTAGCAACGTATAGTCGGCAACTAACGCGTCGGTTCCGACGTTGTTTGAGATTTCGAGAATACAGGATAGGTGGGGAGAGAGAAGCCGGCGAGCGTTTTGGAGAAGAAAGCCCAAACATGTATAGCTATGTAAACATCGAAGGTCGGATTCTGTCACCGTCGGTGTATAAACATCGACAGTCACATTCTTTCACCGTCGATGGTATGTAGCGTAATACGAAATACGAGGTGATATTCTTCTTTTACTCTACGGAGTAAAAAAAACTTTGCAAATTCGAAACGTTACGTCTCGTTAAAAACTTGATGTTGTTAGATACACTGTTAATAAAGAATTTTGATTCACTGTGAAGTAAGCAGGCTGACAATAAATAAAAAAAAGGCTAATAAAATTAAAAAAATGGTTAAAAATTTAACCACGGCTAATTTTTGGCCGATTTAGCCGCGGCTAATTTTTGGCCGATTTAGCCGCGGCTAATTTTTGGCCGATTTAACCGCGGCTAATTTTTGGCCGACTTAGCCGCGGCTAATTTTTGGCTGGCTTGGCCGCGGCTGATTTTTGGCCGGATTGGCCGGTTAAGCCGGCTTGGCCGGCTAAATTAATCATTCATTAACCGGCTTAGCCAGTCAAGCCGGCTTGGCTGGCCAAACCGTACAGCCCTAGCACAGACGTCTCACTTCTTCGGGTGTTAAGGGGGGAAACCGGTTTAGGAGGCCGAAATTTTGGTGTTTTTCGTGCATTTTTTAAATAGGGAAGGAATAATCTGAAATTGTTTAAACTTGGAGGGTATTTTATTAATGGTTTGAAGTACACTTTAGAATTTTTTCAAGTAATTTCCCCCGGAAATAGTGGCGTTAGAACGTGCTGTCCATGGACGATTGCCACCCAAGTATTTTGCTGGCGGGAACTCCTGAAATCGCAATTTTTATCTGTAATCATCCAAATTTTTTTTTCTCGTTAACAACATATTTTCTAAGAATATGAACCTAAATCTGGTAAAAAAAAAAAAATTTCATGTTTTTGAAGAGTTTGAACACGATATCATTGTTTTACACCATATTTTTTCACCTTTTTTGCATACATTTTTTTTTTAATAACAATATAATCTCAGATTTAGGTTCATATAGATTGGAATCGAATAAAGAATATTCACAAAAAATTTCAGAACGATTGGTCAATATTTTTTTTAGCTAGAACGCCCACCAGTTGAAAAAAAGTCGTTTCGAGAAAAACGCGTTTGAAATCAAATGAAGCGAAAACAAGACATTCATGGCAGTAATTAATTATATAAAATGATCAGCGGTTAATTGGCTATGCCAGCACCATATAGCAGTCCCTCTTCTTGTTCGTACGCGTCATTTTGGGCTTGCATCTCCTCTTATTTGAATTTCAAAGACATGATCTCCTTGATTTAAAGAAACGATATGCCTGACGGCACCCGGTCTGTCAACGTTTGGCTCATTCGCGATAAGTCGTATTGGTGTTTCTCGCGCAAGCTGATCTGTTATGTTATAGTTAAGTCAAGTCAAATCAAGAAGATAATTATTGGTTAAACCATCGAAGTTATTGGTGAACATATCTAAGTACTATGGTACGTAACCAAAAACTTGGTGAACATAACCTATAATTTGGTTGATGACATCATTGAAAGAAAATATAATATTAACTTAAGGATATTATTTCATTGACCTCAAAGAAATGTTTCATAGGTTGAGATTTCAAGGAAATTTTATTGAATCAAGGAAACTTTTTCTCTCGGTGTACCGCGCGCTTCGGCGCCGAACCGACGGGCGGTCACTCAAGTGCTCATAACATCGGAAATAATGCGAATTTTGGTTTCAAATTTTTACCACATATTCTTGAGGAGTTATACTAACAATTTCTGCAATAAAAAAAAGTCGATTTTTTTATCGGTCTAAACTGGTTTCCCCCCTTAACGAGTCCATGGTTAATGCTGGTCTTATAGAGAATTGATTCTTATTATTCAATCAAGATTTTTGCACAAAATCACAATACGATGTACTCACGAATATATAGAACGCAAAATCTCATCGAACTTGAATATTGAGAGTCAGACGAAAGAGATCTAAACGATCGTATGTCGATTCGCAGATTGTCGCTGCGGCTCGGTCAACGAGTTCTTTATAGGGTGCGATCGTCGGTCTTTCTCTAAAATCGAGAATCTTCTACGCGGTATGCAATTCAACAATTCACCGAATTGAATGTAAAATAATACGTCGACGAACGATTCTGGGAAATACATGCGAACAACAATTCTCGGAAATACATGTGAACAACAATTCTCAGAACTCTGTTTGTGCCCTACCGCTTACACGAAAAAATTATTAGTGTCATAAATTGTTATAATTATATGACAGTTCCTGGAAATACATTCGAGCACCTCGATAATAATTCCCAGAACTGTTTATGCCCCCTCCCGTTTCTAGGAAAATTATTATTATTATTATTATATGACATTCTCGGAAATACATTCGAGCACCTCGATAATAATCCCCGAACCGTTTGTGCCCCCCTACGATTTCTAAGAAAAATTATAATTATTATAATTATTATTTAACCTTCCCCCGCGCACACCCGCACCCCCTCGCTCACTTTATCCAGCTCTCTTGCCGCTTCCAGGAAAAATTATTATTATTATAAATTATTATTATTATTGACCTTGAGACAGCGGAAAAACAAATGACGTCATCAAAGAACATTCTAGAATCTTCCAGAACTCCCCCCCGCACCGAAAACCCCCCCGCACACCCGCACCCCCCGCGCCCACTTTATCCAGCTCTCTCCTTGTTATACTACTACAATGACTCCGCTGTCAATCATCGACCAACCAAGTTTCAAACGCCTTTTCAACAACACGGAAGATAAGCTTGTTAGTAGACGCACTATTACCCGGCGAATGGCAGAAATGAACGAAAAAAGATGGAAGAAAACGCGTGATTTATTGACTAAAGTCGATTACATCTGCACGACTGCAGACATATGGTCTGCGAAAAGGCGAAGTTTTCTTGGTGTTACAGCGTTACACTACATCGACGATAATTTCACGCGCCAATCCTTTCCATTAGCGTGTAGAAGATTCGACGGAATGCATACCTTCGATAAGATAGCTGATTCCTTGGAAAATATTCACTCTACGTATGGCTTGAGCAGTACCAATCTCGTCGCCACGATCACAGACAACGCCAGTAACTCCATAAAAGCTTTCCGAGAATTTGGTGTACAAGAGATTGCTAAAATACGTCAGTCCTCATGCGACGATGAAGAAGACGACAACGAACTTGACGCTTCGAGTGATTCCGACTTCGAGGATACGGCTTCGTTTGATACCGAGAGTGCTGCGGTAACGTCGCGCTTGCCACAACATCTCCGATGCAGTACGCATACTCTCAATCTGATTGCGACCAGTGATGTAATGAGCACTTTGAAGACAGTTACGTATCTGGCGAACCGTCACTCGAGGACAATTGCGAAATGTTCGCAACTATGGCATAAAGCCGCCTTGCCCAAATCTGCGGAGATTATCAGCGCTACAGTGGGACACACTTTTAGTTATCCCATTGTAACGTGATGGAATTCTCTTTACGATTCCCTACGTCTAATATCGACGGAAAAGGCAGCATTGCCATTGTTGTGCGAACGCTTGGGTTTGAACGATTCGTTTACAACTAACGACACGATATATATCGAAGAGTATTGTCGGGTAATGGAGCCGATAGTTCGAGCGGTAGATATACTCCAAGGCGAAGATAAAGTGTATTACGGAATCCTATTACCAACTTTGCTCACTGTGAAGTACAAGCTACAACATTTGTCTAAGGAGAATCTCAAATATGGACGAGTACTGGCGAATGCCTGCCTTGGTGGCCTAACAACACGTTTCCAGGACGTCCTCTCGTTTGACGTTAACGCGACTAACGCTATTATAGCTACGGTATCGCATCCCGCGTTCAAGATGAAGTGGTTTTCTCAAGCTAATGTGCAGTATAAGCTCAAACTGCCATTGGACACAATACGAGACACGTTCCTTGACGGAACACAATTTTTCGCAGACGACTCTGATCACGACGTTGATGAGCAGCAAAATTCGGGATCAATATCTTCGTTCCTTTTGGTTACTTGCAACGATTCTCAACGCGTTGATACTGATAGCGAAGCTAGTTCTCCGAAAGATAGCCATGAGCCCTTCGAGGATGCAGTCCGAGTGCAGTTGCTTTCGTACTTGAGCGACAAAAGAACGAAGCTCTCCATGCTAACCGACTATCCCGTTGTTAAAGCAATGTTTTTTAAGTACAACACTCCACTTACTTCCTCTGCTCCCGTCGAAAGATTGTTTTCATTCGCGAGTATAGCGAATTCACCGAGGCGCCATGCCCTATCGGATAAAAATTTTGAGAAAATCGTCCTGCTGAAAACTTTTTTGAAGACGGGAACGCCTCTTGAGTGAGAACAATGACGAATAGCAAAGTTATAGCGTAAAAGCGAAAATGTTTCATAAACGTCTCTAAAATGATTATGTATCGAATTTATTTAATTAAACAAACAAAAAATATGTATGAAGCGTGTTATACAATATTTAACAATGATTACCAATCCCAATATATGCGCAATGCCTTAGAATTGAATTTTAGAGGTTTTTTAAAAAGTATTTTGCAAAGTATTTTGAGAAGTACTTAAAAATGTATTTTAAGTACAAAAGTATTTTGTATTTTAAAATACTTGAAGTATTTTGTATTTTAAAATACTTGAAGTATTTTGTATTTTAAAATACTTGAAGTATTTTGTATTTTAAAATACTTGAAGTATTTTGTATTTTAAAATACTTGAAGTATTTTGTATTTTAAAATACTTGAAGTATTTTGTATTTTAAAATACTTGAAGTATTTTGTATTTTGTATTTTCAGTATTTTCATGTATTTTGCCCAGCTCTGACGGCCAGCGACCACCAGTATATCGCCTTCGAGGTGGCAGGACAGACGGCGACGGCACGGAAACGGGTTCGGCACCCCCCACGGTGGAACACGAACAAACTCGACGAATAAAAGTTTTCGGAGGAATTGGCGGCAGCGCCAGCTCTGATTACCAACGTTCCCCCGGAGCTGACTGGCCGGCTGCGGGTGGAAAGACTCGCAGAAGAGACGGCCAAACTGACGGAACGGCTGTGCAATAGCACAATGCCAAAGAAACATTACAGACAAGACAGACATTCACACTACAAGTGGACTGACGAGATAGCCGAGCTGCGGAAAGAATGCCTCGCAAGACGACGAGACGTGACAAGGGCCAAGGGGAAACCCGAAAGGGATGCCCTCCAGGCCAAACACAGCACGGCACGGAAGATACTGACGAACGCGATACGCGACAGCAAGGCGAAGTGCTGGAAGAAGCTCTGCGAGGAGGTGGACCAGGACCCCTGGGGTTACGGTTACAAGATTCTAACCGGTAAACTAGGAGCCCGGGCCCCACCAGAACTCAAGGACGCGGAAACCACGCGACGCATAGTAGACGGACTCTTCCCGACACACCCTACACGAACGGACGCAACAGACGACGACGAGACAGTGGCGGTTCCCGGCTTCACGGCGGAGGAACTCACCAGAGCAGCCGCCGCCGTGAAGCCGGGTAAGGCACTAGGACCCGGCGGCGTACCGGGAGAGGTTATCCAGCTGACGGTCAGCCTGAGGCCGCAGATATTCCTCGACCTGTACAACGCGTGCCTTATGACAGGGACTTTCAGCGACCAGTGGAAGATCGCGAGGCTGGTCCTTATCCCCAAGGGTAAGGGCGACCTCAGCACACCATAGGCCTACCGCCCGTTGAGCCTACTGGACGCAACGGGGAAGCTACACGAACAGTTACTGAGACCAAGACTGAGAGACGCGATACAGACTGGGGGAGGTCTTTCGGACCAGCAGTTCGGGTTCAGGATGGGTCGGTCGACAATCGGAGCAATCCAGAGAGTCGTCGACATCTTCTGGGACACAGACAAGTACTGCCACGCGGCGCGACCCATTGTACTGAAGGCGACACTGGACGTCAGGAAAGCCTTCAACTCGGCCAGGTGGGTGGACATCCTGGAGGCGCTCAGAAACACTTTCGGGGTTCTACCGTACCTGCACCGGGTTGTAGAGGACTACCTGCGCAACAGACGACTGGCGTACGAGACAACAACAGGACAGGTGACCAAACAGATCACCGCGGGGGTGGCCCAAGGATCCATACTTGGGCCAGACTTTTGGAATGGCGTGTACGACAGCCTGCTCAGGCTGGAGCTCCCGCTTGGCGTCTCACTCATCGCGTACGCCGACGACGTCGCGGCGGTGATCGTTGAGTGGACTCCAGAACTGGCGCAGCTGAAACTGAACCAGACGATGAGACGGGTTGGACGATGGATGACAGATCACGGACTGCAACTGGCAACGGAAAAGACGGAACTCGTGTTCCTCACGAGGAAACGCATACAGACGAGACTACCGATGAAGGTCGGGACAGAGGACATCGAGGCCACGGGAGAAGTCAATTATCTGGGTGTGACCATGGATACGAAGATGACCTTCTGGCCTCACATACAAAAGACGGCCCAGAAGGCGCCTGAAAGGGTAACAGCTTTGAGCCGCCTGATGGCAAACACAAGGGATGTGCAAGAGCTCGTTCGAACGAGCTTGATACATGCCCGTGAAGCTCGGCACTTGATCGAGCTTTGCATCGAGCAAGGCGCTGCATCGAACAATCCGAGCCGCTCGACCTACTCGAGCCGCTCGGGCTACTCGAGCTCAGCGGCCTCTCGAGCCCAGCGGCTTCTCGAGCCCAGCGGCCTCTCGAGCCCAGCGGCCTCTCGAGCCCAGCGGACTCTCGAGCTGCTCGAGTCTACCGAACCTCGAGCCGCCCGAGAGGATCGAGCGGCTCGAGCGGCCGACTCAGCTCGAGCATCGAACTAACTCGAGCTTACGTCGAAGCTCGACATAGTACCGAGCCACATCGAGCTGATTCGAGCAAGTTCGATCAGTTAGAATTATTATTATGGTAAATTAATTTTTTCAGTATCTTCCCGAGTACAGTACCGAGTAGCTGTCGGCGCAACCAGAGTTGGGGACAATGCATAATTTTTTTAATGCATCACCGTTTTTTTAACCCAATATTTAAAAAATGGATAATGAAATTCGAATAAACTACACACTACTTTTTTAATAAGTAATGGAGCAGAGATCCAGCACACATTTTTTTTAAATGGAGTAGGAATTCATCATCCATTACTTTTTAAATATGTATATATTTCGATGTCCAGGTTGGTTCCCCATCGTTTTCGATGTCCAGGTTGGTATCAGCATAGTTTTCGACAGCCAGGTTGATTTTCTCATACTTTTCGATGTCCAGGTTGGTATCCCCATAGTTTTCGATGTCCAGGTTGATTTTCCCATACTTTTCGATGTCCATGTTGGTTTCCCCATAGTTTTCGATGTCCAGGTTGGTTTCCACATAGTTTTCGATGTCCAGGTTGATTTCTCCATAGAAATCACGGAAAGTATCCGACTCGACGATCACAAATCAACCTGGACATCGAAAACTATGAAGAAATCAACCTGGACATCGAAAATTATGGGAAAATCAACCTGGACATCGAAAACTATGGCGAAACCAACCTGTACATCGTAAACTATGGCGAAACCAACCTGTACATCGTAAACTATGGGGAACCAACCTGGACATCAAAAACTACGGAAACCAACCTGGACATCGAAATATACAGGGTGTCCCATTTTAATCTTACACCCGATTTATCTCGAAAAATAAGGCTCCGATTGAAAAATGAGTTATATGAAAGTTGTAGGGTTCGAAGGGCGACGTTTTTCTAAAACAAAGAAATATGGTCCAACATTCAAAATGGCGGAGATACGACGGCCGACATGTTTTTTTGAAATGGAACCATAACTTTTATTTTTGACCAAAATGTTCGGCATATTAAAACTAACAACTTTTGTTGGAAGCTTTTTTCGATAAAGTCCACAATTCATTTTTTAAGACCATTTTAACGTTATCCAGGATGTACCACGAGGAGGTAGTCTTTAACATCCCATTTGCGTGTGCGTCTGCGTGTGCGACTGCGTGTGCGTGTGCGTGCGTACAACACTCACAAGTAATTCCAAAAATACCTTGTCTTCGATGAATTTTGTAGACATTGGATGTTAAAGTTTTTAACATGATGAATGGTGGAATCTTTGAACATGTTTGAGAAGAGTTCAAAGTACACTTACCAGAAGGGTTTGGTGCTAAAAATACTGCGGAAGTGACGAGCCGCAGAGACCTAACCCTTGTGAGTGTTGTACGCACGCACACGCGCACGCGCGCACGCACGCATGCACATGCCCACATACGCACACGCACACACAAATGGGATGTTGCAGACTTTACCTCGTGGTACATCCTGGATAACGCTAAAATGGTCTTCAAAAAATGAATTATGGACTTTATCGAAAAAAGTTTTCTACAAAAGTTATTAGTTTTAACATACCGAACATTTTGGTCGAAAAGAAAAGTCATGGTTCCATTAAAAAAAAAACATGTCGGCCATCAATGGCGGACATATCTCCGCCATTTTCAATGTTGAACCATATTTCCTTTTTTAGAAAAACATCCCCCTTCGAACCCTACAACTTTCATATAACTCATTTTTCAATCGGAGCCCTATTTTTCGAGATAAATCGGGTGTAATATTAAAATGGGACACCCTGTATACATATTAAAAAGTAATATGTGATGAATTCCTGCTCCATTAAAAAAATAATGTGTGCTGGATCTCCGCTCCATTAAACATTAATAAATAATGAGTGCTGGATCTCTGTTCCATTAAGCATTAAAAAATTAATGGGCGTCGTCTCGCTGCTCCATTAAACATAAAAAAGTAATGGTTGCTGGAACTCTGTTCCAATAAAAATATTGTAAATAATGGGAGATGGCTCCATTACTCATTAAAAAAGTAATGTGTAGTGGATTCGAATTCCATTTTCATTAACCGATTAAATAATGCATTATTTTTACATTAAACATTTCACAACGCTGGGCGCAACCGGCGCGACTCGAGCGATCCGAGCAGCTGCCTGCGCAGCCTACGCGGCTCGAGTCGCCCGAGACTCGAGCCGCCCGCGATGCTCGAGCGGCTCGAGCATCCAAATGACTCGAGCTTACGTCGAAGCTCGACATTGTACCGAGCCACATCGAGTTGACACGAGCAGGCTCGATCAGTGACGAGCCGAGTCGAACGGCGAGCTGTTCGAGTCAAGTCGAGCTTCTGCAAACATTCCTAGCAAACACAAACGAACCGAGACCGGGGAAACGCCGACTACTTATGTCGACGGCCCACTCGATCCTTCTCTACGGCGCGGAGATCTGGGCGGATGCCCTTAAGACGAAAAAATACTGCCACTCGATGACAACGGCACAGAGACAGAGTGCGCTGAGTATCGCCTGCTCATAGCGCACGGTTTCTGCACAGGCCGTTCTGGTTGCAGCGGGCGTGATTCCTACAGATCTTCTGGCATTCGAGCGCAAGAGGATCTATGGAAGGAGCGCGGACACACGACGACAGGACGCAGCAAATTCGGAGAGAGTCAGGACGATACAGATGTGGCAACAACGCTGCACGGAAGACACAACAAGCAACTGGACACGACGATTAATCAAGGACCTGAGATCGTGGATGGATCGGTAGTTTGGGGATGTGAACTTTTACATCACCCAATTCCTAACGGGACACGGTTACTTCAGACAGTACCTCTTGTTACCGCCCGGGTCACGAGCCGTACCCGGGAAGCCGCAAAACTCACCTGCAGCTGGTTTATCTTTTTCCGGATAGGGCGCCAGCCACGCGCAGTGCGTAGCCCAGCTGAAAAAACGCGAGATGGAACGGACAGGCGGGAAGGTGAAGGTCCGGCTAGCTTCAGCATTCGCGACGGGTAGAGGGGCGGTTCGGGGACGCTGACCGGAGATCCCGCATAGGCTCGATTTACCAACAAAAAACAAAAACAAAAATTTAGGTCATAAAAAAAACTCTTTAATTTATTCTCGCGGTTTTAACAAACATGTACCCTACTAAAATCGGGAAGCGGTTACTCAATTCACCGCTTCCGATTTCCTAAGCGCGTCGTTCAAAAATAAATTACAAAAAAAAACACAATATCGCGACCACGAGCTAACCCAAAAAGACCGGGAAATAATTTCCCGCGCGCGAAGGCCCTACAGTGGACTCTCCGATAAGTTAAGTTCCGAAAAGTTAAGGCACTCCGATAAGTTAAGGATTAATGCTCTGGTAAGTTAAGATCGACCCTTTTCTGAGATCTTTATACCTGCTGGCGGGGAATCGGATTACCCTATCTACGTCACAGTACCTGCGGTCGAACGCATTGTGACTGAGAGGTAACGCGGCAGCTAGTTTCGTGCGAGACAAGGACCGATGAAAGACCGATTTATCCCCTCTCGTCGTTTCGGGCGCCCGGGAACGGTTTGCGCAAGTAGTGGGGATCTTAACTTATCGGAATGGCCTAATCGGCTTTCGGTCCCGAGACGTTAACTTATCGGAGAGTTCACTGTACTACGCCGCACGCTGCGGCCGACGGAAACTATCCGACTCAACTATCACAAAAAAAACGATTAGTCGCCTCGCAAAAATTAATGCCCACGCCGGAAGGGCGATACGCGACGGGCACAACGCCACAAAAAAACGAAACAATCGAAATTTGCACACACCCGGGGACAGGCCGCGCCAAGTCTAGCGATCGGGCACGCGAGACCGATCGACGACCGTCTCACGAGGAGGGAGGCAGAAGGCCGCCTGTCACGTGCGGATCGGTCTCGCACGCACCAAGCTAACCCCCTGCGTGAAGCGCAGGAGTTTATTTTTATTAAATTCGGGGTTACTCCGGTCACGGCCCCGTACAGGGTTTCCCTTGGGATTCTCGGGGTTTGAATAAATAATCGGGACTCAGATTAACTGGTAAAATTAAAGTATATTAAACATGAAATTTGAGGCAAGAAACAAAAGACAATTCATTGATTATTCATGGTAACAAAGCATTCAGGAAAGATATTATTTCCTGTACGATAACAAAATAAAATAACGCCTTAGAACTAGCGCGTGACGGTACTCACACTCAAGCTCTCATAGGCCGACCAGCTCGTCGGCTTGTTTCACACAATCGTTCACACTTATGCCTACACGACCGACGCTCGCATCGATTGTTCGTGGCGAAAATAATCGTAACGCTTAAACTATCACTGCACAGGCTGATCTCCGCGGCGCGCGTGACTTTCGTGACTCGGACAGAATATTAAATTTTGACTGTTAGAGAATTATCGCGAAAGAATTACGGCTGCTTTGCGGGAGCTGAGCGTGGAGCCGATTTCCGACTTTTCGGTTCAGGAATCAGAATGAGACTAACTGTCCCACTCGCGTCCGACGGCGCGCTCGCCGTCGGCAACAAGCGGGGCATTTTTAAAGAATCAGCGAAAATAATTAGCTTGTCAGCGGACACCGCAGCGCGCGTCCGAGGCCATCCCGTGCAGGGAGAGAGTCTTTTGGTCACATAAGCCGCATCCTGGTGTTCGCTTACTCTCAGGATTGCGCGGTCGTTGACGGTCGCGAAACTTAATACATCGAAATAATACATCGAAATAATACTTGAAATGAATTTTAGTTTTTATTATATTAAAATAACGCGGGACGTGACACCCCTCCCCCCTTAAGTGTCGATGCCCCTATCGACCCAGTCGTATTAAGCGACGGGGCCGGCAGGGACACTGATGCAGGGCTTGCAGGCTTACGTCCGCGCTATTTGTCGCATTGTTCGTGCGGGCGAGGAAGGAAAAAAAATAGAATAAAATTAAAAAAAACGCAAAAAAACTCACCAGTTGTTCCGCTCCTACGTTGCGCCAAAAAAAATGATGATAATAGTAACGGTGTAATAATAAACGCACAAAAAAACACTCGGAAAAGCGAATCACGAGAGGGGAACACGCGAAGCACAATCGACGCGAAGTCGATTGGGTCCCCGGTGTTGTCGTCAATTCACCAGCCAGCGACGTACGCGCCCAGTAGCTCCTGGATGTGCGCCCGCTCGTCGTCCGTGAGTCCTCTCACCGGGGCGACGAGCAGGTCGCCGACTACTGTTGCCTCTGCCGACGGCGGGCTGCTCGGCTCGTCGGCGGAATCCTCTTGGTCGTTGTCGTCCTCGTTGTCCGATTTTGTCGAGTTTTCTGGCGACACGGTGTGCGCCTCTTCGAGGAGCCTCCGCACGCGTTCCAACTCCTCGGCTGCCAGCGGTTGAGCCTGGTCGACGATGAGGAGGGCCCGTTTTTTTTTACGAGCCCTCTCGTGATCCACTCCGCGCAGCATCGCGGCGATGGCTTCGTCTTCCGACGGTCGCTCGGTCGTTCCCGTCGCGACGGCCGGCGGCATCTTCCGCTCGTCCGACGGAACGGTGGCTTCGTCGTCCTCGATGGCTGCCTCGATCGGGTCGACTGCGTTGTCCGTCGGCTCGGCGCGCGCGGTCGCACCCGTTGCGACGGCCGGCGGCATCTCCCGTTCTTTCGACGGGACGGCTTCGTCGTCCGTCGGATCATGTTCGTCCGACGGGCCATCCGTGCTGCCATCCTCTTCATCGGCTGCTTCGATGGCAGTGACCGTCGGTATGTTGGCCTTGTTCGGCACGAGCGTCGCCGTACCTTCGGTTGACGGCTCCTTGCCGTTGGCGGCTGCTTCAGCCGAACCCGATGCCATGGCCGCGTAGTACAGCGGCGTGGCCCATTCCGCGGATTCGCGAACTTCGGGGCCCAGTATCCCCGAAATTTCGCGATAAAGTGCGTGCAATTTTGCAAATATCACACACTTTGTGCGCGGCGCCACGCCGGGAGATGTGGCTTGTTCACCCACAGGGGCGGCTGTCTCGGGTGGTGAGACGACGACGGGCGGCGTGATCTCCGCCTTCCTGCCGTTCCTCCTACCCCTCGAGCGGCGTCGGGGGGAACCGGTCGGCGCCCTTGTTGCGGCCTGCACGACCCTGGTTGCGCGGGACGTCGAGGGCCTGGAGACGTCCGGGTCCGGGGGCGGATATCGCGCAGTGGGTTGGGACCCGCGCTGCGCTCGTCGCATCACTCGCTCGAATGCAACGAGGCAGGTTCCCGCGTGCGACGCTACGCGCAGCGCCGGCAGCGTAGTCTCGCAAAACGGGCAGGTTTTAAGGCCCTGCCTGCCCGAAACGTCGGACCACCGTTCGAAACACGCTCCCCAGTCCACACACACCGTAGTGCCCTTGCGGCAAATCGGGCATTTCCCGAGCAGCATGAGCTCGTGCACCGCGTTGTCGTAGCCATGGTAATGTCAATGTCACGGGCTCACTGCACTGCACGACGATGTTCACTTTAATTCACTCGTACGGTCACTCCGACGCTGTCGCGGGTCTGTGACCAGAACGAATTTAGCGATGTGTCGCGGTTACTCACTTTCGGTTTGATCGATTTGAATTCTGCGGAGCGCGGTTCGGCACGGGGCGCAGTCGGTGGTGTTCTGATTTGTGTCCTGGGCCTTGGCGTCGAGAGGTGCTGGCTTTTCTTTCTTCCCTAATCGACGACGGCGTTGAGCGGGGGTAAGGTTCGTGGAAGAACGCTTATCTTTGTTGTGTCTTGCCGCCCGCTCGCTGCCCTGGCCCTTGACGCTGGGCTTGAGTTTCCTGCGTCCTGTTCTGTTGACGTTGGTGGTAAGTGGCCCGACTCAATATCCACTCTTCTCAAGTGTGACTTTCGGCTGAGTCCGGAGTCACGTCGCCGAGCGCGGAGTCCCGCGGCGATATGCCACAATCTCCCGCGACAAAGAAATAGCAGCATTATGCCAGTGAGAAAGGCATACAAGGAGAACTCGGCCATGAATAAGGTTTGATGTTTCCTTTTGTCTCGTCGATGCGTTCCGATTTCGGCGATGTGTTGTTCTACCTCGAACAGCGACTCGTCTGTTTCGTGGCCTCTCCATTTGGTCCGTAGTTTCGTGATATTTTCCTCCATCGGTGTCGACGGGTCGTTTTTCACAGTTAATGTTAAGGTTGGCGCCACTATTGATATGTCCAGTGAGATTTCCGGGGAATAAAAATATTGTTCTTGGCTGTCATAAGCGCGAACTCCCGTGAGCGCGGTCGTTCGGGTTCGCCCCATACAATTGGCGCTCAGATGCAGCACGCCCGCCCCTACGGTCGGCACAGTGACGTCAGCCAGGCCGGGGCATAGTATGTGGACCGTCTCTCGCTCCGATACCGAGAACAGCCACCCACCCTGCGTTGGTAAGTGTGTCCAGAACGTGTCATGCAGCGGCCGAATTCTTACATCGCATCGCCGGTAGGCTTGTACGGTGGGATGTATCAATAAGGAGATTTCGCACTGCCGTGCTGTGGAAACTTCCAGCAGTGGGGTTTCCATGGAACAGATGTATCGGTGTTCCACGGTCGCGCAGGTTCCCATATAAATTGCATCGGCGAGAAAATAGGTGCGTCGATCAGCTAATACGATAATGTAGGGGGTGGAAGGTACCACGTACGCCGATCCGCTCTGGTTGTTTCCGGTTTGCGGAACTGGCCATGCGTGCATGCGGTATAAATTGTAGATTGCTCGCTCCAGTAGGGGGATGTGAACGACGATGATTACTCGTCCCTTATGGAACACTACGTCTGTCGTTGCCACGCGTGATAACGACTCCCCGCGTATATACTCGGATGTAAGCGAAAATTCGAACTCTGGCAGTCGCGCATGTATTTCTCGCGCGACGGCCAATAGCTGCGGCGTGATTAGCACGCTCGCCTCATAACGTCCGTCCCTGGCTGCTGCTATCACCCGTAATATTTTTCGCACGTCTCGATGTATCGATTGATTTTGATTTCCACTTGGTAAGCGAGATTCTGCAATTCGTTATTGTAAATTATTAGGGTGATCTCGTTGATTACTTTGTTTAATGTGTCTCTCAGTCCGTGTGCCCGGTTATACAATTTATTCACTACTTTCATTTCGGGTATGTGTTCTTCGTGTAGATTCTGCAGCTTGGATCTCGTGATGTGGCTTTGTTTTGTTATGAGTTACGTAAGATTCGCCTGGTCGGCGAATAGTCGGTCGATCTGTCCCGTCAGATATTCGGCATCTTCTTCGTTCAGCGTGCCGAACAATGATTTGCTAAGAAAACCAATAAATCCCAGGGGGACGGACCTCTTTTTCATTGAACGTAGCCGCAAGTATTTGACCGGCTCGCGTAATGTCGAATCGTCCGCGATAGTGGCGAGCTCGTTTATCAGCGTCTTCGCGCGCGTGACGCGTTCGTCGAAGTACTCGATTCGCGGCATATTCCGCAGGGGTTGATGCTGCAGCAGGCTGCTTGTACTGTAGCCAGTTGCACCTGAACTTGAGGGAAGTCGTTCATGAATTTATCCGTTTCCATGAATACTGTGACCCGCTAGTCGACGTGTTGCAGACGAAGAGGTGAGACTCGTTCGAAATATATTCCTGGCTGATCCGGTATCGCGGTGACGTGATACGCATTCGTGTGGTCCAGCTTCCCCTCGGTCAGGACCAGGAGAGCGAAAAGGACGGTGAACTGTAGCATGGCGTCCTGCTCGCGCGCACTCCGCTGGGCTCTCAAGTGTTTCCTCTCCGTCTCTTTTCACTCCGTGCACATGCTTCGCGCCTATAGTCTCTGTCTCCGTCTCTTTTCACTCCGTGCACATGCTTCGCGCCTATAGACTCTCTCTCACTCTTTTCACTCGCTCGCACCCATGCGTATGCCTGTGAACATATCCGACTATAAGACCTACGCTTTTCCTTGGGATGACGCATCCCGTGGCCCACACACACTTTTGAGGCTCACACATACGCAACCTTAATTATATCAACATGCTTCCTGAATCGCTTATTGTCTTTTTTCCAGAATAACGTTACTGTGATCGGAAATCTGTACAATTTTGTAGGGCCCGTGATATTGGCTATCAAATTTTCCTTTACGGGGTTCTTTGAGCAGATACGCTTGGTCACCGATTTTTACGGCGAAAGGGCGGATTTTCCTGTCGTAATATTTTTTTGTTGTTTCTTTCGCTCGATTTTGATTGTCCCCCGCCAGCGCTCGTATTTCGGAAAGTCGTTTAATTAATTCAATGGTGAAGGAATTATATGTGGATAGCTTGTCATCAGTGGGGAATTGACTCGGTAGCCGGGGCAGTCTCCCGAAAATCACCTCGTAGGGAGTAAAATTCGTGGCCTCGTGGACGCTCGTGTTATAGGATAACTCCGAATAGGGCAATAGCCTATCCCAGTCATCGTATTGGTGAGCGTAACTCTTGATATACTCTGCCAGCATTATGTGACTCCGTTCGAGCGCCCCGTTTGTTTGCGGTCGGTAGCCAGAGGTGGTTAATTGCGTTATATGGAATATTTATGCAATTTCCCTCAGCAAACTGCTCATGAAGGACGCGCCGCGATCCGTGAGGATGGCTCGAGGCGCCCCAAATTGGGCTACCAGCCGTCGAGCCATTGCCTCGGCAATTGTTGTCGCCTGTAAATCGGGTATCGGTTCGGCGAGGCAATACTTAGACAGATGATCCTGAATAGTAAGTATATGCCGGTTCCCGTGCGGAGTCGTTGGCAAAGGGCCTACGGTGTCAAGTGACACCTTATCGACGACGTCCGCCGGCGTGTCTGTCAAGAGCATAGGCTCTCGCGTCTTGGCACGCACCAGCTTGCGCTCTTGGCAGCCCGTGCATTTCCGAATGAAGTTCTGTACTTCCTTTCGCAATGAGGGCCAGTAGTAGCGTTCTCGGATTTTTCGATAAGTTTTGGTTACTTCACGATGCCCGCCCATGAGGCTCTCATGGAATTCGCGTATTATTTCTGCCTGCGAGTCTACCGGGGGAATTTGTATTTTCCCGTAGCAAATTGTCACAGCTATTCGGGTGCCATCGAACAATTCATGCAGTAGCTCGACGAACTTCGTTCGGGGCAGCGCGTCGGTGTAATCTCCCGCACGTGAAATTCGAAACGCTTCGACGCCGGCCTTTTCAAGGACCCTCTTGAGTCCCCTCAGGCCCGCGTCTATGGCCATTGCTTCGGTTGCATCGAAATAACGCGTTTTCACGACGACGCTGTAGATGTTTTTCCCGCGATACGGCGTTACGGCTATTTGCCCGGGCTTTAGGCGGTTTCGCTTGATTTCCTCCGCGTTTATCCTTCCTAGGTCGCATAACAATTTTCCGATCGGGGTGGACAATGCGCCGTCCGCTGAAATAAAGTGAACAAGGTTGTCCGCCTTGTACGTGAGACATTCTCGCGTACCCATGACCGGGTGCTTTACTCCCAACTCGGCCTTCGGTTTAGCTTCGGCCTCGTCCGTTGTCTCGTCCGAGGTTTGCGTGGACGCCACCAAGTATGAATTTTCGGGGCAATTAATTTGGTTACCGCGAATTACCGGAGATTGATTGTGGTAGGGGTGTGCGTGGCATAGGTATTCGTGGGCGATAAGGCGTCGAGCGCGCAACGGGGTCCTTATCGTCCGTCGGAAGCGACCAGCGGATCGAGCGTCGCGCGGCGCGAGGCGGTAAGGGGAGCCCGGGCCGAGTCTTATCGGAGGCGCGCTCGGATTGCGAACTATGGCCGCTGGCACACGTGCGTGCCGCCAGCTCCCTTCTGCCTGGTTTTAAGGCCTCCCCTTTCTGACCCGCCGGTTTCTTGTCCTCGTCGTCCGCCTCGGTTCCATCCGTGACGGTGGCTTCCGTCTCTGTCTTACTTACGCGCTTCGGTGATTCGGTCTTCGCGACTCTATCTTTGTCGCTCTTTAGGTTCTCTTCCTCCGTCACCTGGCTCTCGCTACGGCTGACGGGTTCTGAGTTTTCTCGTTCCGTGGTTGTCGGTATTATTTCTTTAGGCTCGTCCGCTGGGGGTACCACCTTGGCTCCTACCGTGCTTACCCGTCTCAGGAGGTCCTGCTCTGTTGCTGGACCTCCTTTTTACTCAACTCCGCCAATATACGCACGAGCTCCGCGTCCCCATGTAGATCGTCGAACGGGTCTAAGACCTGTAGGGCCTGTTTCGCATTCTCCTCCAATTAATCCACCTCCGATAAATAATCGGGCCATTCGAGAATCGGTTTCTCGGATTCCGGGGCTACGGGGCCGCAGGTTCTTCGTATCTGGAAACGCTTTTCCAGTTGGCGCAAGGATTTGTCAAATTTTTGAACCGATTCTCTTATCCACTTCGGTATTGATTGTGAATCCGAGGTTGCCGCGTCGGGAGTCATTTCCTCGAACACGCTATCGTCCGAGTCGTCGCTTGGCGGGCTCACGGCGATCGCGACGGCGTCGGGTTTCCCCTCTGCAGCCGCGGTCGCGATGCCTGATGACGTATCTGAGCCTGAGGGAGCCGCTTTGGCGGTGACCTTTGCGGGGGCCTTGGGTCGCTTTGACGGTAGAAGGGGGGCCGGCAACATACTCCGATGAATTCGTTGTATCGGTGGGCCCGAATCTTCTGAGCTGTGTTCAGCTGTGGTCGAGGCCGGCGGTGTACCGCGTCCACCACTTGCCTTAAACCTCGTACGCATTGTGGGGGGGGGGGGCGGAAGTTTCCGAGCTTGAGCCCTCCGCTTCAGGCACGGTGGGTACCGACGGTGTAGTGCGCAGGCGAGCACGTGTGCGTGTGGCCATCGTTCCTTGCGTCGGCACGGCTGGCGCTGGGGTAACCCGGGTCGGGCGTGTTTTCGTCGATGTTCCCCTGCGCATTATAGGCAAAACCAACCGTACGGTCGGCCCCTCCGACTCGGAGTCGCTCGTTGTTGATTTGTCTGGATTCACGGGGTTACGAGAGAGGGCGTCGGCAACCACGTTATCACGGCCTGGCTTGTAGGCGAACTCGTAATCGTATTTCCGTAATCGCATTTTCCATCGATTGAGCCTCTTGCCTGGATCGAGCTGAGTTCGAATCCATTTGAGAGGCTCGTGATCGCTCACGAGCTTGAAATTCTTGCCGTAGAGGTAGGTAGAAAAATGTTCTATGGACTCGATTATTGCGAGGCACTCTTGCTCGGTAGTCCCGTAGTTTCTTTCCGCTTTCGTGAATATTCTCGAGTGATAGGCTACTGGGAGCTCGTTACCGTCGTGTTCCTGCGCGAGCACAGAACCGAGGGCATATTCCGAGGCATCCGTGGTGAGAATGAAGCGCTTTGAAAGATCCGGGTATTGCAATATCGGTTCCTTACAGAGGGCTTTCCGTAATTTGCGGAAACTACGTTTTTTCTCGGGTCCCCAGTGAAATGATTTCCCCTTTTTAAGCAAATCTGAGAGCGGTCGCGCTCGATCGGAAAAGTTCGGGATAAATCGTCTATAGTAGCCGGCGAGCCCGAGGAATTGTCGCGCGTTCTTTTGAGTTTTCGGTTCGGGGAAGCGCTTTACGGCTTCGAGTTTCTTGGGGTCCATACGTAGGTCGTCCTGGCTCACAATATGGCCCAGATACGCTACCTCTCTGTGCAGGAACTCGCACTTATCGGGCTCCAAGTACAAGTCTGCTTCCTCGAGCCGCTGCATCAGCCGTCGGACTTTCTTCTGATGTTCCTCCAGGGTGTTACAAATATGGAACGGCGTTAGACGCGCGGAATTACCCGCCGAACCCGAACAATCGTCACTCTCCCCCCCCCCCCAGCCCCGGCGAGGACCGAGACGTTCGGGGAACGAGGAAAAGGAGAGCGAACGACAGTCGAACTCGAAACGTCGAAGTCAGCTCACGAAACGCGAAACCCGACACGTACGCGAGACCCCGAAAATCCGCGTAACGAAACGAACGTTCGATTTACGAGTCTGTGAAACCTTATAATATAATGCTTTACAGTAATCTTAGTTTGGCTTTAACTTTACTTTATTCATTCCCACGAATTCGGGGACTTTGTTAATAAACACTAATTAAATTTCGGAGCATCCATTTTCGGAGTACAACTATTCATTACTCCCCGACCCCCATCTTGACTACGAACTTTAACAGTCAGAAGTGGGATACTGCTGCCCAAAAACCCACAAAGTGTCAAAATTTTTTTTTGTATTGAACGAAAGTATTTCGGTTCTCCTTCTCGACTTTGCGAAAAACCGCGGAACGAGACCGATTAAAACGCGAAAAAGCACCCTGAAGCAATATAGGGAATAACGTCGCGTACGAAAGTGTGAGACTCCGAGATCATGGTGAAGGTCACCGGCCAATGTTATGCGTGAGGATCGACGCTCGAGGATCCGGACACTCAAAACGTAAACATGTTTCGCTCGCCGCCTGCCGATGGCCGGCCGGCTCAGCAAGACATTGGTAACGATCCGAATAATCCGCAAAATAACAACATTGGACAGCCCACTTCGCGAAACGACGACAACGGTCAGGCAAGTTCGCAGAACGAAGGTAACGCTAACGCGAACGGCACGATACGCCCGGCCGCGTTCGCAGTACAACAAGGCCGCAATTCGACACTGCGGGGAATACCTGGAGTATTTCAACCGATCCACGGAGCGGGAATGCCGAACCCGTACACGTCACAGCCACCGCCGCCGGTAATGCAGGGAGGTTTTCAACCGATCCATGGTCTGACAGCAGCAAATCGAGTATCAACAGGACAGCTGCCCGGCTACAGTTACCAGCAATCACGAAGCCTACCGTACGATCAGTACGCGCGACCCCCGAGCAACCCGGATGTCATTCAAATGTTTATTGAAGACGGACGTCGGCGCGACGCAATGCTGGAGAGGATGTTGGAACGGTTGACAACCCCGAACAACCAAACCATGGCAAGTCAATAGAATTTGAATTATAATATAATGCCGGATTTGACAAAACAGATAGACGAGTTCGACGGCGAGGCGAGTGGATCAGCCGCCCGTGAGTGGCTGGAAGCGCTCAGCGGAATGCAACGTCTGCACCACTGGCCCGATACATTCGTTCTCGGAATTGCTCGAATGCAACTAAAAGGAGGCGCAAAGGATTGGTATCGAGTCCACAGTCACGATATCTCGAATTGGGCCCAGTTTCGAATTGCCTGTCAACGGACGTTCATTACGACGGAAAGCCACGCGGTCAAATAGAAAAAGATGGTCGACCGAGTACAGCGAAAAGAAGAGCCGGTATCAACCTACTTTCACTCCAAGGTAAAACTGTGCAAAAATTTAGGCTTGAACGACGATGAGACCAAAGAACAAATTTTGGTAGGATTCTGGTCCAAAGATATATATATATAAGGGATTTTCCGTGGGACTGGGGTTCCCGACGTCAGTGGTTAGAACAGCAGTGTGTTTCTGTAATAAACGTGATATATTTTCCAACAGGTTCAAAACTATTATTTTACAAAACTCTCACCTGTAATAAACGAAACGACATTTAATGTTCGTAAACCCGCATTTCTGTTATTAACCGCCGTAATTAATAATTAGTGTGCGCCGAGGCACAATTGACACGTGTGTCGTCTTATCTCTCTGTCTCCCTCACCGTCTACTATACCGACACACGATGCTCGGGAGCGCAGCGCCCTTTAAAGGAATATTTTCCTTTACATCATCCCTCCCGCGGGAAAAAAAATGTTTACATTTTTTTTTTTTTTTTTTTTTTTTTTTTTTAGTTTAAAATGTATCGTCCATTTAATCACTGTCGCTTCTTTCTTCATCGGCGTTTTCTTCAGATGTTGGAAGTGGAATTAGCTTGGACACATGGAAGAGGTTCGACTCTGACTTCTTATGACCTGTGTTGATCTTGAATATAGAATTCGAGATTTTTCCGATGATTACGTATGGTCCGATCCTCAGCTCGTCGAGTTTTTTCCTATTCAATTTGTTCCCGTTTTCTACGAAGACTTTGTCACCCACGTTGAAATTTATATATTTCCGATGTTTGTTGTAGATTTTTGTATTATAGTCATGTGACTTTATTGAATTTTCCAAAGCAGTCTTCTTGTCTTTGGTCCAATCTTGATCGATTATTTTTTTCCTCTTTAATTCCTTCGGCAATATTGCAGCATCCGTGCCGTTCAGTAGATATGATGGTGCAAATCCAGTGACACTGTGATTTGTGTCGTTGTATTTCTGTACACATTCGTGCGCAATCGTTGTCCAGGCCACCTTCTTTTTGTTTTCGTTGATTTTACATCTTATTGTATTAATTAGTGTTTGATTTAATCGTTCGTTTAAGCCGTTTGAGAAAGCACAGTCTGCTGCCGTGAATATTATTTTAGTGTCTTTCTTGTACAGAAAGTTTTTAAATTCTTTTGAATTTATACCTGGGTATTGGTCCGAGAGGATCATACCGATCGGTTCGGTTTCGGTGAAGCCGTCCACTAGTTTAATAAAGTCTGTTGCATTTTGCGTCTTAGACGTTAGAATATAGGCGTACCTTGTGAAATGATCCGCCAACAAGTGAAGGTATTTTTTCGTTGATCTTGAACCATCGAATCCCCCCACAGTGTCTAACGAGACGATTTCGAAAGGCCTCGTGGCTGGGCCTAAGTGTGACAATAAACCGTATTTTGGCTGCCCTCTTGTTTTGTTTTTTATGCAAGTTGTGCAGCTTTTGCATGTTTTTTCGATGTTCGTGATTAAGTTCCTCGCTGTATAGTATGGACATATAGTTTTCTGCATTTGTTTAATGCCAATGTGACACAGATGTTCGTGAGTCTTCTTAAGAAGCTTGGTGCTGAACTCTTCTGTTAATATTATTTTTTCTGTTTTTTTCGTTTTCTTGAATAAAATATTTTCTCTTGATATTAGTTTATCCTTTATTACCGCTATTTCTTCGTTCTTTTCTTGGTCTCCCAAAATGTCTTCCAGTGTTATGATGTTTATAATTTTCAGTTGTTCATCCGTGTTTTCATTTGGGTCTAGGACTGGATTTCTGCTAAGGCAGTCAGCCTCGATATTATTTTTACCTGGTTCGTATTTAATCTCGAGATCGTATTGAGACAGATAATACGTCAAGTCCCCAAGTTCTTCGTCGGTTCTTGATTTGATGTTTAGATTCTCCAACGGTTTGTGATCTGAGAAGACTGTAAATTTCCTTCCTATTAAACGGTGCTGCCAGTATTGTACACATTCTTTAATCGCCAGGCATTCTAAGTATGTGGCTTTTTTATTTTTTTGAGCTGCGTTCAGTTTTTTCGAGAAGTATGCCACTGGCTTTTCCACGTTGTCTTCCTGTGGTTGTTTTAATACAGCCCCAACTCCTAGGAGGCTGGCATCTGCGTAGATATGTATTGGTCGATCCGGGTCGAAAATTGTCAGCACAGGCTGAGTGCATAATATTTGTTTCATCTCCTCGAAAGATTTTTGACATTCTTCAGTCCAGTTGAATTCTTGACCTTTCCTCAGTAGATTGTGTAACGGATCCAGTTTTATGGCAATTTTAGGCACATACTTATGGTAGAAATTGATTTTCCCCAAAAATTGTCTCACGTTTTTTTGGGATTTTGGTATCGGGAAATTTTTTATCGAGACCAAGTTGTCTTTTAGTGGTTTTACTGAATTATTTTGTATGACATGACCTAGATATTTTGCTGAGTTCTCAGCAAAACTGCATTTCGAGAACTTGAGTCTGAAACCCTCTCTCTTTATAGCTTCGAATAGCTTTGTTAAATGTTGAATATGATCTTCAAAAGTTTTCGAAAATATTAGTATGTCGTCTATGTAACTAACCGTGAAGTCTGCCAATTTATGTTTTCTTATTATGTTGCTCATTATCCTTTGGAATATGGCTGGTGCGGTTTTTAGGCCGAACGGTAGGCAGGTCCACTGGAAATGTCCCTCTTGCGTGACAAATGCTGTTTTATGTCTGTCTGAGATTTTCAGGGGTATTGACCAAAACGCCGAGTTTATGTCCAGTTTGGAGAAAAATTGACAATCCCTTGTTTCTACCATGAGGTCTTCGATAAGTGGGAAAGGATGTGATTGAGGCACGACGATTTTGTTTAGGTCCCGAAAATCTATACACAACCTCGACTTCCTGTTTTCTTCTCTCTTGAACGCCAAAGTTACTAGAGCTGCGAACGGGCTGTAGGAATCTTCGATTAGTTTCATTTCCAGTAGTTTCCCGATTTGTGACTCAATTTCTTTTCTATCTTCGGACGAACATCGGTACGGCCTTTTACTGCAATATTTTTCCACTGACAGGTCGATGTGGGCTTCGTAGTCAGACACTGTCCCGATGTCGTATTTATCTTTTGCGAAAATGGTTGCATTTTCGTCTATTAATTTGTTAATTTTTGATTGTTTCTCCCGGTCCAAGTGATTTATTGAGATGCTAAAATTTGCCTCTTCAAAATTTTCGTTAAAGTTCACCAAATATCGGTGGTCCTTGGCCGCTTGACTTTTTTGCATCTTTTCATTGTCGTTGGTTTCTACATTACCGCTCGTTGTATCCTCGGAGACCAATTTTTCTCTTTTTTGAGGAATTTTATTATTTCCTGGACACTTTTGACTGATGATCAGGTTTTCATCCTGCGTTAGTTGAAATTCCTTGATACAGTCTAGTCCTACTAGGAAATCGTAATCGAAGTTTCTTTCGTCGACCACAAAGACAGTAATTTTCTTTTCAATATTAAAGATCTTTGTATTTATTTGTATTGTGCCATTCGCTTTTTTCACGCCATTAATCGTTTTTAAATTAATATTGTTTGAACTTCCTGCTTCTTCATTGTTGATTTTTAGTAGTCTCGAATTTATCAGTGAGACGTTTGATCCAGAATCGTAAATCCCAGATATTTCGAGATTTCCATCCAGTACCAAGTTTATTTTGATCAATGGCGGCACAATTAGTTTTTTGGATTATCTTCTTGCAGGTCACATTCCAGTTGTGAGTTGTTCACGAGTCTTATTTGGTTCTTTCCTTCCGTGAGGTTGGATTTGTTTTTGAACCAGCACGAATCTTCCGGGTGGTATCTATTCTTTTTCCCGTATTTCTCGCATGTTTTGCATGGTTTTTTGTTATCTTGTTTTTCTTTCGGAGTCGGTGCTGCATTTTTCTTTTTATCCGTCGTGTTGTTTTTCACCAGGTGTTCCAGACTCCTGATTTCATTAAACATATCTTTTGTTTCTTTTACCGTTGTTTTATTAATTCGGTTCGTTACAAAGTCTGGTAAACCGGCTGCAATTAAGCTTATCAGTATTTCCGGACTCATAGACTTATTCATCTCCAGTAGTAGTTTTTCTTTTCTTAGAGCGTAGTCCAATAAAGATCCGCTGATATATTTGAAGCCGATCGCGTATTTTACCGGCGTCCATCCTTTGTCTACATAGGTTTCGCAGAAGCTATCTTTCCAGTCAGTCCACTCTGAATTAATCGTGAGTTTTGTTAGCATTGAGCTGTACCAGTCCGTACAAGAGCCTTCCAAAAATAGTCGTAAAACCTCTATTTTTTCTTCATCTTCTTGTAGACTCAGACGCCCACATTCGCTTTCGAATAGCTCCATCCATTGTGTCACATTACTGTTTTTGTTGTTGAATTTCTCTAGTACAAACTTCTCTGCTAGTTTATTGAGATTTTTTCTTGACTCCGTTTCTGTTCTAGAGAATCTTTCTAAAATCATCGTTAATTCCTCTCTTGAGATGCCACCGGTGTTGCTCGTTTGTCCTGTAGCTTGAGGTTCCTCAAATCTTTCTTCCAATATGTAATCAGCGAATTGTATATTTCCGCCGTCATCAACGTAGACCGCTTTCAGGGCATCGTTTAGTACGATCCACACGTTCCTCTTCTGGTGTCTTTTTGTGATTGCGTTTCTCACTTTTTTAAAGGTGTCTGTTTTAATTAGTTCTGTGTGTAGGCTTATATCTTGAAATTGGCTCGGCACATCAAAAATCTCACCGTCGACGGTGCTGATTGAGGTTAGGAAGAGGTTGTTTGTCTTTTCGTCACCTCTTCTTGCCCCCACGATGAATTCAAACTTCAACTTCTGCATCATCGAAGGTTTTCCCTGTAGATTTCACGAGAAATGTCGTTTTATAAGGGATTTTCCGTGGGACTGGGGTTCCCGACGTCAGTGGTTAGAACAGCAGTGTGTTTCTGTAATAAACGTGATATATTTTCCAACAGGTTCAAAACTATTATTTTACAAAACTCTCACCTGTAATAAACGAAACGACATTTAATGTTCGTAAACCCGCATTTCTGTTATTAACCGCCGTAATTAATAATTAGTGTGCGCCGAGGCACAATTGACACGTGTGTCGTCTTATCTCTCTGTCTCCCTCACCGTCTACTATACCGACACACGATGCTCGGGAGCGCAGCGCCCTTTAACGGAATATTTTCCTTTACATATATTTCGATGGCAGCTCGTTCACACGAGGACATCGACGCTCTGTATCGGGACATCATCGCCTACTCTCACGTCGAAGATCAACGCCTGGATCGAATCCGAGGACAACGACCGACGAACGAGAAATCCAAGACTCCCGGACACAACAAACCTTCGGTAGTAGGTCCGACCAACGATTCGACCAATAAAAATAGCGAATCGAAACCCCCGATCAAAACAGAGATCGACGCGGTGAAATGTTTTAACTGCAATAAAACCGATCATTATTCCAGAGACTGTAAGGAAGAACGGCGGGAAAAATATTGTGTATTCTGCAAGGAGTCCGGTCACAACCAAAAACATTGCCCGAAGAAACAAGTCTCGCCGACAACAGCCACGTCAGTGAACCAGGTGTCCACATCGCTCACCGGGGCACTCCAAATTTATCTAAAAGACGTTATCATCGAGGGAGAAGCACTAGAAGGGCTAGTCGACACGGGCAGCGCGATCTGCACACTTAAGGGGGGAAACCGGTTTAGGAGGCCGACATTTTTGTGTTTTTCGTGAATTTTTTAAATAGGGAAGGAATAATCTGAAATTGTTTAAACTTGGAGGGTATTTTATTTATGGTTTGAAGTACACTTTAGAATTTTTTCAAGTAATTTCCCCCGGAAATAGTGGCGTTAGAACGTGCTGTCCATGGACGATTGCCACCCAAGTATTTTGCTGGCGGGAACTCCTGAAATCGCAATTTTTATCTGTAATCATCCAAATTTTTTTTTCTCGTTAACAACATATTTTCTAAGAATATGAACCTAAATCTGGTAAAAAAAAAAAAATTTCATGTTTTTGAAGAGTTTGAACACGATATCATTGTTTTACACAATATTTTTTCACCTTTTTTGCATCCAAATTTTTTTTTAAATTTATTTATTTATTTATTTATTTATTTATTAGGCAGTGGACGGGACAAGCCCTTGAAAATACAAAACGAAAAAAACGACGGCGAAATAAGGCCGCAAAAATAAATACATACACACATGAATACAAAAATAATAGCAAAATACACATAATCATACAAATAATCCAAACTCCATCAAGTGGAATCGGTAAGCGCAACATAATCATTGACCGCACGCAAGAAAACCGAAAAAGGTTGGTGGAAAAAGTCCAAGAATACCGAGGCCACGTTGCCATTTCGGAACATTCGCGTGAGAGGTTCATTCCGACCGTAATTCGTACGGTGTGTCAATTCGCGGAAAATTTCGTGATTGCGCACATTACGCAGGGGCACCGACACCGTAACGGAGGCGAGGAGGTCCGGGCAGCTAACAACGCCATGGATGATTCTATATAAAAGGACCAACTCCGCCTTGAGCCTGCGCGCAGAGAGCGTTAACACACCCAGCTCCTCGCGAAGGTACTCGAGGTACTCCCTGTCTGTCACCCGAAACTTAAACCACAAAAACCGCACGAATTTACGTTGCACCCGCTCGAGCGCCCGAATGTGAACAGCGTAGTCCGGCGCCCAAACGATCGACGCATACTCTAATACCGGTAAGACTAGCGCACGAAACAGCGTCAAAAGCGACTGCGGGTTCTTGAAATCCACGGTATTACGCCGGATAAGACCAAGAGTCCGCAGCGCACGCCCGCACGTAACCGACACATGATAGTTATAAGAAAGCGAGGAAGCGATAAACACCCCAAGGTCCTTAACCAAGTCACTTCTTGACAGCGCAACTCCATGCAACGAGTACTCGAAGGAACAGCGAGGCTGAGTGGCACGCGAGAACGAGATTGCGAGACATTTCGACCAGTTTAGAGACAAGCGATTGCGAGAACACCACTCAGCCAAGCGGTCAAGGTCACTCTGCAGCCGAATCGCATCCTCCATGCACAGAATAACCCTGAAAACCTTGAGATCGTCCGCGTACAAAAGAAATCTAGAGTGCTGAAAGCACAGCTTAATATCATTAATAAACAAAAGAAAGAGAAGCGGACCGAGATGAGAACCCTGGGGAACGCCGGACAGCGCCGGGAACGAATCAGAGCGAGCCCCCCTTACCCTAACGACAAGCTGCCTGCCGGCAAGATACGAGGCGATCCACTGCAACAGGACCCCCTGAACGCCCAAGCTCCGGAGCTTAGCAAGTAACACGCGGTGGTCGACAGTGTCGAAGGCCTTGGAAAAATCGGTGTACACACAATCCACCTGTTTACCGCCCTCAACGTGACAATTGAGGTAGCTGGTGTAAACTAGGAGGTTCGTAACCGTGGATCGCCCCTTACAAAAGCCGTGCTGCTCGCCAATAATAGCACGCTCAAACGCCCGCGACAACACATCGGTGACCATAGAGTCAAACATTTTCGGTAGGCAGGACTGAATCGCAATCGGCCGATAGTTTCGGACATCTTCCAAATTCCCATGCTTGTAAATAGGCGCGACAAAAGACACTTTCCACACGACAGGAAAAACCCCCGACGACAGCGACAAGTTGAACAGGAGGGTAAGCGGACCCGCAAGAACACGCGCGCACTCTTTCACAAAGCACGGAGGAATGCCATCCGGACCCATTCCCTTGCTTACATCGATGCTCATAAGCCTCCTACGCACTTCCGACTCGGTAAACGCCAGTGAGGGCAAGTCGAACACATCCCCACCAGCGGATAAACGCATAACAGGGTCGGACGCAAGACTCGCGGGACTGACGAACACGCCACTGAAAACCCTGACAAACAAACCCGCGATCTCGAGGGGAGAACTAGCCCGGCAGTCGTCAAGAAACATGCAGGCTGGAAGACCCGCACACTTCCTGACGCTCGAGATGTAATTCCAAAACGGCTTAGGATTGTTCGACTCACATAAACCGTCCTCCACACCGGCAATATACTCCGCGTAGTCGGAATCGATACACATATCGCATCGCGACCGCAACGACTGAAACACTCGATAATCGTCCGCAGAGAAGCTACGTTTCCACTTAATATGCGCGATTTTCTTCTTAAATATCAACACCCGAGTTGCAGATTTAACCCACTTCGGATACGAGGAGGGGCGAATTACGACGAGCGGCACAAAGGAACTAATAGCGAAATTGATCTTCTCATAAAAAATGTCAACCGCACGGTCAACAGAGCAGCCAAACGGGAACAGAGCATTCCAATGAAGTGCAGAGAGAAAAACATTGATAGCCGGAAAAATCGTAAAAACGCACCTCCTCGTCCTCACAATCAAACATACGACGGTCAAGCGAAAGAGCAATGTCAAGCGGAGGGTGGGGCGGATCGACTGGAGAGACGAAATCAAGCGCGACACCAACAGAGCAAGATAGATTCGTAAACACAAGATCCAGCAGCCTGCCCCGATCATTCGAAACACTGTTGACTTGGTGAAGATGGAGGGAAGCCGCCAGCTCAAGCACCGCACCGAGTGGCGAATCGCCACGAAGGCAATCGTCGGAGTTCAGCGGGTCGAAATCCGCGAACCCGGGGATATTCAAATCGCCCATCAGAAGCGTATACGCGTCACCGGCCTCCCCCACCATCCGCTCAACTGACATACAATAGTCGTGGTACAAACTGCAATGAGACGCCGGAGGGATGTAAACGGCGCCGACCAATAACCGCAAACCGGGAAATTGCACGGTGACAAAAACCTGCTCGAGCGAGGCCTCAAGATTGGGCGCAGCTTTAGCGGCGAGTGAACGATGCACCGCGACAAGCACCCCACCCCCGCGCGACTTAGCACTCGTACACGCTGACCGATCGCACCTAAATACCACGTAGTTCCTTAAGCCTAACTCAGCACACGAAATATCCGGAGACAGCCAGGTTTCAACTAATACAATTATCAAAAAGTTTCCACTCAAAGCAATAAAGCGCAAGTCACGCAGCTTACTCCTAACGCCTCTAACATTCTGGAAAAAAATTGGCAAGCCCCGCCCAGGCACTAGTTTTTTCCCACACGACCAGTGGAAAACGAAGCCGAAGTCGATGCAGCCGGCGCGCTGCGAACATTGGAAGACGAAGCCAAAGCCGAAGACGGTGCAGCCGGTACGTCAACGCCGCGACCGTTGGAAGACGAAGCCAGAGCCGAAGACGGTGCAGCCGGCACGTCGACGATCCTGGGAACTCCCTTGACGTACTTAATGGTTTTGCCGGTAACACCGGCCGCAGTGATCTCAGCGAGCTGCTTCCTCAAATCACGAAGATGATCCCTCTGGTTAATAGTCAGATCCGCCATGACCCGCACATTAGGAGCGACAATGCGCCTCTTATTCCGCAGCACGTCAAGAGCCGCACCGGAGTCCGGGAGAGCGACCTTGATAGGACGCGGCGCAGCACCAGCCCTGAGAACGCCCAGCCGAGACACCTTAACCACCGCGACGGCGCCACACGCCGACGACACCAGCTCCGAGACTGCCGCCGTATCACGCTGAACAGCGTCCGCGCCCGTCTGCTCGGCAAGACCGAATATCATGACATTCCTCGATCGGTTCATGAGCTCTACTGCCTCAGCGGCAACTGCGTGAGAGTCATTCGCAGGCGAAACACCGGAAGTAAGCGACCCAATAGCTGATTTTAGCTCCGCGACATCCGCCTTCAGCGCCTTATTCTCCTCCCGGAGATGAAAAATCGTCGTCTCACAGCCGAGGATCCTCTCCAGCGCGTCATCGAACCGAGACCCGAGCGTGTTAACCGAAACCTCCAAAGGACGCAGCATCACCTCGAAATCCGCTCTAAGAGCTTCACCCTGCGCCTTAAACTGGTCCTTCACGCTGTCCTTGAGGCCACGCATCTCCGCACAAATGAACCGCTTCATCTCCGCATCCATCTCGCATACACTCGCACCGTGCAGACAGTTCGAAATAAAGAGATCGTCGAACTCGAGACCACCCTTGGAGGCACACGCGCGGTGATAAGAGCGCCGGCAAATCACGCAGCGCACGAAGTCCTTAACCACCAATGAACAGCCGGTACACTTAACAGAGGAGCCAGATGACATTACCACACGTCGAAGTATGAGGAGCGATCGAGCAAATACATCACCCGCGCGAAAATACGGAGTACACGCGCGCGCTTAGTCTCACCCACAAGCGGCAAACACACACACCCGCGACGCGCTCTCACACGCGCGAACGCAAAGACCAGCCAACAAGTCAAAATAAAGCGCGAGACTCCGACCGACGGCTGCCGCACTCACACGGCCGAAACCCGTAACCGGGCACACGAGGACACCCGTAGGAGAGTCACACACGCGCTCGAGACTCGCATGTACACGCGTACACGCGCCGACCGGGCAGCACCGACTCAAGCCGCGAACGGCAAGCACCCATAAGAAATGTCAACAACCGATACCCGCCCGCGACACACACCAATACAGGCAAGCGACACCACGACGAACGCCGATACATAGATACGGCTCAACTGAAATATGCGCCGAAAATTAATACCCTGCACCACAGATTAGGAGAGCACACCAGCCAAAAAAAAACTGCAACGGAGACACCCGCAGTGGCAGTAAACACACGCGCAACCACGACAGCACACTCCCCCAGGGTAACGCGCGATAACGGTCCAAAAGTCAAGCGCGAAACCAGCACGACGGCTGCCGAACGGCCCCACGCACGCGGGCAAAATACGTAAATATGTCCCAGTCCTCAATAATCGATGCGCAGCACAAATCCATACGCCACTTCAATAAATAACACATGTACCAGTAGATTATATCACAAGTCAAAAATTAAATCAGCCACAAACACGAAATAACGACTGATAAACGGAGAGCGAAATTACAGCCAGCCTTACTCATCCGCCATCTTGGTAACTTAACAATATAATCTCAGATTTAGGTTCATATAGATTGGAATCGAATAAAGAATATTCACAAAAAATTTCAGAACGATTGGTCAATAACTTTTTTAACTAGAACGCCCACCAGTTGAAAAAAAGTCGTTTCGAGAAAAACGCGTTTGAAATAAAATGAAGCGAAAACAAGACATTCATGGCAGTAATTAATTATATAAAATGATCAGCGGTTAATCGGCTATGCCAGCACCATATAGCAATCCCTCTTATTGTTCGTACGCGTCATTTCGGGCTTGCATCTCCTCTTATTTGAATTTCAAAGACATGATCTCCTTGATTTAAAGAAACGATATGCCTGACGGCACCCGGTCTGTCAACGTTTGGCTCATTCGCGATAAGTCGTATTGGTGTTTCTCGCGCAAGCTGATCTGTTATGTTATAGTTAAGTCAAGTCAAATCAAGAAGTTAATCATTGGTTAAGGTAGTCCTTGCGACCGATATTCATTTCGCATAAATTCGAGTAATTTGAGAGAAATTACGAACATTTCTCGATGGTATAAAAATCGGAAATAATTCATGCACATTAAAGGTACTGAAAAGATTAATTTTGTATAATAATAATTCTAAAATGTTATTAACAAATTGATGAAAAAAATATTGTTTAACACATTTGTCGATGACCCAACTTTTTTTTAATGAAAATGATTCGTTCATTTTTCTGAATACGAATGAATTTTTTCAGATTTTAGAGTTCACTTTGAAAGTCGTGTGTTTTTATAGGGAAAATATGTGAAAATTCAAAGTGAACTCTAAAATCTGAAAAAATTCATACGTATTCAGAAAAACGAAGGAATCATTTTCATCCACAAAAAAACTTGGGTCATCGAAATATTTGTTAAACAATGTTTTTTTTCATCAATTTGTTAATAACATTTTGTAATTATTATGCAAAATTAATCTTTTCAGTGCCTTTAATTTGCATGATTTTTTTCAGATTTTTATGTTATCGAGAAATGGTTGCAATTGTCTCTCAATTTTCGAAAACTTATACGAACTCGACACCAGGCGCAAGGACTACCTTAAACCATCGAAGTTATTGGTGAACATATCTAAGTACTATGGTACGTAACCAAAAACTTGGTGAATATAACCTATAATTTGGTTGATGACATCATTCAAAGAAAATATAATATTAACTTAATGATACTATTTCATTGACCTCAAAGAAATGTTTCATAGGTTGAGATTTCAAGGAAATTTTATTGAATCAAGGAAACTTTTTCTCTCGGTGTACTCAAGTGCTCATAACATCGGAAATAATGGGAATTTTGGTTTCAAATGTTTACCACATATTCTTGAGGAGTTATACTAACAATTTCTGCAATAAAAAAGTCGATTTTTTTGATCGGTCTAAACTGGTTTCCCCCCTTAAGGCGACACAAATTTTGAGCCGAAATCTCCGCTTCCGACCCGACCCCGAAGGGCTGAAGTGTTTTGGACCCGATCACTTTCAGGTTTCCTCCCCCAGCACAGTCACCGTCGGTATTACCATCGACGGAGTCACGGTAGAAAATGTTCTCGTGAGAGTGGTACCGGACAACGTACAGCCAGTGGACATGCTCATCGGGCGATCGTTCACTGCAGCCCCGGGCGTGGAACATCGACAAACGGACGGCGAGTTCATTTTCTCCCGCCGAGAGACACAACCCTTCGACGGAATGGAAGCGCAACCTTCAACCTCCACGACAGTTCGAGCAGCAGAAGACGTCGAGGCAGCTGCACAAACGATCCAGTTCATCAGCGTGTCGAGTGACGAACTTCACCTCGAGCTTCCGATCATCAACTACAACGGAAAATCGCGAAAAATCAAAGAAGATCAAGTGCTCGCGAAAGGTGAAGTGACCCCAGTGCCGATACTCCACGTGCGCGCGCAGAAACGCGAAATCGTTCGCGACGATATCTCGGTCGGTAGTGAGACGCCAGAACCTGTGATTACGGACTTACTGAAAGTATTGAACAATTTTAGAGACACTGTTGCATTAACGGTAGACGAACTAGAATGCACCGACCTCGTGCAAATGGATATTCTCGAAAAACCGAATAGCAGACCGATTAACGGCAAGCCGTATCGCGCGAGCGAGAACGAACGCGCGGAAATGAGGAAAATAATCGGCGAGTACAAGCAAATCGGCGCAATACGCGAGATAAATTCGACATACGCCAGCCCAGCTTTCCTTATAAAAAAGAAAAACGGCGAATCGCGACTCGTTGTTGACTTCCGGAAGTTAAATCAACAAACAGAAAGAACGCACTTTCCCTTACCAAATATCGACGAGCATCTCGCGCTGCTTAACGACGCGAAAATGTTTATCACGCTCGACCTCGCTCACGGATACTTGCAAGTACCGTTAACCGAAGACGCGATGCCAAAAACCGCATTCATTACGCCTGACGAAACCGGCGAATTCACTCGAGTCATGTTCGGACTAATGAACGCGCCGTTTTATTTTATGAAGGCCATGTACCGCGCGTTGGACCCGTTACGCGACCAAGTAGTCCTTTATTATCTCGATGATATTTTGATTCCGGGAAAAGACTGGGAAGACTTAAAAGCACGATTAATTCAAACGCTCGAGGCGCTCCGAAAAGCCGGATTAACAATGAAACTACAGAAATGCCAATTTTTGCAACGAAACGTCACGTATCTCGGACACGAAATATCGGGCGAGGGAGTCGAGCCCGGCAAAAATAAATTACGCGCAATCGCCGAATTTCCGGTCCCGAAAAACATTCACGACGTTCGCCGATTCGTCGGACTAGCAAGTTTTTTTCGAAAATTCGTACCGAAATTCGCGGAACGAGCAGGCGCGTTGCACGCACCATTTAAGAAAGATCAAACATTTCATTGGACCGAAATAGAACAAGCCGCATTCGAGGATATACGGAACGCGATGATTCGTAGCCCGATTTTGAAAATGTATAACCCGAACCGCGAAACCGAGCTCCATACCGACGCGAGCGCAGTCGGATCAGCCGGAATGTTACTACAGCGAGGCGACGACGACCTCTTTCACTTAGTGTACGCCATTAGTCGCCGAACCGATGAACACGAACGAAATTACCATTCGAGCAAATTAGAATTACTAGCGATAATTTGGGCGGTCGAACGCTTGCGACCGTTGCTAATAAATATTCGATTCACGATAATTAGCGATTGTCAAGCGCTGACATATTTGCGAACAACAAACAAAGCGCAATCAACACGTTGGCGCATGTTGCTCGAAGATTTCGACGCGGAAATCGTACATCGCCCAGGGAAATAATTAGCGCACGTCGACGCGCTTAGTCGCGCGCCGGTCGACGCAGCGCCCACTGCCAACGATCCAGAAGCGAACGCCGGAGCGATTCTAGTCGTACTTAATCTCGAGGATGAAGTAATTATGTATCAACACGCGGACGAATCGACAAACCGAAAAATCGAGAGTAGTAAGGGGCAGGTATATGGAGACGACACTTCCCCCTCCCCATACCTGCCCCTGTCTGGGCCCCTGGCGCCGGTGCTAGACAGAGGGAGGGGGAAGAGTGGGGGTAAATTCTCCGAGTTCTGATTGGTCTAAAAATCCCCACTCCTCCCCACTCCTTCGGAAACATTTTCCCTGTAATGTTTGAGCGGTGGTGGGACTGATTAGCAGAATTCCCCGAGCGTGGGTTGGTTGCTAGGTCCCCTCTTCCCCAGCGCCCCACTCCTTCGGGAGAATTTTCCCTGTGTCGTCTTCTCCGAGCGCCGCGACGGCTGTGAGTGGGGGTGTCTGGCGTGGGCCTTGATTCCCCGAGCGCTGGTTGGCTGTTAAGCCCGTGGAGATGATTTCCCGCGCGCTGATTGGTCGGTTGAGATTTTGTCCACCGCGTCAGATTTTCGAGGTAAAATCGAGCGCAATCGTGCAGCAGCAGCCGTCGGTATTGTAGATTTTTAGCCTACGATCGGTAACTCACGATTTTCGATGGTAAGTTTTCCAGGTAGATAAGTATTACAAATGATGAAACAGAATTTTCCTGCCGGTTTTCGCTGAGTGGTTGATGGTAATTTTGTTCGGGAAGGTAAGTCGTGAAATAAAATTAGATTTTCACATAAGTAATTTTCTTAGACCGTTGTACACGAAGACAGAGAAGTTTACAGATACACGATTGTTACGAAAAGAGCCAAAGTATTAAAATTAAAGTACATCTTATAGGTAATTACAATATGATACGATGATGATGATTATGACTGCCGTCGTTGTATGATACAAATGAGAAATTATATAGATTGTCGCGGGGGCTTCGCTTATAAACAGACACAGAACACTCATATTTACAGGGTTTGTCTTCATTGGGTTGTCTCCTGATTTTTCACCGCAAGTACTTTCCGCAGCTCGTGTGTGATAAACGCGGTGCACAATACGGTGAGCTCGAGGAACACGATGCCGAACGTGAGTTCGACAAATTCAGCATCCATGCGATGCTGTACGGCGTCTTTCAAAGATTTGAAATTATTTTTTATCAATTCTTCGACGCGTTGTTCGTTCATTTTTTCGTGTGTTTCGTTAGTCGGAATATGCAGCAGTAATTCGGAGCAAAGTACTTCGGCGCACTTCTGAACATGTGCGGTGTTCCTTTGAAGTCGTCTGAAGCGCTCGTCAGTGCACACCATTTTCTGCAGCAGCCCGTCGTACGATGGTTTCTGCATCACCACAGCGGGTGAATAATTCTTGCGTTTCTTCTTCGGTGGTTGCTCGGGTTCCAGCTGACTCTCGGTCACCTTATCAACGGGTGTTTCTTCAACACGGCGATCAAACACAATAGATTTCGACCCGTAGCTTGTCGTGAAGAGTATCTCGCAGTCCGCGATGTATATCGGCGCCGGAGTGCGCCAGCCCGATCCCCAGACGACCTTTTGCCCATCGGCAATATACTTCGATAAATCGGGAAGATGCGCTTGCAGTAGAGTCCAATCCTTAGCCTCGAAAACAATACCACCAGTCGTGTTATTGTTCTGCAGTTTTACGATCGGATGTATACTTCCATCGGCTCGCGGCTGTAGGCCGACGCTCACCCTCTTCGTCTCAGACTGGTTGAGTCCGTACGTAGTTCCGAGAATTAGGGGTCCTTCGAGGCGTTTCTTTTCGATGTCCGACAGCAAGCGGTACATGGTTGAAGTCTGCAGATCGCTGACGCGCTGATCTTCGGATGTGATACCCTGACTCATGTTGAACAATCGGCCGTGCGGTGAAGGGTCGAGGATAAAAGGCTGCGTAATATCGCGTAAACGGTCTTTACTGAAGTCACGGGCCGACTGCCGCTTTCTAGTATTGTAGGGGTGTTTATATATGCGCTTCACGGTGGCCTAGACCCACGACCCTCGATATGTCACACGTGTTGTCAAAAGGTGGGGGTGAGACCGGTTAGCTGTTGTGTACAGGTGTAAATATAGCGCTGGATTCACCAGATGTGTGTAAGAAGCAATAGATTGCTTGTTAACAGATATTTCAGGGTGGTCCGATTGGTGTGTGCGTGCGTGCGTGCGTGCGTGCGTGCGTGCGTACGTGCGTGTCACCTGTTCAGATTTTCCTTCTTAGTCGTAGGAATTTCGAACGGTGGGAAATCGTTGTCTATCGATGGGGGAGATAGCGATCTGTCGCCACGAGGCAATGGTTTGACTTGCTATAGTCCTGCTGTTGTATAAATTAAAGATAAAATAGTGTAGTTCTGGAGGTAATAAAACTTGTAATGGATAGCTATCGATGCCAAAGGGATTCACGGTGGTCTGTTTAAGGGGTTGTGGTGTCGCTAACCGGCTGTCGCGTGTCGTGTCATTGTCTACGTCGAGGTGTCGGGGTTTTTCGCGGCTACCTGAATAGACAGCAGGGTCAGCAATGGGTTTTCCAGGGGGTACCGCGGCGGGCGACTATGGGGAAAGTATCGATGGCTCCACCGAAGGTCGCTGTCGATCTTTTAGGACATCTCCGCGAGATGCTGTATTGTTTTTATGCTGATTGTGGGTGTTCGAACTTTTTTTACAAGGGGTGTGGAACGCCATGGTCATCTCGGCATTTTGCTGACCGTCTGTCTCGCTGTTACCGATGAGCCAAAAGATCCCTCAAAAGCATTGGCTTAGAGCTTTGGCCAATGTTTACCTTCCAAAGCCAGTTTAAGTCTCCTTCCACCTCATTTGCGACGCTAAATTTGTTTGTGAAGGTGTGGTTAGAAGTATGGTGAATTTGGAAAGACAGAGTCTGTTTAATCGGTCTTCAGACTTCACCAACGACACTTCGCCGCGCATTATGCTTACCAACTCTGTCTCCAGTTTTGTTTTGAGTTCTCGGTAAGTGTCAAGTGAGCCTTAGCGGACTTCGTGCTGCTTCAGCGAAGTGTTGTTCATTTGCTGTTTGTGATAGAACAGTAACAGTGTGTGCGTGTGATCGTGTTAGCGTTTTATTAGAAAGCGTTTTATTAAAAAATAAAATGCAGTGTGACCGTGCTCGCGATTTAATCAAAGCCGTGCTCAAAACGGTGGGCTTAGTTAAAATCAGGAGCCCTGTGATTGCGCGCAAATGTACGCTTCTTTGGGCTAGAGATCTTCGTGTTATGTGCCTCCGTGACGTGCAACGACAATATCGCTCGATTCTGCGACGGTTGCCAATGCGCGTTATTGCTCGAGCTTTTATATCGGGATTACGTGTAACTCGAAAACGAATTTCGGCTTTTTGTAGAAACGCCTGTAATTCTTTGCCGACAAATTCTTTGCCTTTGTCGGTCTCCAGGTATACGGGTAAGCGACCCTCGCTGCGTTCAAAAATTCGTTTAAATGCCTCGGTGACAGAGTGCACAGTTTTATCCGGTAGCGGTTCGACCCATGCAAATTTGCTTAGCACATCAATGACCGTGAGTAGGTAAGCGACATTATCGTTATAATTTTTTATCGATCGCACATCCACGAGATCGGCTTCCCAAACATCGTCTATATTGTCGACATTATAGTGAAGTTGTGGGAATTGTCGTCTCACGGGTTTATGTAGTGTATAGGCGTCTTGTTGGCTGAACCAGTCATAAACATTGATTGGTTTATTTTTTTTTAATACTTATTAGATGCCGTGCACCGGAGTAACTCGCAGGATGCACGGGATCGTAATATGAGTTTTCGAATTTCATATTGCACACGAGCGCGCGCGCGCGCGCGTATTTACGCTCGAAGCCAATAATCAAATCCGGGGCGAGATCGTGTTCTTTTCCCCGTGATAGAAGTTTCGAGAATACGTTTTGCACCAGCGGTAATTCGTCGATCTGTAGGTGTAACAGGTTTCTGCCTCCTCCTTGCCGCCCTAAACGGTGTCGAACTCGCCACAGGTATCTCTGCTGCTGCTGCTGCTGCTGCTGCAGCGGTATACAGGCTTATCGCCCTCGCTCGCTCGCTCCTTCAGCTGATTGGAGCGAACGAGGGCCCGCGCGCGCGCGCGCGCTCGCGTATGTTAGCTGGACCAACGCGCCCGGCCGCGCACACGCCGTATAAGCTTATAACGACGTGTGTCCGACGCGCCACCGCCGCCGCCGCCGCCGGGGAACAGCTTGTCTTTGGGGGGCCCAAGTGAGCCAGCGTAGCAGGTAATAGTGACCGTCTGTTGGTAAATAGACCGCGCGCGAGCGCTCACGCCCGAAAAATGGACGTTCGTTGAAAACATCCATGGACTTCGTTGATCTGTGGCCCAACCGGTTGTGGTAAAACAGTTTTCGTTCGACGATTTCTACGTAACCTCGAGGCAATGAGTGACACCCGTTTTGCGCGTATTCTTTTTTATTACGGGGATAATCTTGACCGTGACACCGAGGCATTGTTTAATCGAGGCTCTGCGGCGACCACACCGAAAATCGAATTTCACGAGGGATTACCGCAACCGGAGGATTATTCTCATGACAATGACGCCGCGAAGCTAGACATTATCGACGATTTGATGCGTGAGTCATCAAACAACACAATCGTCGATTTATTCACAAAAGGCAGTCATCATAAAAATATCAGTGTTATTTTTATAACACAGAATATTTTCCATCAAGGCCACGGACAACGAGATATTTCGCCAAACGCGAATTATATAGTTATTTTTAAAAATCCCCGAGATCGTGCACAAATACAGCATCTCGCGCGACAAGTTTATCCCGAAGATCCACGATTTCTCTCGGAGGCGTATCATGACGCAACAGCACAACCGCACGGCTACCTTCTTCTCGATCTGAAGCAGTCGACACCGGATATTTGCCGTTGCCGTACGACAATATTCCCCGACGACGCACAAATGCAAGTATACGTACCGAAAAATAAACGATCACGCAGATGACGACGCGTTATTTACGGCGTATTTAGAGTTTTGCGGTTATGTCTATTGTGGTAGTAGCTCGATCGTCGGCAATGCGTAAACATCGTGCAGACAACATGGTGAGGCAGCAGCAGCAGCAGCAGCAGCAGCAGCATCGAGCGATGGTAAAGAAGCGTGTTGGAAATCGACAGTGGCCTGCACGGCTGCCGATCGGTCAACGCCACGCGGCCCTACTCAACGTTCTATGCCATGCGAATAGAGCACAACAAAAAGCCCTACTACGCACGTCCGATGAATCGCTAGTCAAGTGTATTTGTGCATGCGCGTTAAACGTAATACATGGTGTGGTGGAGCTGAAACCAGCAAAAAAACGTTTGGGACGATTTAAACATGTGTTGCGACAACTAGCGCCACCACTACGACAAGTGGACTCCCGACGAAACAGGGAAAATCAGAATGGTGGCGGAAAAAGACGCGTAGATGGCGTTAGTGGCGCTCGTAAACGACGAAGATTTAACTGGGGCTTGAAAAAACGTATTATGATGCAAAAAGGATGTGGCGTATTTTTGCCCCTTTTATTAGCACCCATTATCACGGGCCTGTTTAGTAGACTGTTTGGCGGCAACGGTGGTGGTGGTGGTTGAAGTGGCTAAAAAATTAACAATGGAACAAGCAAAGAAAATGGTTTTAGTACCGGCGCAGGAGGTGGTGGTGGCGCCGACAGCAGTGAACGAGCCAATGATCGGTGGCGGCGGCGGCGGCGGCGGCGGCGGTGTTCAAAAATCCTCACAGACTCCGGGCAATCCTATATCACGACTTGATGGTGAACTTGCGAGTATCTTAAACTCGGGAAAATATCCTGATGATGGCGCCAAATGGAAAGCATATCTATAAGTTCTACAACGATATTTGTATCTCGTTGAGACATGGAATGGACCACCAGATCCATCGTTACCTAGAGTAAAAGCAATAGCAGCAGCAGCAGCATCGTCATCGCAACCGGAAAATCACGATTTCAACGTGACTAATATTGTGAACAGCGTGCTGGCAAAACATCAACGTAGAGCTCACGCTTTACTGCTATATATGCGTAATTCACCGCGTGTGTCACAACGAGTCAGCTGGGACAACGAGGGACGTGTGACTATTGACGGAGTGCTCATTCACAATTCGAACATTCTCGATCTTGTTAATGACGCAACACGTGAAAAGATTTCAAAGCCAACGGCAGGCGTCAGTTTATTCGGAGCCTTCGAGAATGTGCTGTACCACATGAATTTGTCGGAAATAATGAATTATGGGCTATTGGTGGCCGGAGTGCTGCTGCTGCTGATGCTGCTACTATTGCCGGTGTAAAACGTCGAAGAAACGATTCAACGCATTATAACAACGATGCCAGCGACGAAGACGACGACGACAACGACGCTGAAGAGAACTACGAATCCAGTGCAAAAAGATCGAAAAATAAGCGGGTGCGACAGTGGTACGAACCACCGATCAGCCGTAAACACCGTCGAAGAAAAGTGACCATACCTGCTGCTGCTGCTGCTGCTGCCGCCGCCGCTGCCGCCGCCGCTGCCGCCGCCGCTGCCGCCGCCGCTGCCGCCGCCGCTGCCGCTGCAGCAGCAGCAGCAGCATCAGATACTTACCTTTCTCTCTCTCTCTCTCTCGCGCGCGCGCACGCGCTCTCGTTCATAAGGCCCATCGGCGCAGCTGGCTCCGCTGAAGCGCGGACGCAGGCGCTCCGAATATTACAAATTAACGCTGGGAAGGAAAGTAATTTTGGTGAAAACGTGAAATATTTTTAATTTTTTTTTTATTTAAAATCATTATGGTAGATGAGATGGAGGAGAGGAGAGGGCGGAGGAGAAGGAGGTACAAGTAAATAATATTTATTGAAGGTAAAAACGTTTGTATATTTATTTAATTTTTTTCTATTTTCCCACAACATGTTGTGGGAAAATATTCGATTCACACACACACACACACACACACACACGCACGCACGCACGCACGCACGCACGCACGCACGCACGCACGCACGCACGCACGCACGCACGCACGCACGCACGCACGCACGCACGCACGCACGCACGCACGCACGCACGCACGCACGCACGCACGCACGCACGCACGCACGCACGCACGCACGCACGCACGCACGCACGCACGCACGCACGCACGCACGCACGCACGCACGCACGCACGCACGCACGCACGCACGCACGCACGCACGCACGCACGCACGCACGCACGCACGCACGCACGCACGCACGCACGCACGCACGCACGCACGCACGCACGCACGCACGCACGCACGCACGCACGCACGCACGCACGCACGCACGCACGCACGCACGCACGCACGCACGCACGCACGCACGCACGCACGCACGCACGCACGCACGCACGCACGCACGCACGCACGCACGCACGCACGCACGCACGCACGCACGCACGCACGCACGCACGCACGCACGCACGCACGCACGCACGCACGCACGCACGCACGCACGCACGCACGCACGCACGCACGCACGCACGCACGCACGCACGCACGCACGCACGCACGCACGCACGCACGCACGCACGCACGCACGCACGCACGCACGCACGCACGCACGCACGCACGCACGCACGCACGCACGCACGCACGCACGCACGCACGCACGCACGCACGCACGCACGCACGCACGCACGCACGCACGCACGCACGCACGCACGCACGCACGCACGCACGCACGCACGCACGCACGCACGCACGCACGCACGCACGCACGCACGCACGCACGCACGCACGCACGCACGCACGCACGCACGCACGCACGCACGCACGCACGCACGCACGCACGCACGCACGCACGCACGCACGCACGCACGCACGCACGCACGCACGCACGCACGCACGCACGCACGCACGCACGCACGCACGCACGCACGCACGCACGCACGCACGCACGCACGCACGCACGCACGCACGCACGCACGCACGCACGCACGCACGCACGCACGCACGCACGCACGCACGCACGCACGCACGCACGCACGCACGCACGCACGCACGCACGCACGCACGCACGCACGCACGCACGCACGCACGCACGCACGCACGCACGCACACACACATCTAATATAGTATAAAATTACATTTTCTGTCTATTTTCCCGCAACATGTTGTGGGAAAATAGGCGATTCATACACACACACACACACACACAAAAACCCATACACATGTAATATACATATAAAAATACAATTTCACAGATTCACACGCTTACGCAAACTCATACACATATAATATTTAACATCTATAACAATATAAAACTAATTTAAAACGCAATATTACAAATTCTTATGTATATACATATATATATATACACATATATCCATATATATATACATATATATATATACACATATATCCATATATATATATATATATATATATATACATATATATATACATATATATATACAGGGCACTATATATTCATATTCTCGATGTTAAAATACACTTCCGATAAATACTCGCCAGATGCGCCGCCGCAGAGTCATGTTATTCATCTTCATGTCGTCGAGATGCTCTTGAGAAGGCAAAACATGAAATCGCGGCCTACTTACTCCATAGATTCTCAATCGGGTTCAAGTTTGGCGATTTGCTCGGCCAATCCAAGACCTCGATATCGGGATGCTCATCAAACCATTCCTGCGTGACCCGAGCTGTATGGACCGCACTGTTGTCATGCGTGAATTGCAGTACCGGATACTCTTCAACGCCAAATCTTTCTCGGGCACACGGGAGCATGACAGTCTCGAGGATATTGACATATGCGACGGCGTTCATATGCGGCGGAATTTCTGTAAGCGCCATAACACCGGAAGAGGCCATGCTGCCCCAAAGTCCGGCAGTGATGTGCCCACTCCACTGTTTTATCCTTACATAGCGTGGTTGTAATTTAAAAATTGTGCCGCGCGGCCGCTGACGCAAACCATCATCCGCAGAGTTAAAAACCTGTTAATCGAATGCCTTAGATAATAACAAACATGCGATGAAGTTTATTCAGAGGAAAGTAAGTTCTTAATTACGGAGGGAAGAGATGAAGGCGATATTTGAAATTGTTATTTTTAATCCGTATCAATAGTAAACAAATAATAACCTTTTCATCGGACCAAATTACGGTCGCCCATTGGTCCGCAGTCCAATTCAGATGATCACGAGCGAATTGTAGCCGCTGTAGACGGTGGGCCTCTGTTAACGCCGTTTTGTTCACGTTCTTGTAAGCGACAAGGCCGACTTCTTTCAATCGGCGACGAGCAGTTGTGACTGATGCCGGTACGTCTGTCTCAGTTAATGCAGACGCGATTGTCGTATGGGGATTATCATCAACATGTTCTAAGAACTGAATATCTTCGGCGGCAGTTGTGATTTGCGGCCGACGGTTGTTCTTCCGGTGATCGCAAAGAGCTTCGTACGAACCGACTGTAAATTTATTGATCCATAGCCGTGCTGTCTTAATGTTACAACCGATCGCGTTGCATATTTCTGCTGGGGTATGTCCCATCAAATGCATGCCAACAATAGTACCACGCACTGAAGGTGAATAATTTTCGAAGGGGCTTACTCTTTGCGGCTGGGCTACCATTTTGTAGCAACACACGTCACTTATTTGATAGCAAAATAAATAGAAGAACGGGATTGAAAGTTTATCTGAAGCCTCCATATTCACGTGGTTCATGTGGTAGTCATGATGGGTGAAAATAACGTTATAGAGTAACAAATAATTCGTAGATCTTGAAAACAATGTGATCATAGTTGTAAATTCCTAATACTTATAAAAATAGAAATTATGATACTATTCGGATTATAATATAATGTGTAAACTTTTAAATGGCTGCTAAAACAATTAATTGCTTCCTCATAGAGAAAGCTTCGTTTTCGTAAAAAAAATGTTTTTCCAGATTTTCATATCAGTACATTCAGAATGGTCCAAAATGTCGAGAAAGGAGGTTTAGAAAAAATGTGCGTGTGTGTGTGCGTGTGCGTGTGCGTGTGCTTGTGCGTGTGCGTGCGTGCGTGCGTGCGTGCGTGCGTGCGTGCGTGCGTGTGTGTGGTACACGTTCGATAAACGTAAACCTTTATAACTCGGGGACGCCTTGAGACGTCGGGATGAAATGTAGGCCATAAGGTGAAGGGTCAATCGCCATAGTTCGTACCAATTCCTGTTAAAATCTTCTCGATCGTTAAATTTTTACGCGTTTTTAAAATTTGACAAAAATGTCTGTTTATGCGATAACTCTTTCACTTTTCGAGATGTTGAACTCAAAATTGGTTTGAGTCCAATCGTTCAAACCATACGGAGTGTAAAGTACGATGTTCAGACCGTACGGAGCGCAAAGCGTGACGTCCAAACCGTACGGAGGCTGTACTACGATATCCGAGGCCCCAATATTTGACACTGGTTTCCGGTAGTACTTTTCATAAGGAACAAAAAAGTTCATATGAACTATAGTCCTATCTCTTTTAGTTTCCGAGATATGGAATTTTTAAGATTTTAATGTAGTGTAAAAAAATGGGTAGTATTACTATTTCCGAGGCGCCAGAATTTGACCATGACTTTCGCGTTTTTGTTTTTCAATTATAAAATAAATATTTTTGTTAATTAATTATAAAATAAAATATGTTTATTGAATAACTAAAATCAAAATTATTAAAAGAGAGCTTTTTTAATTTTTTTTTTTATATCGGGGCTCTTTGCCCCCCGAACCCCCCCAGTAGGGGCTTCGCCCCTGCACCCCACCAGGGGCTTCGCCCCTGGATCGCACCAGGGCTTCGCCCTTGAAAACCCCGCTGAATTTTTGAAAGTCATTGTCATATTCATAATCAGCATCCTCAATAATCGCAATCTACCAAATTTAAATCAAATCGTACAGAAAAGTTACACACGAAGATGTCATATATTTTTACCAAATAAAATTTTAAAAAATTCATATCTCGGAAACTAAGGCAGTTAGGACCATAGTCCATATGAACTTTTTTACTCCCCACGAAAAGTACTACCGGAAACCACCGTCAAATCTCGGGGCCTCGGATATCGTAGTATCCCCCTCCGGGAAATAAAGTCCCTCGGTAAAAAGTCCCTGGGGAAAACAGTCCCTCGGAAAAAAGTATCCGGGAAAAAACCCCGGAAAAAATGTCTACTAAGCGGAAATTTTCCGCTTTAGTGAGGAATTTCGTCGATTTTTTCCTTTAAAAAATCTACTAAGCGGAAAATTTCCGCTTTAGTAAGGAATTTCGTCGATTTTTTCCTTTAAAAAAATTTTACTCAGCAAAAGATTTCCGCTTTAGTAATGAATTTCGTCGATTTTTTCCTTTAAAAAAATCTACTGAGCGGAAAATGTCCGCTTTAGTAAGGAATTTCGTCGATATTTCACTTTAACCCGAAAACATTCTTTTTTCGGGGACTTCTTTTCCGAGGGACTTTTTTCCCGCGGGACTTTTTTTCCGAGGGACTTTTTTCCCGCGGGACTTTTTTTAGAGGAACTTTTTTCCGGGTACTTTTTTTCCCCGGTACTTTTTTTCTGGGATTCCAAATGAACGTGTCAAGTTGTACAGGTTAGAAAATCACAAGCGCGCTGAGCGAATAATTTTTCTAGAAAACTTGACGAGTTCATTTGCGTGCAGGGAACCTTGAGGGAAACATCAGATTAATTTCGAAGCTCGAGTTGTATACGTTGAACATTTGCAAGAGAAATTCAGAGTCCAGTTGAGAGAAATATCCAGAGTTCATTTGAGGATAACATCCAGAGTACAATTAAGAATAGAGTCCAGAGTTTGGTTGATATTAAAATTCAGAATTTCAAGAGTAAAATTGAGAATAAAATTCAAGGTTGCGGTAAAATGGTTCAAAATCAAGTTGAAGAAAAAATAGAGTCCAATCCAATTCAAAAGGGGTTAAAACGTCAAATTGAAAATACAGAGTGTGAAAAAAGGAACATCATAGGCGAAAATGGATATCAAAGTGGGAATCAGAGTAATAAAATTGGTGAAAAGGTGCGGTCACGAATAACTGTCAGATTTGGGAAAGACCTCCGGGTATTAGATAAACGAGATAATTGTGATAATTTGATTAAAGGAGATATACATCCCAAACATCAGCATAAAATCGCTAGAGAAAAATCCGAGAAATCAAAAAGAGCTGTTATAACTGAAGAAACGAAGGCGAGACCTGATGAAAAGAAAAGCTCGTCCTCTCGTTCTCAAATTCTCAAGGAAGAATTGCCAAAATCCGAAGATGTGTCCAGGGGATCAGATGGTGTTAAGGGCTTACATACAGTTAGAAGGCTTTAAAAAGACGGATTTTCAAGAATTTTTTTCGCGCAGACTATTCAATTTATTAATTTGAAAATTGGTGTACATTTTATAATAACCTTATAATATATTTACATATTTTTTATTTGTAAAAATAATCATCGCGAATGTTGCTATCGCCGATCTCCTAGAGCTCCGCAAAAAAAAACAATTTTGCGGTGATCACGATATCTCTGGACCGGATTATCTGAAATGGAAAAACCAAATAAATTTCGTTAATATAATACATTATCTAGTATTTAATTGAAGGAATTAGCGAAAAAATAATTTTTGACAAAATGGCGGCTTCTCAAAATAAAAGACTCGATTTTGAACGAAAATTTAAGCCTTAAATTGTTTATAAAATGGAAAATATTTATCGGAGAAAAAAAATCTTCGATTAATTACTAAAAAATCTAGTTAAAAAGGTTGTGTTAAAATTTGAGACTGATCGGTTCAGCCGTTTTGGAGAAATCTTGATCACCGATTTTGAAAACATAGTTTTGAGAAAAACGCGTTTAAAGTTTCAAAAGCGTTTTACATGTGGTAAATTTTGTTTTTTTTTTCAACGTACATGGAGTCATCTATTCCAGGGCCATATAATAATCCGTTCGCATCGTTGGCAGCTTCTAATAATTCGATTTGATGCTGTCTGCGAGCCATTCTTCCCTCTCTGGTGCTCTCGTGTGATCTCAGGTCGGAGATCTTGATGCGCTGCGCATCTTCTTTATCTGTATATGAATGCGCATTGGACCCACGTGAGACGCCCATTGCATTCATATAATATAAAAGGGCAGCTGTCCCTTCATTGAAGATGCCAGCAGCTATATATGCAGCCATTTCCACCGTTTTTGATCCGGCTGGAAGTACTTTTGGAGAGATCTTCCACACCAGTTGGTTATAGCTTTCATTGTTGTTTTGGGTGAAACCACCCACACATCTTTCCTTCTTCACGACTTCTTGATCACCGTATGGGGCAGCTTTCAAAATCCCGGAGTACGTTTTAGAATCACCGTCTCCAATGTAATTTCTGTACTGCACTCCGAATTTTTAAACTGAACGCTTGAATAGGTCGATCACTGCATCAACTTCCATTTTTCCAGAAGAACCTGAATGATTACAACTGCAATCATCTTGATGGTTTTCATACCATTGTTGATATTCTTCACTATCAAGTTTGCTTTTCCAAGTTTCGCATTGTTTGCAATAGGCACTTTTCACGAGGATATCAATTACTTTCCCAGAATAATATCCGATCAATGATGTCACTCCATACAAGAAAGTATATCTTCTCTTTTTCCAAGTTCCATCGCTGGACACGGTAAGCTTTGCAGATTTTTCGTCACCTTGGTGTTCAGCAGTCAAGTCTTTTTCTTCATGGCAAGCATGCTGAAAAAGTTTGTCGGTTGCTGTTTTCACACAGGAATGTATATTCTTCATAATTAAATCGTAGGTGGGCTGTGTTAGGAAAGCGGGCATGTCCATTAATCCACAAAATTTTGCAGCACCTTTTAACCCTAATCCAAGAACTCTCATGACAAACAAAAAACGCCGATTTATCTCATAAGAATGCTCGATAAAAGGACTAGAATTTATGCTACGAGATGGACACTGATCGCACAACAAAACAATTTTAAACCCGAGTCCTCGTTCAGAAGCAGTTTCAAATTTCACATTTCCGTTACAGGTTTTGCACTGCACAAATTCGGAGATGGCCGCGAAAACAGTAATAAAATTCAAAATTCGGTACTCAACGGACGGATCACGCGGCACCAAGATTTCCTCCTGCATTCTTATTTTTTTTTGCAGAGGCACTGAAACTGGACGCATCCGTTTCAGCTGTTTTCGGATTGAAAACATTCTTTCGTTTCTTCGCTCTTGACTTGTACACTTTCGTTGATTTTCTAAGTTCTCTGCTAGACTTCATTTTCACGATATTATCGAAGGCAAAAGTACACTGACACGACTTTACTGTTAGGCTTCTCTGCTGAGACTGACGACTACTTTTCAAATTTTGGCAACTGAGAAACATACAATAGAAAATGACAAAGGAAAGAGAGTAGGATAGACAAGGAAAGAAGGGACAGCGCCTCAGGTAGACAGCTGGCGCGCCGGTCCCCGACCGTGAGACACGCCTCCCTAACGCGCCTTCATAAATGTGTCTATAACTTCGAAAATATTCGTCTGATTGACATAAAATTTTGAGTGTGTATGCTCAAATATATGTATATTCAGAAAATTAAAAAAAAACGATTTTTTGAAAATTACAAGTGTATGTAAGCCCTTAATAAGAAATTTTATTCGGTGCTCGTTCTTGTGGTTTTGTTTCTGTGCCAATCATTCAATAAAATAATACATTCAAGAGTAATTTAAGAAGAGTCTCCTAGAGAAGAAGAAAATAATGACGAATTTGTGCCGGTAAATCGGAGCATTGTATGGAAAGGGGGGAAAAAGTCGACAAATGCCTATGAATATCCAGGGCCGTTGTGGGGTTAAGATTTATGACAGATGAAAGATGTTTTGCGTTTGACGATGGAGTAATAGATGAAACACGATATGAATAAGTGAGGAAATTATTAAGACTGGACCATTTGCTTGGAGACGAGGTGTCCGCGGTAGAGAATCTGGTACGAAGCAGCGCTGAGATATTTCATTTGCCTGGAGAAACGCTGAGCGCCACAGATGTAGTGATGCATAGGATACCTACTACTGATGATTTCCCAGTCAATTCTAAGCAGTATCGCTTTCCAGAGGTTCATAAAGAAGAGATTCGTAAACAGGTGGGGGAATTGCTAAACACCGGGTTGATTAGACCATCGAATTCGCCATTTAATACTCCTCTGTGGGTTGTACCGAAGAAACCGGATTCCCAAGGAAACAAACGATGGCGTGTGGTGCTTGACTTCAGACAATTAAATGAAAGACCATTGGAGATGCCTAACCGTTGCCAAATATCGAAGGAATTTTGGATCAGCTGGGCGGTGCAAAATATTTTTCCGTTTTTGATCTCTCGTCCGGATTCTATCAGATTAAAATGCATCCGGATGATTGTCACAAGACAGCATTCACCACACCTTATGGGCATTATGAGTATGTTCGTATGCCTATGGGTCTGAAAAATGCTCCTCCTACATTCCAAAGAGCAATGGATATGGCGCTAATTAGTCTACAGGGTCGAGAATTATTTGTCTACTTGGTTGATATTGTGGTGTATGCACGAAGTTTAGAGGTACATAATGAGAAGTGTAAAAAACCGCCGCGAAATGTGAAGAATATCAGACAGTTTTTGGGATTAACTGGATATTATCGAAGATTTATTGAGGGATATGCAAAATTAGCCAAGCCTTTGATCACTCTGTTAAAATCAGATACGCCATTCATGTGGGGGGAAATTCAAGAAGAAAGTTTCGAAAAACTTAAACATTGCTTATGTACTGAACCAGTTCTTATTTTTCCGGATTTTTCAAAAAGTTTTATTGTAACCACGGATGCATCCGGTTATGCCATTGGGGGAATACTATCACAAGGAAAAATTGGAGAAGATAGACCAATAGCATACGCTTCACGTATACTAAATGAGGCTGAGACGCGGTATGATACCTATGAAAAAGAAGCCCTAGCGATCGTGTACAGTGTGCTGCATTATCGTCCGTATTTGTATGGTAGAATTTTCACCCTGGTGACAGATCACAAGCCCTTGACATGGTTCCGAAGTTGTAAGGATGGCAATGCACGCGTCTTGAGATGGAGATTGAAATTGGCGGAAGATGAGTACGAGGTTGTATACAAGGCTGGTGTATCAAATGTCAAGGCAGATGCTCTTTCTTCAAACCCAGTAGATTCGGAGCCTCCTGTGTGTGATGGGGAAATTTATGTAACTAACGCTTCCATTACTGCAGACTTTACTGATGCTCAAATTATGGCCTTGTTGGAAGATGAAGAGTATGATGGCGAAAGCGACGAAGAAATTGAATTTGAAGAAGAAATCGATTATGAACAAGAATGGTGGAATTCATTAACATCCGAGGAAAAGATAGAAGCAGTAAAGGAGGAGCCAGAACCTGTGGTAGTCAATGAAAGTGTAGCGGTAACTAGATCAGCTGTTGCGAAATCTCAAAAAAATATTACACAAACACAGACTAGAATGATGACTCGAGGACAAGCGAAGGCGTTAGTGGAACCAAACAATGACTTACCAAGACAACAGAAGGAAACTAGGCAACCACAGAAGAAGTCGAAACAACAACAGAAGAAACCTATCATACCAAGAAGATTGTCTCCACAACCGGGATGTTCGAACCGTCGACGAAATGACGAATCAGAAGACGCTGAATTTTCCGATGAGGATGATTTACCATCAGAAGATGAAATAAAAGTACCAGGAAAAAGAAAGAAGTATTTTCAAGCCATTGACGATCAAGACGGAGACTCAGACCAGGAAAGTGAGGATAAAGAGCCAAGAGATAATCACCCCAATGAAGAAATAATTATCAACAGACAAACACACCATCAACAGAGTAATATCATTCAGTCCAGAGATTTGGTTTTCACCCGGAAGGATACTTTAGCTTATTTTTTTATATAAATGGAGAATCACTAGATCAAGGATTGCGAAAACTGATAGAGAGAAATGATCTCCCATATTTTCCTGATTTGGAGATAGGTAAGGCTAGCATTGTCAAAAATGGAAGTCGTCATCATGTTGCCCTACCTGCGAGTGAAAACTCGGGAGAAGGACCTACTAGAGTACTTGAACATATGCGAGAAGCCATTCGGGTATTAAGAGAGTATATGGAGACAACAGGCTCCAAAAGTGTGAGTTTAGCGCGTACGAAGTTTATTAACAACGTTCCCTGGGAGAATGTATTATCTGAATTGCGAGTGAATTTTGCCGGGAGTCCTGTTAAAGTCATTATTTGTCATGGAATAATTCGGTACCCTAAAAAGGAAGATCGAGAAGGAATAATACGTGAAATGCATAGCACGGCAGTCGGAGGCCATAGAGGGGTCTCAAAGACATATAATAGAATTCGACATAATTATTATTGGGAAAGTATGAAGACAGATATACAACAATTCATTCAGCAGTGTTTGCCCTGTCAATTAAAAAAATGTGTGCGTGTGAAAACTAAACAACCTATGGTGATTACTGATACCCCTGGAGTAGCTTTTGATAAAGTAGCATTAGATATTGTTGGGCCAATTCCGAAAACAAAGCGAGGAAATGAATATATTCTAACAATTCAAGATCAATTAACTAAATTTTGTTTAGCAATCCCTTTGGAGAACGCTACTTCAGCAACCATAGCGGATGCTTTAGTTAAACATTTTATCAGCATATTTGGACCACCCAAGGCAATTCTTACTGATCAAGGTTGAAACTTTTTGAGTGGATTGATCAGACGAGTGGCAAAAAGATTCAGAATAAAAAGATTAAGGACCACGGCTTTTCATCCCCAGTCTAACGGATCATTGGAGCGGTCACATCACGCATTGGGGGAATATCTTAAACAATATGTAGATCGAGAATTTGATTGGGATGAATGGGTCGAATTGGCTATATTCAATTATAATACCTGTGTCCACGAGGGAACTAAACATACACCGTTTGAGTTAGTATTTGGAAAAATTGCGAGAACCCCTTCCAGTGAACCTTTACATGTTGAGGACAAACTGCCCACATATGATGATTATTTGATTAAACTCGTTACCCAGCCGCATGAAATACAAGAGGTTCCCAAGGCAAATTTAATTGCATCAAAGAAAAAATCTAAGAAACTCTATGACAAGAAGGCCAACCCAAAAGAATTTAAAGTGGGAGATTATGTATTTTTACGACAAGGTCCAAAACCCAAAAAGTTAGGAAATCATTACTCTGGTCCATTTAGAATCGTTGAGATGTTGAGTGCCCAGAATATCAGGATAGAAATAAAGAATAATACCACTCAGGTAGTACATGCAAATCGGTTGAAACATTCTCATATAATACCTAAACAAACGAAACCATAGAATAAAATATAACAGTTAAAAGTGGATTGTAAGTAAAACGATTTGAGTGTATTAATTAAGGTAGTCCTTGCGGATAATATTTATTTCGCATAAATTCGAGGAATTTGGGAGAGAATTGCAAACACTTCTCGGTGGTATAAAAATCTGAAAAAATTCATACACATTAAAGATACTGAAAAGATTAATTTAAAAATAATTCGAAAATGTTATTAACAAATTGATGAAAAAATCAATTGTTTAACAAATATTTCGATGACCCAAGATTTTTTTTCATGAAAATGATTCCTTCGTTTTTCCGAAAACGTTCGAATTTTTTCAGATTTTAGAGTTCACATTGTATTTCGTGCGTTTTTTATAGGGAAAATATGTGAAAATTCAATGTGAACTCTAAAATCCGAAAAAATTCATACGTATTCGGAAAAACGAAGGAATCATTTTCATGACAAAAAAATCTTGGGTCATCGAAATATTTGTTAAACGATTGATTTTTTCATCAATTTGTTAATAACATTTTCGAACTATTATTATGCAAAATTGAACTTTTCAGTACCTTTAATGTGTATGAATTTTTTCAGATTTTTATACCACCGAGAAGTGTTTGCAATTCTCTCCCAAATTCCTCGAATTTATGTGAAATGAATATTATCCGCAAGGACTACCTTAACTATATGTATTTTCTGATTAATTAAGATGGTAATAGCATGAACTTTGTGTGTATTGGTAATTAACGTAAAATTAAAATGTGTATTAACATTTCTGTCGGTGATATGTATGTCATATATCTATTAATTTTTGTTGTTTAATCATTTTAGGTTTAGATATTGTCATGAAAGGGGTATTTCAAGAAAAATAAGGAGAGAGAGAAGTTAAAATTGAAAATGGAACTGAAGGGAAGTCAGATGAAGGATACGGTTGGAAGGCATTCTGGTTATGATGGATGCATGTCTGTTGGTCAGTCATTCTCCAACTCGGTGATGGGATCATGGTCTATGATCAAGCCATTGTTATCATCGTCTCATTGCTCGATGTCAAGTAATATGAGGGAAATCGTAATTTTGAGTTTGCAATCAGTCTTGAATCTCGTGCAAAATAACTAAAGTGGGGATAAATTGAGAACCAGAAGGAACATTAATAACTCATGAAATGGGATGCACAAATGATCTATGTTTGAAATTTAGACATTTGTTCTATGTAAATAAATAATAATAATAATAACAATAATAAAATAAGCCAGTGAAGAGATGGTTCCATTAACTGTTATATAAATCAGAACAAAATATTAACTGCAATCAAATGGGGGTTTGTCTGTTCCAATTGTTGTGTTGTCCTGTAATGTCCTATAGAAAGAAAAAAAAGTGAAAACTCCATAGGGAACTCTAAAAGATAACCTTCAAGTATGGGGCCAATACCTTGCGAGTAGCTATACCACGAGTAGATCCATAGGAGAATACGTAAAAAAAAACAAAAAAAATGAAAAATTGATCATTGCGTAAAATATTATTTTATTAATGGAAAATCGTTAGAATAAAGTGTAACCTTAGTTTAGCACCTTTTTTAGTTGTAATTAGTGGCGTTATAAAAGATAAGAGTTAGTTCATAAAAATATTGTTTGTTTTGAATTTTAATCAGATATTGGTGAACTTGATAGAATATGAAGACTCGTAAATAATTGATAAAAAATAACGAAATAGTAGATCAAATTATTATTTTGCTTATGTAGGATATAAGTGAATTACTTAATATTTGCGACAAATCACATTATATATTTGAATAGCCACATCGTAACGAGTTGACCCGTAAAAAGGAAGAAATTTTCATTATGTTGTTATTGTCTCTACCGAGACCGAGCGCTGTTCTTCGAAGCATCACTCGTCTGAGGGGGGAGGTGTTACGTACCGTGATTTTTTGGGACTACACGTTTTTAAATGAAAAATCAATTACGGTAATATATCCTTTTTATATGGATTAAATAAGGCAAAGCGAAGAGAGTAGTAGCGGCCGTAGGTGGACACACATTCACGCGTCACCCATATATATGAGGTGCGTCGTGTGGCACCGGAGATCGCAAGTATAACGAGTCGGGCGTGCATCGGTGAATCTTATCATATCGAATGGGTCAGATATTGTCCTGACCGAGTAACCGAAAGACAGTGCGTTCCAGTGACTCTTCGCGGGGATTCGCGATGCGTCTACCGGGTGACCAAAAATATGTGAAATATACCATTTTCGTAATCTCCACGCATTTTCGTACTCTACTGACCTAAACAGATTATATTTGTGGCGCCTTTCCTTATGTTGCCGTGATTTGTGAATTAATGGTGAATTAGTGAGGAAACAGTTGGAAATAAAATAATAAATTAATTGAGTTTGTTTATGAATTAAAAATCTACGGGTCAAGTCGAGACAGTTGGGTAGAGAAAAACATTAGAAAAACAAATAAACAAACAGAAGATAACGAAAAATATGAATATTGAATGAATTTTTTTTATTTTTTTTATTTATTTATTGTCCCCCCGCTCTTCAGGCAATTGCCTATAGCGGTTCGGCCCGATCGTTTGTACTTTTTTTCCTGTGCTCAATCATTGTTAATCCTGTTCAAGACCGAGCCAGTCCTCCCCCCCTTTTTGCGGCTGCAGCCGACTTCCCCCACTGTATCGCATTTGCCTCTGGACAGAGCCCAGAAGACAGAGGGAAACTGCAGAAAACCTCTGTCGATACAGTCGGTCTCAAGTTCGCTTCGCGCCGCCGGAGCTAATCGCGTTTCGCTGAGAATGTAAACACTCGGACTACAGGTATACACATGTATACCTGGAGCTACATCGCGCCCGAATATTTATTTCTCAGCGAAAACGACGGCAGCGGGACTCGAACCCTCGACCTACCGATGCTCTGGTTTAGAGGCTAGCACGCTATCCACTAGGCCAAAGCACCGGTTTTATTGAATGAATTTTAAATCATAATTATCCAAATGTTAAACACCCGGTAAATGGTAATATCGATTTTGCAACCGAAGAAAGAAATAATGAAGTGCGACTTATCGTCGGTGGTGTGAAACAACACACCATCCAGTGCAGAAAAATTCCAATCCACGACGCAGAAACACCACCCAAGAAGAATGGACGACAAAAGAAATTGAAGCACCTAGCAACATCCCCTCCAGATCGAAGGAGGAGAAATAAAGTCACGCAATATCACAACCATCAAATCAGAAAGAAGGAAGGAGGGATGAAAGCAAGAATACCACATGGGAGGGATCATCGGCGACCTGCACGATTTGTTATGATAATGGACAAAATATTGTAATTTATTATCAATGCAAGGCGATATTTAAGGTAGATTATTAATAGTTAGGGGATCAATACGTTTATTAACATTTTTGGAAGAAATTATTTAAATGGAAAATATTGATTAATTAGGTAATTATTTATAATTAAGGGTTTAATCAGTAAGGAGTATCGGTAAATCATTCATATGAAGTGAAAGGAATTTTTGTATAGTTAATTATTCAGATAAAATAAAGTTAAAATGGCGAGATTACCGACAAGTGGTCAAAATAGCGGGAGTGCGACTAAGCGCGATGAGAGTAGCCCGCTAGGTATGAGGCGTGAGGGGACGGTAGGCGCAACGCACCGTTCGACAGCTATAGTAAGAAACCGATAAGAGTAGCCGTCAGGTATGAAGCGTGAGGGGCGGTAAGACGCGTAACGCACCGCTCGACCGTCACCCCTTCTTCAAGGCGACAGCGGGGAAATAGCGAGGAGGTTATTTAATGAGCCGCAAAAGGCGACGGAGCTCATTAATATTCCGGACCCGAATCAAATCATTTTTGTCACCGAATTATCCGTCAGTTCAACTTAAAGAATTAAACCAGTGAATTTGTGAATTGAGTTCGTTAAAATTCTCCAACATTAGATATTTTAAACCATTGACATTTTAAACAATAATTCAGACTTTATATCGAAGATCTCATTTGATCTTGTGAACTTTGACTCTTTTAATCCGAATTCGAAATTGTGAACTTCGACTTTTCTAATACGCCGTATTTGTGAAACTGTGAACTTTGACTGTTTTAAAACCAAATCTCGAGTGGTAAATCGATCTGTTAAAATCAAATATTATGTACTAAATTATAAATCATATTTTGTTTCCGATTTAAAATAATTTAACTGTGAAATTGTGAAACCACCAATAATCAAAACTTTGAATTGTGAACTGAAACTTTTTGTGAAGTATTATTTTTACATTGCCCTGACAATCTGAACGGGCAGAATAAAAATCAATTTTACCAGTGATTTAGGATCAGTGTTTAAATCCGAAAGAAACACACCATCGCCCTTCCTTGTCATCGGAAAATTCCATTCATCTGATATTCGAGTGGAGAGCCGGAGGGTTATCGCAGCCGCTGGATCATTGGGATCGTTCTGATTCTCACCTTCTCATTCATCTGGTTATTCATCAATCGCACGGTTCCACCCCATATTCGCCCATTTTCTCCACACGGATAAGTTTTTGGTTTCATTCCTTTTAATCTTTATTTTTGTGATTTAATTTAAAGTCAGAATTACTTTTTCAAGTTCCTTCCCGAGCTTTTGCCCGAAAGGGTAGGCTCTAAACGGAACACCTCCGCGTTTTGGCTGAGTCACATTGATACCGCAGAGCAATAGGGGGAGATTTTCTTCCCTTTGCCTTTTATCATTTGTGTCTCAAAAATAGCGATTCGCGACGTAACATACCTGTAAACACACGAGCAGCAGGATCCTCGTGAGAGCACTCTGTCTGTGCTCTTTCCTCGGTGCAGGTACGGCACAGAGGAAACAACGGCTTGCCGTGCATGCGGACAGGTAGCACAGGGTGGAAGAGGCTCCGCGGCGGTAGCACTGTGCACCTAATCATCCCGTTGACCGTTGTACCCAAGGCGTCAAACGATCCATTCAGCCGCTGATCGCACTCGGTGTCTACGTATATCTTGGGGTAGCCCCTCGGGATGCGACCAACCTTCGAAATATACGGATACAACGAGCAAATATCGATGTAGCTGATTTTCTCGTTTGGCGCTACGTCGTACACGGTGACAGTGTTACCCGTACGACCACCGTAAAAACCGTCGCGAGGGTTCAGTGTCTCGGACAGCAAGCGAGGGTGATTCTCGAGATACGCGTCTATTGCCGGATTTGAACGGCGCAACTCTGCGAATTCACACTCCCACATCATTTCAAGCTGATAGCCCGACGACCGAATCTTTGCGTCGCTTGCACGGGTTCGCTCATAGCGGTCCTCCTACGACCCGACAGTGCCGCGAGACTTTTGCGTGCGGTTGTCGGGAAAGCAGTGAGGACAGCCATGCCAGTAGCACCCGTGAAATTGAAACACGAAGCGGTCGTCGTCAAGCTGCAGAAAGCCGTCAACGAGTGGGCCTTCAGGTAGCCGATATTCTCGATCTCGAGAGGTGTGACTGATCTCGTGCCCCAGACAATTCTCGACCCCGAGAAGCCAGGCATTGGCCTCTCTCGAGTGCCGTTCCGCGAGCCTATACCCGCCGTTCGGAATGAGCCCTATTGTTTTGGGCTTGAGGTAATTGCGTCGGAACACCTTCGAGCTGGCCGATGGGATTGTCGCCGCCTCGGTAAACGGACAAACATTGCCCGCTTCGATGAATATTCTCCGAAATTCTTTGCAGGCGCGCCGCAATATATCGACATCGAGCGAGCAATATTTCTCTATTTCCGACTGAAAATCGAAAATGTCATCGGTCTCGGCTCTCGCTGTGTACCACACGTAAAATTCCTCGTTCTCAACGGGACTCATCGTGTCGGGCGAGTAGAACTCCGCGGCAGGTAGCGCACTACGGTAGTCCTGGTTGTCCAGCGTATTAAATAGGTGCGGGAAGTAGCCCTTGCCCATTTTATCCGCGAAACCAAAAGCCTGCGAAAGAGCACTCAGACGCATGTGGAAATAATTTAATCTGTCAATGAAGACAGTGCGCCCGACTCGCATAGAAATAATCGCGTTACCCGTGAGAATTTGGTTCGGGAGCCCGAGATCACTACAATTCTCGACTTCATGACGCAGTATGAACTGCGCGTCGAAGCCCTTCGCGTTATGTGCGATGCACACAATCTTTCGGAACGCCGTCGAACGACGTATGGCGAGATTCATCAACTCGGCGACGGGCGATCTTCGAAAAATGTGTTTTCGAACACTGCACCATTCGCAGTGGTCGGCAATCCCGACATCTTCCACGCTCTCGAGACACAGCTCACAGAGCTGTTGTGCAACACAGGGCGTAGTGCCATGCTCACGCCTGTCATCGTCCGGCGCTGCACTGTACGGCTCGTCCTGGCGTGTCTCGAAGTCGTAGGAGATGAACAGCGTTCCATGACATCCACGAGCAGTGCTACATGAAGAGGCTGCATGTAGCACTGCTCGTTGTGACCGTGCACGCTACGGCAGAGCTGGCAGAACGATTTTCCGCAATCATGGGCTCGCTTTGTTGCGTCAAACAGCGTCGAGCATTTTGCGCAAAACCTCACTGTTTGGCAGACTGTTCGGCGCTCGAGGTGAGCCATTTTTAGTCGACTTTCGCGCGGTTTCAAATGATTTTCAAAACACGCCGCGCTGTCAAAAAATCTACTGCAATCAGCGCATTCCCATTCGTCGCCGCCGCCGCCGCCGCCGGTCTCGTCCGCAGAGGCGACAGCACACGGTGGCAACGAGTAGCAACGCGGGCACAAACTTTTGCATTTATGCTGGTACAGGTGGTTGTATGATGAATTACAAGGAATACAGTAATTCCTAGCACCACCTGCAGCCAGGAAATTCGTTATTGGACTATAGTGCCGTTCCTCATTAAAATACGCTATATACAAAATCGTACGCGTCGGCGTCTTTTGAAAGCGCGTTTGTCCGTCGAAAATCAGCTCTACACCGCTACCGAGAGTTGCCCAGTCGTATACTACTATGGCGACAAGCGTAGCCATAAAGTGTCGCTGGAAAACCTCGATTTCAGGTAACGCACACCCCTCGGCGGGGATTACTACGCGAGCCGCACCGACAAGTTTATTCGCCTCGACCCGCTGAAGCGCCGATTTTTTGTGACGTAAGCGGTCATAAAAATTCTTAGCTTCAGTCGTGAGGTCGTGTTTGCACCGAAAATTCGCAAGAGCCACCACGAGCGATCGAGGCAGACACAAATTGTCGGTGTTACTGATTAACAGCACCGAACGTGTTTTCTGCAGTTTCTCCTCCAGGCTACCAGCACCAGAAACCATATCGACGTACGTTACCGTGAAAACAAGCGTATCGTACACCGACAGGATTCTCGCGCTTTGGTTTACGCTACAAAGCAGATCCCACAGTTGCCGATAATCGAACCGCTGGATGGGTCGCAGCGACAACCCCGCGGCACCCTCGGTCATGCCTTCAGCCACGAAGCCTACACCGATCATATCCGTCAACGGTCGGCCCGAAACAAAGTGCGCTTCAATGTCGCGAATTGCGTTTTGTACCCACGAGACGGGATTAATGCCGGGCGGTGGTGAAGCCAGCGCTACCCTCGTTTCAACGCACGTCGTTTTAAATCGCGGTACAACACGAACCCGCGGCTCGCTTAAAATTTCAAATCGCACTCCCACAGCCGCGACGTCCTCGTTATCATCCGCGACACCCAAATTATCGCGACCGTTCGGCTCACCGACCTCCATTGCGTTCTCAGCCGCCGCCGCCGCCGCTGCGTCGTCATTATCGTTCTCGTCGCGCGAATTTTCTAATCCTAAATTTAAATTATGAGGCCCCGCACGGCCTCCGCCTATTTGATAATTGCGCCTATCGCTCACCAATTGACGGACTGCCTCCTCGGTTTCGGCGGATCCAGGCTGCGTCCTCATCCTCCGTTTTCGCCTTCTCTACCGGGCTCCCCGTTGCAGCTGACGCAGGAGAGCGTCGAGATGGAGGGGTTCCCTCCGCAGCTGACCCTCTGCCACTTGCTGCTCCACCGCAACTCGATGAAGCACCGCCTGTTGACGCGATTTGGTTATTATTCCTCGGGAAACCCTTGCAACGATTCGCTAATGCGGGAAGCAATGAGGTCGTCATCCTCGTCGTACGAGTCGGACTCCTCGCCGACTTGGCCGTAGGAGTCGTACCAGACTACGCGCACATACAACACCATGTACGGGCGCCAGTCGGGTACGAGATCTACGAACTGGTCGTAGCTTCCACGCTCGCTCTCATCGTCGTCGTCGACGGCTCATTGTGAGGGGGTGCCAGGGTTTTCAGGGTTGATTGGAGCGGGTGTAACGGGATTGTCTGGATGGTAAGACACGACCAAGCTGCTTACCAACTGGTCATCCGCGTTTCCATCTCCACCCTCTGGCTGTTGTTGCTGTTGTTGCTGCCGAGCACGCTCAGCGCCACCCTGACCCCCAAACCACGAGAGCACGCCTGCGGTTTAACATAGACGCTTGTTAAACTTGTTTAAAAATATTAAAAAATAAATACTTACGTTGTTGGCGGCTCGGTTCCTCCTGAGGGATCTCGACCATGGCCCCCAAGACGACCGCGTTTCCCTCGTTGTTGTCGCCGTCGCTGCTGCCAGGGGTGGTGTCCAGCGGCACAACCTCGATCTCGTCGTCGTCGTCGTCGTCGTCGTCGTCGTTGGCCGCCGTGGGCACCCTGTGCACGTCCTCCATCACGGCGTCGCCCTGAGCACCCGGAACACACTGCTTGTGCGTTAAGTCGACCGCCATGTCGACGTCGAGCTCGACGCACGGTATAACGCGCTCGTCGTCGACTGGCTCCGGAACGATGAGCATATTCGCTCCCGGGACTCGCTGTTCTTCTCCGTCGACATCAACGAGCTCCTCGAGCACGTCCGCGCTGTCGATCCCCGAATCGACGAAATCCTCCGTCAAGACGCTGTCGTCGTCGTCGTCGTCGCTTTCGTCAAGCACCCAGACACCGTCCGCGTACTTGACGTAAAACTACAGGCGCCCAGCCTGCGGTTCCGGGTGCCTCGGCGGATTGTCGTTGAACTCGACCGGCTCGGGATCGGGTGACGCCGGGCTGTTAGGTAACGGCTCGGGATCGGGCGACGCCGGGCGGTCTGGTATCGGCTCGGGATCGGGCGACGCCGGGCTGTCTAGTGTCGGCGCGGGTCTGATCACCACGGCTGGCGCATCCTGGAGCACGCGTACGGCTACCTCCGGTTGCATTGGCTGGGGCAATGCTGGACTCTCCGCCACAGATGCATCGTCGTCGTCGTCGTCGTTGCCGTCGTTGTCGTCGTTGCCACCGACCACATTATCCTCGGCCTCCTCCGCCTCCTCTTCCTCCTCCTCCTCCGACGACTCGTACGCCGGGCTGAAAGGCGAGGTTCGCGCGTCCGACTCGCGGCTCATCAACCCCCGCACAATCGGGAGATGCGCTAGATTGCGCTCGCGTATAATCTCTCACGCGATGATAATTGCGTGCGCCGACGCCTCGAAGGCCTCGTACTCGTAAGCCCTCGCAATAAGACCTTAAGGACAATCGGCGCAGAATCACCCGAAATTCGCGCCTTGCATCGGCGAGGCACTAAGTGCGTAGAGCCGTAGCCCAGCGCGGCGTGCAGCGGCGAGAAACCACGGCGCTCCTCAGATGCACGAGGTTAACCGTTTTTAAAACGGCTTTCACGAGCTCACGGGCACGTTCGCACTGCATTTTTATTTGCACGTTTGGTAAGGTTTTAAAAAACTTCACGACACCCACAAACAAACGAATGTATCGACGGAATAAATACCGCACAACACAATTTCGTAAACACGCGGGTGAATTGACACTCCCAAAACAAACAAACTCTCGAAACAAAACTGGAGACACACAGCGAGAGAGCAAGATGCGCAGCGAAGTGTCGCGAGTGAGCTCTGAAGACAGATTAAACGGACTCTGACTTTCCAAATTCAGTATACTTTTAACCACACCCCTACAAACAAATTTCGCATCACAAATGAGGGAGAAGGAGGTTGACACTGTCTTTGGAGAGTAAACATTGGCTAAAGCTGTAAGCCAGTGTTCTCGAGGGATCTTTTGGCTCGTCGAAAACGCCGAAGGCCAGCGAAATACCATAGACTTGCACAACCCTTGTAAAAAAAAGTTCGACCTCCCGACAATAAGCATAAAAACAATACAGCATCTCGAGGAGATCTCCCAAAAAGATCGGCAACGGCCCTCGGCCTGGCCATCGATACTTTCCTCATTGCAACGCCCGCGCCACGCGCTGGAAAACCCTTCGCTGACCGACCGTCTATACAGGTAGCCGTGGAAATCTCCGCCACCTCGTCGTAAATAGTGACACAGCTCGCGACAAACGGTTAGCGACACCATCTCCCCCTTAAACAGCCCACCGTAAAAGTCTTTCGCAGCGACACCCATATATTACAAAATGTATTACCTCTGAACCCGTACTATTTTAGCTTTAATTTATACAACAGTAGAAGTATGGAGCGACAAACCACTGCCGTGTCGCGGCAAAAACGATAGCGATCGCGCCCCCTCAATAGCCAAGGATTTTCCACCGGTCGAAAATCCCACGACTAAGAAGGGAAATCTTAACAGGTGTCACATACACACCCTACGGACCACACAGAAATATCTGTTAACAAGCAATATGCCGCTTCTTACGCACATCCGGTGAATCCGGCGCTATAGACGCCCACCTGTGCGTAACAGCTAACCGGTCTCACCCCCACCCACACGCACACACACACACCTTTCAACACCACGTGTGATATTTTGAGTGTCGCGGGCGTGGGCCACCGTACAGTGCATATATAAGCAGCCCTACAATACTAGAAATCGGCAGTCGGCCCGTGACTTCAGTAAGGACCGTTTACGCGATATTACGCAGTCTTTTATCCTCGACGCTTCACCGCACGGCCTATTGTTCAACATGAGTCAGGCTATCACATCCAAAGATGAGCGCGACAGCGATCTGCAACCTTCAACCATGTACAGCGTGCTGTCGGACATCGAAAAGAAACGCCTCGAAGGACCCCTAATTCTCGGGACTACGTTCGGACTCAACCAGTCCGAGACGAAGAGAAGAAAATATACATCCGATCGTAAAACTGCAGAACAATAACACGACTGGTGGTATTGTTTTCGAGGCTAAGGATTGGACTCAAGCGCATCTTCCCGATTCATCGAAGTATTTTGCCGATGGGCAGAAGGTCATCTGGGGATAAGTCTGGCGCACTCCGGCGCCGATATACGAGGTACGGGTCGAAATCTATTGTGTTCCATCGCCGTTCTGAAGAAACACCCGCTGATGAGGTGACCGAAAGTCAGCTGGAACCCGAGCAACCACCGAAGAAGAAACGCAAGAATTATTCACCCGCTGTGGTGATGCTGAAACCATCGTACGACGGGCTGCTACAGATAATGGTGTGCACCGACAAGCGCTTCAGACGACTTCAAAGGAACACCGCACATGTTCAGAAGTGCGCCGAAGTACTTTGCTCCGAATTGCTGCTGCATATTCCGGCCAACGAAACACCCGAAAAAATCAACGAACAGCGCGTCAAAGAATTGATAAAAAATAATTTCAAATCTTTGAAAGACGCCGTACAGCATCGCATGGATGCTCAATTTGTCGAACTCACGTTCGGCATCGTGTTCCTCGAGCTCACAGTATTGTGCACCGCGTTTCTCACACACGAGCTGCGGAAAGTACTTCCGGTGAAAAATCAGGAGACAGCCCAATAATGACAAACCCTGTAAATATGAGTGTTCTGTGTCTGTTTATAAGCGAAGCCCCCGCGACAATCTATATAATTTCTCATTTGTATCGTGTAACGACGGCAGTCATAATCATCATCATCGTATCATATTGTAATTACCTATAAGATGTACTTCAATTTTAATACTTTGGCTCTTTTCGTAACAATCGTGTATCTGTAAACTTCTCTGTCTTCGTGTACAACGGTCTAATAAAATTACTTATGTGAAAATCTAATTTTATTTCACGACTTACCTTCCCGAAAAACATTACCATCATCCACCCAGCGAAAACCGGCAGGAAAATTCTGTTTCACCATTTGTAATACTTACCCACCTGGAAAACTTACCATCGAAAATCGCGAATTACCGATCGTAGGCTAAAAATCTATAATACGGACGGCTGCTGCTGCACGATCGCGCTCGATTTTACCTCGAAAATCTGACGCGGTGGACAAAATCTCAACCAGCCAATCAGCGCGCGGGAAATCACCTCCACGGGCTTAACAGCCAACCAGCGCACGGGGAATCAAGCCCACGCTAGACGCCCCCACTCACCGCCAAGACGCGCGGGCTCGCGCGCACGGTCGCGACACAGAGAAAATTCGGAGTGCGGCAGCGGAGGAGAGGGGGGCGCCAGAGCTCAGGGACTCAAGACCCGAGGCGAACGCTCCCCACTCTCACCGCGGCGCTCGAAGAAGACGACACAGGGAAAATTCAGAGTGGGACGGGGGGAGTGGAGAGGGGGCCTAGCAACCACGCTCGGGGGAATTATGCTAATCAGTCCCCCACCCCGCTCAGAGATTATAGGGAAAATTTTCCACGGAGGAGCGGGAGTGAGTGGGGGCTTTTACAACCAATCGGAAATCGGGGAATTATGCTAATTAATCCCACCACTCTTTACTTTACAGGGAAAATTTTCACGGCGTAGTGGGGTGTTACGTCAGGCCGTAACTTCGCGCTATTCGCACAAACGAACTCTTAGTTCAGTCATGGGTTTCGAGACGTCTGGCGAAAGGGGGCATTCGGTAAACGATTATACGAGCAACGGTCCCTGCAGGCCCCGGAAACTACAATATCTGTTAACAGATAGCGCTGGGTCAGTCGAGGTAAAAGAGTGCGGATGATGGTACAACAGGGCCCGATTTTTCAAAACACTAAGCTCTCTAGAAAAACTCACCTACGCCACTCGAGCGAACGGCGATAGACGAAACTAGAGGCAACTGGGCGGGTCGGTTATCGACCGTCAGCCGCTGGCCTTGCGTTACCACGCCTCTTAACGATCCTCGATCACTCGTTGCAGCCGAACCCGCCTGTGGTTACAAAAAAGGGAAACAAAAGAAATCTACTTAGCCCTGATAGCTAGAAGATTATGAGAACACCGGGTGAATGCCCTACGTTCCACCAAAATCGTTGTTTCATTTTTCGTCTCGGAAATCATGATTTGTGCGTAATGGAGTTATAGTCTGGCCAGATAACTAAACCTATTCTTCCGCTTTTCTTGAAGACCCCTGTAAATGCACAGATTGAAGAATAGGAGAATGCAACAAGACGAAATAATCAATGTCTCAAGGAACCTTTGGAACTCAAAAGACGGAGCCCCGTAAGATAAGGAGGCAAAAATGACTAAATTGTCCATGAACAACTGTTAAGAATTATATAACTCACCATGATTGTTTGTTAACATAAGAAAATGGTAAAAGGATTAATAGTTTATAAAATCGGGATTCATACATTTAAATACGGATAACTTTTAAAAGTTATAGCATTCGTTAGGATAATTTGTTAACATAAGAAAATGGTAAAAGGATTAATAGTTTATAAAATTAGGATTCATACATTTAAATACGGATAACTTTTAAAAGTTATAACATTCGGTAGGATACTTGTTAATATAAACAAAATGGTGGAAGGTTTAACAGTTTATAAAATTGGGATTCACACAGTTAGATACAGATGACGTCGCATAATCTTGAATAATTAAGAAAGTTAAGACACGGCCCCGCGAGAATATGGAGCTGCAATTTTATACAAAATTTATAACAACGCGTATTAGCAACGACAAGCGAAGATGAACTTTCAACAACAAATTCGAGAATTACAGTCTGTAAATTCAAATCCGGGTCAACGCGATCTTGTTAAGAATTCATTCTTGTCGCCCGCGAAACCACTTAAAAAACACGGCAAGGACTCAGATAATGTATTCTATAGCAAACTTATAAAACTTATAAGCGAAGAGGTCCAAATAAGGCAGCAACTAAATCGTTCCAACGAAAAGCGTGAACACCTGGTCGAAACATCGAGAAGACATTGACGAAAGAGGAAGTCGTAAATGTGCGGTGTCCTCCTCTAGCATGAGATAGGGAGTCGAAGATCACGTGGACACTACCCCTACCATCGCTCAATCAAAAGACAAAGGACCCAATCATATAAAAAGACAAAAAGGTATCGACAAGTATGCAGTGCGCCCCGAAAATTAGATCTGCCCACACCGAATCTCTGCCCGAGCATAGACTGAAACTTTAAAATCGAATTAACGACGAATTTCTGTCCGACCGCGGACTTAGAAAAAATCATTTAAATCGACCGCGGACTTAGAAAAAAATCATTTAAATCGTATCACGGACTTAGAAAATTTCGAGTTCCAATCATCATCGAGTTTAATCCGTCTGCGGACTTAGATCCATTCCGTTCTCCGCTAAGATTTTCATTTTTCGTAATTCGAACCTTTGTCCTAAACGGGGACTTAGGAGTTCATAGACTTAAATAAGACTACAGTTTTGTATTCTCGGGCTTCGACTAATTTTGTATTTTATTTTATAATTTCGCACGCTTCGTATTTTGAGAAACTTGTACATCCGAATTCTGAATTTTGTTACACCACGAGGTGCCGATATTTGTGAACATCATCACGATTAATTACATGTTACCATCCTTTGTTGAGAAAAATCGGTTTATTTAATTTCCTCGTTTTACGAATAAAATTCGATGGTTGCATTCTTAAATTCAGTGTCACAGTTTCTTTACGATCGTGTCCTTCCCATCTGCAACATCAGCATCCAGTTCAACACAAAAAGGGTAAGTGAAATTTTTAATTATATCGGTGAAATTTAGTGCGCGCATTGTCTCGAGCCATCATCACATCATCATCATCTCAGACCCCAGTCAAATTCCCTTTAGAGAAGCATTCGCAGCTCGTCCCCGAGTAATTTTCCGAAAGGTTAGACTCGAAACAGAGCTTGCGCGTTTAGTGTACTTCGTCAGATGTGGTATAGGGAGGAGCCTTCCTTCTTGACCAGAGCACGGGTAAATCACGCTGAACCGCACTAATACGCGTAAAATTGTCGCTCGAGTAAAATCCACGACACTTTTGACGTAACAAATTTTTGGGGGCTCATCCGGGATCTTAAGAGTGCTTCTTTAAATAATTTGACCCGCCTGAACCATTTTGCGATTTACAATGATTTGACTTTGAAATTTTGTAACAACCACTCAATATATTACATGGACACTTTGGAAAAACTAGTAGAGCTTCACATGCGTATTGTTGAATTAGAAGCCGTCACTCAAGAACTTATTAATATAATTATAAAAGAACAATTTTTGAAAAAACTTTCTTTGAAAAAAATCAACCGGAAAAAGAACTCGGTATCAAAACCTCAACTGAGAAGATCCCTCAGGAAATTATCAAGCTCAAAAATGAATAGAAAGTAAAATTATTCTACCTGGCCAGATCGACGCCCCAGACCCGACGGACTTAAGGTACTTCTCTCACCAACTGAACTTACTGGCTCCTCTTACTCAGACACGTATCCGACGACCTTTTACAATCCTTTGAATAATTATTGAACAAATCTCGTTGCTTCGTAAGTAAAACGGAAACCTTCAACGGAATTTTTTTTTTTATAAATAGAACAACGAAATCGAATCTAAGGCTAAGGCAGGTGATTACAGAGTTTTCACTCTTAGTGTCCTACCAAAACCCCCTTTTCCGTATATGGCAAGGAAACGTCGTGGTCGAAAAAAAATATCAAGTAACAAAACTACAGTTGATTCATTCCGGAGAATGCAAAGTCAACGAATCGAAGATTATTTTTGTAAGGAATACAAATTGATTCCAATTGACATCCCTACACCAACACCACCAGTTATATCCTCCATATGTGCTTCAGACCCCAGACTGTGGAAAACTCATAGTGAATTCCTCCAAGATAACATTGACACGACTTACACCGAGATTTACTGCTCTCCTGCAAGTCCGATTTCTCCGATAACAGATTAAAAACAACAAGAGATAAAATCTTCTCCACCTATAAATGTTGTGCGACTGGGTACAAAACATATTTCGAATAATAATTCAGTGGTGCGCACATTCATGTCAGATTAAAACAAAGGTCAACAAGAAGAGAGCAAAAACATATAAAAAAATCAAATATAATTACATCCATAGAACTCGCTCATAAAAAAAAATTATAAATGCACGGGACTCGTTCTAAAAACCTTCCGTTAGACGATAAAATATTGAGTACATATCCCTGCGAACGAAGTCGACGTACAACAGGAGACAATACTAATACCCTTAACACAGTGACCGAAACCCACGAAATCCCCGAGACCACAGGTAAAAGACCATTCGAAGAAACCGTCCCCGACTTTCCAGGAAACGCTGACTCGGAGAAAACTTCTGAATCGGAATCGGACGAATCAACAGAGACAGTTACGGAAGACGAACAAATCCCCGAACACACAGAAGGAAAAACAGTGAGAATTAGTTTCGAATCGGACAAAAATGTACAATCCGCGGAAATAACTGAAGACGGTGTGAGAACTTATAGAATCGAAACCGACGACGGGGAAAATACGAAATCAGTAGACGAGAGTGACGACACAAAATCAGTTGACAGTGAAGATTTAAATAAAACACACGTGTTGTTCGGATTACCCGAAGAGATTTCCGAAATAACACAGACGCAAGAACACATTAGAATCAGCGAACAAATACCCTCGAACACAGAAAATAAATCCCCTGGAAATAATTGGGCCTTAGTCGGATATATTCCAGACCCCATTCACGGGACCAACCAATATTTACTTATATCCAGCGATCGTAGTAACGAAGGTGAAATAACAGAGAGACCGCCCTCGGTCCCCGACCGCTCAGAAGTCCCTCTCGAGTCATTACAAGTGGCACGCGCCGAGGCAGGTAAAAATCCCCCCGGTCGCGCGGGCCCATCAACCGGAAATCACGCACTCCCGAACACCTCACCGGGATTATTTGGAACACCTTTAAGCACTTCAACGCCTCTCGAAGCTACCGAATATAAAACTGCTCTCTCCGACACCCCGAAGAATACAACAAACCAAAACCGCGCAGTAAAATCAATATTGAAAAGACCGAAAATCGTACCAATGAATTTATTAGAAAGTCTATCGCATACGGAACCCGCCCCCGGGTGTTCTAAAGATTATCCTAACGAGAACACAGATAAAACCACGAACGCGGAATCAGGTACAAAACCAAAAACAGGCATAACTGAAGAATCCGAACATCCTATTTACAAAATGGGATTACACAATCAAACCCTTTCATTGAGGGATGCCTTAGCGGTAAGCCCTAATTATGACGGGCACACCATGTCACTCGGTTTATTCATCCAGGGATGTAGGGAAGCCTTGGCTATGATGGGACCAGGCGCCGAAGTAAATCTAGTGAAAGCCGTGCGGATAAAAATAATCGGAGAACCGCGCAGAACAATACAAGAGAAAAATTTTGATACCATTTCTGAGTTGGAACAATTTCTTAAAGAAATCTACGCACCCAAACGTAATATTTATCAACTTCAAGGGGAATTAGGGTCAATATATCAACTCGACAAAGAATCAGTAATAACCTACGCGAATCGCATAAGAGATCTGGGAAAGGCAATACTCGAAAATTATGAAGGAAATATTAATCACCCGCTGACAGCAGCATTTATTGAAAACACCAGGAAAAGTCTGCCTACTTGTTTTCTACACGGATTAAAACCTGAAATCGAACAACGTTTAGCTCCGAACAATAATTTTGACTACTTAATTAGACAGGCAGTACATATCGAGAAAAATTTAGTCTCACAGGCAATCTTGAGAGGCGCCATGCCGGAGACACCTAAGGCCCAGGCTAGTAAAACCGAGGGGCGGCGCGGCGTGCATGTAGTAGTGAGCGAAGAGCCGACGTGCCAGTTGTGCGAGAAGAGGGGTCACGTCGCCAAGGAGTGCGTGAGGAAAGAGACGGCCCAAACGCAGGTAGCACGCGACCAATCGTACGGAAGAGAGATAAAGAACCCACCCGTATGCCAGGTGTGCACGAAGACCGGCCATTCAGCCGACAAATGTTTTAAAATCATTCCTCCTTTAAACAACAGCAAGCCCAACACTGAAGCCCCTGCATTAACAATTTGCCAGGTATGTAACAAACGTGGGCACACCGCCGATCGATGCTATAAAATTTTTCCCCCGGGAAAAAGAGAAGATGAAAAAAACGCATTTTGTCAGTTGTGCAAAAATAACGGCCATACAGCCGATAAATGTTCGCGATTGCCCTCTTCGTCTTTCAGACCTGTGCATCCGGCGCAAATACAAGTCCCGCAAAATCTGAGATACCCGGGTCCGAACGAAGTAAGATGTCAAATTTGCAAAAAAGAAGACCACGGAGCTCATATTTGTCCATTTCGTAATAATCACTCGCAACCGCTGACCAATAACGCTGGTAATAATCGTCAATATATGGAACGACCCAATAACGCCGCAGATCCTTCAGGGCCGTGTCATTATTGCAAGCAACTTGGACATTTTATTCGCGATTGTCCCGTTCGTCCGAACAACGGACCGAGATATGGGAACCAGGGAAACGACAATGGTCCCCCGAGCAAGAGCGCGGTGAGGGAGACTACGCAGGCCGAGCGCTCAATCCACCGTATCGCAGCCAGCAGAGCGAGTCGAGCGTACGAGTAATTCGAATATTTAATATCCACTTGAGCAACGAAGGCAGCGTGCCCAGTGTCATGACGACAGCTCCCGAATTAATACGACCCGTTTTGCTCATGATCGACACCGGAGCCGGACCAAATATTATCAAGGAACAATTCTTGGACCCCAGTACCCCGATAGATCAGGGAGAGATACTCCAACTAAAGGGAATTACTAAAAATTCCATCTATACGCACGGTTGCGTCACGATTCAAATATTCGGACGCTATGCTACCTTCCATGTTGTCGGTTATGATTTTCCGATAAAAGAAGCCGGAAGTTTAGGATCCGATTATTTAGATGGAAATAGAGTAAAAATTGACTATGAAAATCGGCAATTAGAGATGCAAAACGTAATAATACCATTCGCGACACCTGAAACCATGGTCGTCCCTGCTAAATCTACCAAGTTGTGTTACGTAAGAGTAAAAAATTTATCCATGAGAGAAGGCTATTTACCTCCAATGAGTACAGTAAAAGGCGTAGAAATACAAGATGGGTTTGTTAAAAACAATAACGGGAAAGCATATATTTACATCACCAACAGTAATAATTGGGACGTTGAATTGCACGTGCCTGTAATGGAATTAGAACCCCGAGAATATTCCAACGAAAATAAATTGAGTAAAAATAAGAGTTACGAAATCGAATCAAGTTCAGAAGACACTTCTCTCTATTCAAAGAAAGGACGCGGAACCGCATCAGAACTATCGCCACCAAAAAGAGAAATATCCCCGGAAAAAAATAGAACGACACGCAGTGAATTAGAAACGAAATCGCAAGTCCCTAGGAAAGAAACTCCCGAGATTAGCCCGAATCAAATAAACGAAAAGAAAAGCGAAATGAAAAATGATACAGAGATAAATAAATATTATGAAGCCCAGACAATGAATTACACGAAGAACCCAGAAACTAGTGGAAAACCAAGAAGTTTTGATTTTTATCCTTCACAGCCCCTGATAAAAGTAGATGACTCGAAAATTTGTGGAAATACGGAAAATTATGATGAAATTAAAATTTGTTCTCTTGCAATAGGGAAACCTGACACCGAGGAACGGGCAGGACTCATTGAAGTTGAAAATTTGTGTGATGTCGCATGGACAGTAGGGGCAGAATCCCTCGAGGATGTCGACAGTCACGATCTTGTAGAAAATCGAGTCTTCGAACAATTACCGGGTAAAGAGATAGAATTAAAAAAAGAAACGCTCAAGGAAACCAGTCCCAGTAAAGATGAAATAAACAATTGTCAATCAGGAAAACCAGATATTAGAAATGAATCGGGTAAAAATGAAAGTAAAAATAGTGGTTGCCAGTTACCAATCGAGATACCTGACACCGAAAAACGGGCAGGAATGATTCAAAGAAATATTAAGAATACCATAAATTTCGCATGTACAGTAGGGGCAGAATCCCTCGAGGATGTCGAAAAAGTCAGTTCTATGAAAATCTCAGATCGTGAAAAATTATTAGAAAAGGAAAGAAAACCCAGGAATGAAACTAGTAAGGACGAAATAATGAATAATCAATGTAATAATCGAGTTAACGATGCAAAGCCATTGGCAAATAAAGAGTTATTCAAGGAAATTAATCCGGAAGTTCGCGAAGATCAAGGTCAATTGAATGAAATTTATATGAAAAAATCAGAAGAATACCCTCAGAAAACCATGGAAATAAATATGATAGAAATTGAAGGCTGTAGGTCAGGAGTGAAAAATAAAAAAACCGACGAAACAGAGACAATGAGAAAAGGGTGTCACTCGGACTTTTCGGAGGCACGGGTGCAGACGACGCCGTCAGTCACCGCCGAAGACACGCTGGTGGCCTACCCAGAATTTATGAGGGTCAACTCGCTCACCGAAGGAGCCAAAGCTAGGCCCGATATTAAAAAGTTGGAGCACAATGAAATAATGAATCAGGAAAATACCTTTGAAATAGATAAAATCCAGGAAAACGCAGAAAATAAATCGGAAGATACACCAGATTTTAAAGCAAAAATAAATGAAGAAATTGACCTCAAAAAATGTATAGAAAGAAGGGATCGCAAATTAACTGCATTAATAAGTGACGTAAACCCCCTTTCGAGATCACGAGACAATGAAAATACGCCTGGCAAGTCATCGGAGGGTTCACCGCTTGCCACTGCGCTATTACCCACAAGTAAAGAACGGGATAAAATCAAAACGAAAAATCAAATTGAAGTCAATAAACACTCGACCATACATTACGAAATTATGGACGTTGCTTTAGTACAAAGGTTAAGCAGTCATAACTTATATAGAGAAATTCCATCTCCTCTTAATGAATCCCCGTGTTATGTAGTAACAAAAGAAATATCGAATAATCGCTTGGAGCAAATAAAAAGTTTATTGAGACTCACGGAGTTGAACGAAGAAGAAAAAGACAGTATAGAAACGCTATTGGAAGAAAGTGCACATCTGTATCAAATTCCGGGAGATTTATTAACTTGCACGACGATATTGCGACATTGCATCCCAACGACGGATGATCTTCCCATCAATACTAGAGGTTATCGATGGCCCGAATGTACTAAAGAAGAGATAGGTAAACAAATAGAAGACATGCTTAGCAAAGGAATAATAATACCGTCCACTTCATGGCACAACTGCCCGGTGTGGGTCGTGCCTAAGAAAGCCGACTCGCAAGGTAATAAAAAATGGAGAGTTGTGTTCGACTACCGCGCCCTGAACGAAAAAACTATAGCCGATGCATACCCAATTCCCAATATTAATGACATATTGGATCAACTCGGTGGAGCGCAATATTTCTCCGTATTTGATCTAGCCTCGGGTTTTCATCAAATAGAGGTAGCCCCGGAAGACAGACATAAGACCGCCTTCACGACACCGCGAGGCCACTACGAGTTCGTGAGAATGCCTTTTGGGCTACGGAACGCCCCTCCCACCTTTCAACGAGCAATGGATCTCACACTAAGCGGACTCCTCGGACAGGGCGTGTTCGTCTATTTAGACGATATAGTTATATACGCCAACAGTTTAGAAGAACATGGAAAAATATATCGCGAATTAATGAAACGCCTACAGGCTGCAAATTTTTAATTACAACCCGACAAGTGCGAATTTTTGAAAAAGGAAGTCGCATATTTGGGCCACATAATTGGGAATAACGGAGTACGGCCCGATCCAAAAAAATTAGAAGCAGTACGTAATTATCCCCGTACTAAAAAACATTAAAAACATCCGTCAATTTTTAGGATTAACGGGATATTACAGACGATTTATTGAGGGATACGCGAAAATCACTAAGCCTCTCACAGCTTTATTACGAAAAGAAAATGCTTTCGAGTGGGGAACCGAACAACAAGAATCATTTGAAATACTAAAAGAAAAACTCTGTTCCGCTCCTGTATTACAATACCCGGATTTTTCCAAACCTTTTATTCTCACAACGGACGCCTCAGGCTACGCTATCGGCAGCATCCTATCTCAGGGAGAAATTAACCACGACCACCCATGTGCCTACGCCTCGCGAGCTCTAAGTCAAGTCGAAGAGCGATACGACACGTACGAAAAGGAAGCGTTAGCGATTGTATATTCGATACTGCATTTCCGCCCGTATTTATATGGACGACGTTTTACCGTGGTGACGGACCATAAACCGCTTACGTGGTTCAGAAAAGCCACCGACGGCAATCCGAAAATCTTACGCTGGAGACTAAAATTAGCTGAGTACGAATACAGAGTTGGGGACAATGCATTATTTTTTTAATGCATCACCGTTTTTTTAACCCATTATTTTATAAATAATGGGTTAAAATAATATAAAAATATAAAAATGGATAATGGAATTCGAATCCACTACACATTACTTTTTTAATGAGTAATGGAGCAGAGATCCATCACCCATTATTTTTTAAATGTTTAATGGAACAGAGATCCATCACCCATTATTTTTTAAATTTTTAATGGAACACAGATTCAGCAACCATTACTTTTTTAATGTTTAATGGAACATAGATCCAGCACCCATTTTTTTTAATGTTTAATGGAGCAGCGATGCAGCTCCCATTACTTTTCTAATGTTTAATGGAACAGAGATCCAGCACCCATTTTTTTCTAATGTTTAATGGAGCAGCAAGGCGGCGCCCATTACTTTTTTAATGTTTAACGGAACAGAGATCCAGCACCCATTATTTTTTAAATGTTTAATGGAACAGACATCCAGCACTCATTATTTTTTTAATTTTTAATGGAGCAGTGATACAGCTGCCATTACTTTTTTAATGGATAATGGAGCAGAGATCCAGCAGACATTATTTTTTTAATGGAGCAGGAATTCATCACCCACTACTTTTAGAATATGTATATATTTCGATGTCCAGGTTGGTATCTCCATAGTTTTCGATGTCCAGATTGATTTTCCCATACTTTTCGATGTCCAGGTTAGTTTCCCCATAGTTTTCGATGTCCAGGTTGGTTTCCCCGTAGTTTTCGATGTCCAGGTTGATATCGCCATAGTTTTCGATGTCCAGGTTGGTGTCCCCATAGTTTTCGATGTCCAGGTTGATTTCCCCATAGTTTTCGATGTCCAGGTTGATTTCCCCATGGTTTTCGATGTCCAGGTTGATTTCCCCATGGTTTTCGATGTCCAGGTTGGTTTCCCTACAGTTTTCGATGTCCAGGTTGGTTTCCCCGTAGTTTTCGATGTCCAGGTTGGTATCGCCATAGTTTTCGATGTCCCGGTTGATTTCCCCATAGTTTTCGATGTCCAGGTTGATTTCCCTATAGATCTCGATGACCAGGTTGATTTTACAGACAGGGTGAGACAGCGTTACATAGGGTTAGTCAAAATTAGGCAGAGTTAGACACAGTTAGACAGTGTTAGACAGGGTTAGGCAGCGTTCGGCAGAGTTAGACAGGGTTAGACTGGGTTAAACAGGGTTGGGCAGAGTTCGACAGGATTAGACAGGGTTAGACCGGGTTCGGCTGAGTTACGCAGAGTTAGACGGGGTTAGATAGGTTTAGACAGGGTTAGACAGGGATAGACCGGGTGTTTTCTCCATAGTTTTCGATAACCAGGTTGAAATCAACCTGGACATCGAAAACTATGGGGAAACCAACCTGGACATCGAAAACTATGGGGAAACCAACCTGGACATCGAAAACTATGGGGAAATCAACCTGGACATCGAAAAATATGGGGAAATCAACCTGGACATCGAAAACTATGGGGAAACCAACCTGGACATCGAAAACCATGGGGAAATTAACCTGGACATCGAAAACCATGGGGAAATCAACCTGGACATTGAAAACCATGGGGAAATCAACCGGGACATCGAAAACTATGGGGAAATCAACCTGGGCATCGAAAACTATGGGGAAACCAACCTGGACATCGAAAACCATGGGGAAATCAACCTGGGCATCGAAAACTATGGGCAAACCAACCTGGACATCGAAAACCATGGGGAAATCAACCTGGACATCGAAAACTATGCGGAAATCAACCTGGGCATCGAAAACTATGGGGAAACCAACCTGGACATCGAAAACCATGGGGAAATCAACCTGGGCATCGAAAACTATGGGCAAACCAACCTGGACATCGAAAACCATGGGGAAGCCAACCTGGACATCGAAATATATACATATTTAAAAAGTAATGGGTGATGAATACCTGCTCCATTAAAAAAACAATGTGTGCTGGATCTCTGCTCCATTATCCATTAAAAAAGTAATGGCAGCTGTATCACTGATCCATTAAAAATTAAAAAAATAATGAATGCTGGAGTTCTGTTCCATTAAACATTTAAAAAATAATGGGTGCTGGACCTCTGTTCCATTAAACATTAAAAAAGTAATGGGCGCCGCCTCGCTGCTCCATTAAACATAAAAAAAATGGGTGCTGGATCTCTGTTCCATTAAACATTAGAAAAGTAATGGGAGCTGCATCGCTGCTCCATTAAACATTAAAAAAAAATGGGTGCTGGATCTATGTTCCATTAAACATTAAAAAAGTAATGGTTGCTGGATCTCTGTTCCATTAAAAATTAAAAAAATAATGGGTGATGGATCTCTGTTCCATTAAACATTTAAAAAATAATGGGTGATGGATCTCTGTTCCATTACTCATTAAAAAAGTAATGTGTAGTGGATTCGAATTCCATTATCCATTTTTTTTAAATTAAATAATGCATTATTTTCACATTAAAAATTTCGCAACGCTGTACGAATATGAGATAGTATACAAAGCCGGGAAAACTAATGTCAACGCCGATGCATTATCAAGAAACCCAGTAGAAAAATCAATTACACCCAACAACGTTTTCACAATACGAATTAATCCAATAAATGACAACAGAACCAAATTCAGACGGAAGTTAACGGACGCCGAAATTTCACGATTATTGGAAGAAGAGTCGGACGATGACATTACACACACTGACGAAATCGAACCCACACGTCCATACACGGAAATAGAGGAATGTAACTGGGAATTAGAGGCCCTCGACCCTAACGAACCACCGGCGAAAACAGACCCAGTAACTGTTACGACCCGAGAGAGCCCGGAGGAAGCCCTGTCGACCACGAGCATAAAAAACGCGGTAGACCCGCGTAGAAATGGAGAATTAGGAAAGGGACTGGAGGACATCGTAAAAGTCACCCAGAGAGGCTCTGTGACGAATACCGAAGATGACAGACGATCGCTCCATGTTGGAATCAATAATGAAGGCGAGGAAAAGGAAACTCTGCATGACAATCAGGTGCCCAGCGACGAGACCGAACTCGACGACGATGAAGATAGCATATCAAGGAGAAAGAAAAGACATAAAACGAGACCCCTCGAAGATCGTGAGTCCGAAGCATCGCGCGACGAAGACAATCTCTCTGACACCTCGGAGGCTAATTTATTGCTTTCCCCGGGGATACGTGCACCTACGACCGGAAGAATAGTAGCCAACAACGTTAAGCTGTCCCGTGATCTACTTTACACTCGAAGAGACAATTTGGTATTCTTTGTCTCAACCGAGGGGGAACCCGTAGACTCCGGAGCTGTAATGCTAAAAGCTAGAGATTGTTTACCCAAGCTAAAAAATTTAACGCTGAATAAAGCGCAATCCATTTCCAAAAAACATGGTAGATTTAATTTGGCACTTCCAATCACCGATAAATCGGGAGAAGGCCCCAGCCTAATACTCGGAAATATCGTGGAAGTTTTTAAGAGCGCCCGACATTTAATTGAAAAATTGTCCCTCCAAATAGTCAGTATAGCCAAGACAAGTCACATCTTAAACGTTCCGTGGGAGGACATTGTAACACAGCTTCGTTTAATTTTCGCTCATAGTGACGTAAAAATTATTATTTGCCAGGGACTAATCAGAGAACCGCCCCCGGAAGATCGTTACAAAATTATTGAAGAAATGCATTCTTCAGCTGTCGGCGGACACAGAGGAGTTGGCAAAACCTACAATAGAATTCGCCACGATTATTATTGGAAGAATTTAAAGGAAGAAATTCAACTATTTATTCAACGTTGTTTGCATTGCCAATTAAAAAAATTGGTCAGAACAAAAACTAAAATGCCAATGATTATCACCGACACACCGGCCATAGCCTTTGATAAAATTGCAATGGATATAGTAGGCCCGCTTCCCAAGACAGATCTCAATAATGAATACATCCTAACCATACAAGATCAATTAACTAAATATTCCGTGGCAATACCACTACCCAACGCAAGGGCTGTGACCATAGCCGAAGCCTTTGTTAAAAGATTTATTTGCTATTTCGGGTCACCGAAAGCAGTACTTACCGATCAAGGCAGTAATTTTTTGAGCAATTTCCTAAAACAAATCGCTAAATTATTTAAAATTCGAAAGGTTAGAACTACCGCGTTCCACCCACAATCCAATGGATCGTTGGAAAGATCCCATCATGCCCTCGGCGAATACTTGAAACAATTTACCACAAAACAAAATAATTGGGATGAATGGGTAGAAATGGCCATCTTTAATTACAATACGAACGTTCACGAAGGAACAAAACACACGCCGTACGAAATGGTATTCGGAAAAAGAGCGCGAACTCCCTCCAGTATGCCCCCGTCGGAAATGGAGAAACTCGCGACTTACGACGATTATTTAACGGAACTAGTAACACAAATACACGAAATTCAAGGAATGGGACGGAAAAATTTGATAGACTCAAAAGAAAAATCTAAAGAATATCAGGATAAAAAAATAAATCCCATCGCGCTTAAAGTCGGTGAACCGGTATTTTTGCTTAAAGGACCCAAACCAGGGAAACTCGGCGATCACTACACGGGACCACACGAAGTCACGGCAATATTAACGAAGGGTAACGTACGAATAAAACTCCCGAGAAAGGAGCTGGTAGTGCACACTAATCGACTAAAAAAATCAAAGATCGCCATAGAATAATTTGAAGCACAACGTAAACAAAATAAAGGGACTAATAATAATAATTTAAATACATGCACGAATACGCCTATCCTGAGTCACGTAATAAAAAAGAGAGAAAAAAAACAACATAAACAATCAATCATTTAAATTGTTAATTATATTAATTTAAAAAAAAATAATAATAATAATAAAATATTTCGGAAGCTAAATCATGGCAATAAGAGGTTGTAACTTCACTTATTGTTTCGAGCAGATACGACTTGAAAGTTTTGTAAATTGGCGTGTCGCTAATCCCTATCCGGGTAAATTAGCCGCAGCAGGATTTATTTACCTCGGTACAGGGGATTTAACTAAATGCTTTTGCTGTCAAAGAATAATTGGAAACTGGAGAACTAACGACGATCCCAAAAATGTGCATCGAAAATGCTCGAGTGATTGTAGATTCATCAGAGGACTCCCGTGTGGTAACGTGCCTCTCCCCGAGCCCCCTTTTAGGCTACCCAGCGTCTCAGCGGGACAACCGCCCGTCCCCATCACCGAAACAGCGGCGCCCCAAGGCGCATTAACAATCGCTCCGGTGATGAATCCCATATACCCCCTGTACGAGAATTTCATGACTCGCATACACTCTTTCGTTACCTGGCCAGCGAGTATACCGATAAGAGCGATAGAAATGGCAAAAGCAGGGTTTTTCTACACAAGAATAAATGACACAGTAAAATGCTACTTTTGTAACCTCACGATGAGCAATTGGCGAGCTCACGACATCCCGTCGCAACAACACGCTTTTCGACAAGCAAATTGCCGCTATCTACAATCATCGACAGACGTTCAAACAGAAGCCGAGGGTTTTTTGAGAATATCTCTGTTTATGACCACCCCTTATTTTGGGCCGGAACCTTGTCAGTCTGACCCCGTACCGATGAGTGGACTGATTCGCGAAATAGTAGAAACTATGATACCGATTGCCCCGGAAAAGAAATCAAGGGGACGACCACCGTACTCACAGCAAAAGTCGTAAGAAAGGGATTTAATAACTTTTCCTTTAAACACGGATGATAATTCAACAATAAACTACGATAGTGAACATACAAAGTAACACCACGTCTCAACAAATTTATGTATCAATTATAAAATCGATTATTCAAGTTAGTGAAACGATATTTTTTCTTAAAGGTAGCAACGAAAGAAAACACACGGAAAAATCGGAATCCCGCAAACAGCCTCATGACATTGTGCCAGTAAAATAAAAGAAAAAAAAACGGTAAAGTACCGGTTGAATTTTAAATAATAAATAAGGGGATCAAGGACAAACAAATTTTATAACAAGTAATAAAAACGACTTCGTAACCAATATTAACAAAATAACAACATTTGAAAGAATTGAAAAAAATATATATATAAATATATATAATTTAATTAACCACAGGGAAAGGTTAATGCACTAAAATTAACGAATTTTCGGAATAAAATTGCATCAAAAGAAAATATCTACAAAAAAAAATAATAATAATAATATGTCGGTGCTAACAATACACGAAAAATATCGATTTGAACAAGTTCGATTAGACAGTTTTCGGAGATGGAGTTTGCATATAATAAATCCCACGGCTCTCGCCGCCGCAGGATTTTACTACACGGGATGGGAAGATACGGTTAGCTGTTTCGATTGTTTAACAACGATCATTACGTGGGAGGAAAACGACGACCCCATGGTCAGACATCAAAAAGAGCATGAGCACTGTCGATTCGTAAGAAAAGTCGCGTGCGGAAATGTGCCCATAGGCATTGACCCACGTATAGTCCCGTCATACTCCATGCAAGCAGAGACACCAGAGCTCCCCGAACTGCTCGACGGATTCGGTACTCTGAAACAATATGTACACCCGGTAGAACCGCACTACGAGGGATATAAGAAAAGAAAGGACAGTTTTATTGGTTGGCCGAAAAAACACGGAAATATACTAAACCCCGATGCTCTTGCGATGGCAGGATTTTTCTACACTGGAACAAAAGACAAAGTAATGTGTTTCCACTGCGGAGGAAAAATTCGCAACTGGAAACCCGCTGATAATCCCTGGGAACAGCACGCCCGATGGTTCCCATATTGTCAATTCCTTTACATGACTATTGGCTCTCCTCGCGTCTCCCCGAGCCGTAGTTCGACTCCCCTATCAGAGGAAGATCAAAGCCGCGGTGTCTCCGCCCGCGAACGGGTGTTTTCCCGCGAAGAACGTCATTACAACCGAAAGTCCTCCGCGCTGAACGGGACGGTCCCGACACGCGCGACCGGAAGAGCGAGATTCACCCGAATCAACCGACCCCCGACCCCCGGCCTCGCGGCATCGAACTCGCCCCCCGTACTCTCCAGTCATTCCGACACGTCCGAAGTAACCGAAACTGAGTTATGCCAAACCTGTCAGTCCCGGGAAATAAACGTAGTGTTTTTGCCGTGTATGCATTCGACTAGCTGCGCAAAGTGCGCCAGAACCAAGAAATTATGCGACCACTGTCAGCGTAAAATAGATTACACCGTGAAATGCACTATGGTATAAAGGAAAAGCTAACACGAAAGGAAGTCAAAACGCATTCTTTTTTTTTATCGTAGAAAAAAAAAATTGCAAACCATTACACAAAAAAAAAAACTTCCTTCGGTGTTAACTTGACAATGGAAAAAAAACGAGAAGACGGTTTCAAGTAAAAATGTCACTCTTTATTTTTACAAAGTACAAGTTTCGTGTCGCGAAAATTCAAAAAAAGAAGAGTACGCATAAATACTCATCGGCAAACACCAGCTCCTGCAATCAAACAGAAATACGGAAAGTTATAAAAAAAAACCCACAAAACAAAAAATTATATATAGCGACCACAACGATTGATACCTCGAAAAATATTTTCGTAATAACATTACCCACTACCAAAAGGGTGAAGAGTGAGCAATAAACACGGACCTTCGGTGGCTACGCCGTCCCCGAATACCCTTGACGAGCTAGAAAAAAAAAGGGGGCGAAAAATTCCCTCAATTAACGAATGCAATCCAGATGCAATTAAACAAAAAAAAGGAGAGAGAACCAGGAATCTTTTTCCCACCTGTTTTCCATGGTCCAGCAACGAACGATGACCAAATAACCTGAGAAGTCCCAAAGGATCGTCCCCAAGGCCCTCACTAGAAAACAGGCTGAACAAAAAAAAAATAATAATAATAATTTTTCCATCGTGGAAAAAAAATATACATCTGCAGGAAAGTTTATCGATTCAACTCACTCGAATTCGCCTTGTCTCTTCGACACACGCCGCACGTGGACCACTGTTTGAATGGCCTGTAATAGCGAGGTATCCTCATCCAACAGGACCAAAAGATAATCAATCATGTCCTCGGTCCATGGTTCCCAGGTCCGAACGGACAGATAAGGCCCATCAAGGTCATAATGTTCAGGGACCCAGAACGAAGCTCTCCCGACCTCCAATCGGTGCGACATAGGTTCCATCCCGAACAGATTGCGTAAATTAAAAGTGCCGGCAAAAAAGTCGTCCTCCCAACTATTCACAGAAAAAAAAAGAAAACGCGTAAAAATAAAATCAACAACGCTATAAAAATACGATAATTAATCAAAACACAAAAGAAAAAGGGAGAGAAAAAGGGTAATAAAAATAATAATAATATACGCATTTTTACTCACATCAGCTGATTTACAACGCGCTGCAACCCACGAGAGACACTAATGATATCGCCTCGCCACACGTCTCCCCGCCCGTCACTTTCACAAGGGCTCGAGGAATTTTGACTGTCCCCCGGTGAGTCCAGGGTAATCACGAGATATCTCTTCAAATTTTCTAACACCACGGTAGTCATTTTATTTGTTTGGAAAAAGGATAAAATGAGAAGAGAAAAGGTGGATGTAAGAAAAAAATAATGTCTTCAAAGATACTACGATGGAATCGTCTCTAAGGAACAATCACGAATGAATGAACAGGGAAAAAAAATATCGGAGTTACTCTGGGATATCAATCCCCACTTAACTACCAAAATGTACCCGCCCGCCTGGATAAAAACTTAGGAAAGTACCTAACCCTTCCCCGCACCTATCTTGGTACGATGCACCGACTCACCGATTCGTTGACCTACTTACGCACCGAGACCAACCGATCAAGCACGACCGGACGACACGTAACGGATTGAATAACCGAATAATGGAAGCCGAAAAATACCTACACGTGAAAACACACATATTCATACTCAACTAGATAAAACAATAGACGGCTGATATTGAAAAACAAAATCAAAATTAAGCACGGAAACTTAACACGAAAAATTAACGCGAAATTAACATAAAAATAAATAAATAAATAAATAAATCCCAACAAGATAAAAAAAAATAAAAGAAAAAAACGAATAAAAAGAGAAGGAACTAGAGGACAAAAACCTCATTATTTCTGAATATTTATGATTAAAGGCAAGCAACAATGTACCATCTGCTGCTCTTGCTCCTATTTGGAGGATGCCTCGGGTCGCCGGAATTCGAGATCCAACATATCAAAAATATCGCCGGACTATACTACGAGAAATTACAAGACGTGTATTTGGCGCGAGACGAATGGAAATTGGTAACGTTCTTCGATTTAAGACCGATCGAAAACCGACGGCCTAATTTTTTGCATCTATCCTTGGACACGGTGGAGGAAGAATGTCGGATGTTTTTATTTGACCTGTGCACCTCACTCGTTAATAAAAAGGATTTGAAATACAAAGCGAAATTAATTAGGAGTAATTTCAACCTCCTACACAAATTAAAAGGAAAAACTCTCGTTGACCTACGTAGAATATCTTCGAGAAACGAAAAAATAACTAGAGGACCATTATTCGAAGAAATGCCCGAAACTATAGCAAAATTTATTGAAACCGAATTCGAGAAAGCTAATGTTAGCAAGGATGGAATGGTAAGGCTAACGAACGACCAGACGCACATAGTGAAATCAGAATATCGCGTCATCGGGGAACAATTAGAAGCGATGGAAATACTCCATAATAAAGCATGGGCCACATTAAACGCGAACCGCAGCTTAACCGAGCAATCCGTGGAGGATTACGTTTTGAATATGCTCGAATGGAAGAACAGCGTGGAGCTGGTCTACAAAAGGCCTATTTATCCAGCATAAAGACTATAATCGACATTATACATTTTGCAAAAATGGGATTGCTTCACCCAGAATTATTAAGTCACGAGACTTTGGAAAAGGTCGCTCAGGATTGTGCCACCTCGGGCCAGTCGTTAACGTTCCCAGTAGCGCTCAACGACGGACCGGAAGCGCTGATAAGAATGTCGCGAATCACCTTAAGTTACCAAGACGGAAAAATCATAATTATAATGCACATTCCCCTAATAGAGCCGAACGCGTACTCTCTGTTCAGACTACACCCTTACCTCACAACGCAATTTCTCGGGGAAAACACGCTAGTAGCCGCGTTCATACAACCGAAAACGCCAATGATAATTTTGTCATGGGAACATAAGAAATATATGGAGTTCTCCAAGGGAGAACTGAACAACTGTCGCTCTCACAAGGACTACAAAGTGTGCGTTCCCTTCAAACCAATCTTCGACATAACACTATCGTCGATTTGCGAAACATTGATAATCACTGGAAATCTGCGCCAAATCTACAGTTTTTGCGACATAAAATTGGTTAGAAATCAAGCCCCACATTGGAAACGATTCGGAAAGACCAACCGCTGGTTATTTTATCTCCCTGACAGGGAACGAATGGAGATCGTGTTACGTCAAAAGTGTCGTGGATTTTACTCGAGCGACAATTTTACACGTATTAGTGCGGTTCAGCGTGATTTACCCGTGCTCTGGTCAAGAAGGAAGGCTCCTCCCTATACCACATCTGACGAAGTACACTAAACGCGCAAGCTCTGTTTCGAGTCTAACCTTTCGGAAAATTACTCGGGGACGAGCTGCGAATGCTTCTCTAAAGGGAATTTGACTGAGGTCTGAGATGATGATGATGTGATGATGGCTCGAGACAATGCGCGTACGAAATTTCACCGATATAATTAAAAATTTCACTTACTCTTTTTGTGTTGAACTGGATGCTGATGTTGCAGATGGGAAGGACACGATCGTAAAGAAACTGTGACACTGAATTTAAGAATGCAACCGTCGAATTTTATTCGTAAAACGAGGAAATTAAATAAACCGATTTTTCTCAACAGAGGATGGTAACATGTAATTAATCGTGATGATGTTCACAAATATCGGCACCTCGTGGTGTAACAAAATTCAGAGTTCGGATGTACAAGTTTCTCAAAATACGAAGCGTGCGAAATTATAAAATAAAATACAAAATGAGTCGAAGCCCGAAAATACAAAAACTGTAGAGTCTTATTCAATTCCATAAACTCCTAAGTCCCCGTTTAGGACAAAGGTTCGAATTACGAAAAATGAAAATCTTAGCGAAGAACGGAAGGGATCTAAGTCCGCAGACGGATTAAAAGTCGATGATGATTGGAACTCGAAATTTTCTAAGTCCGTGATACGATTTTAAATTCGGAGCTGATTTTTCCTAAGTCCGCGATATGATTTAAATTCGGAGCTGATTTTTTCTAAGTCCGCGGTCGATTTAAATGATTTTTTCTAAGTCCGCGGTCGATTTAAATGATTTTTTTCTAAGTCCGCGGTCGATTTAAACGATTTTTTTCTAAGTCCGCGGTCGGGCAGAAATTCGTCGTTAATTCGATTTTAATGTTTCAGTCTATGCTCGGGCAGAGATTCGGTGTGGGCAGATCTAATTTTCGGGGCGCACTGCCTACTTGTCGATACCTTTTTGTCTTTTTATATGATCGGGTCCTTTGTCTTTTGATTGAGCGATGGTAGGGGTAGTACCCACGTGATCTTCGACTCCCTATCTCATGCTAGAGGAGGACACCGCACTTTCCAGGTCGCGCGTGGCTCGCGCGTGGCTCCCGGCCCCCGCGCCTGTCCCTTGCCCTGGCTCCACATTTACGACTTCCTCTTTCGTCAATGTCTTCTCGATGTTTCGACCAGGTGTTCACGCTTTTCGTTGGAACGATTTAGTTGCTGCCTTATTTGGACCTCTTCGCTTATAAGTTTATAAGTTTGCTATAGAATACATTATCTGAGTCCTTGCCGTGTTTTTTAAGTGGTTTCGCGGGCGACAAGAATGAATTCTTAACAAGATCGCGTTGATCCGGATTTGAATTTACAGACTGTAATTCTCGAATTTGTTGTTGAAAGTTCATCTTCGCTTGTCGTTGCTAATACGCGTTGTTATAAATTTTGTATAAAATTGCAGCTCCATATTCTCGCGGGGCCGTATCTTAACATTCTTAATTATTCAAGATTATGCGACGTTATCTGTATCTAACTGTGTGAATCCCAATTTTATAAACTGTTAAACCTTCCACCATTTTGTTTATATTAACAAGTATCCTACCGAATGTTATAATTTTCAAAAGTTATTCATATCTAGGTGTACGGATCCCGATTTTATAAACTATTAATCCTTTTACCATTTTGTTATGTTAACCAATTATCCTACCGAATGTTATAACTTTTAAAAGTTATCCGTATTTAAATGTATGAATCCTAATTTTATAAACTATTAATCCTTTTACCATTTTCTTATGTTAACAAATTATCAAAACGAATGTTATAACTTTTAAAAGTTATCCGTATTTAAATGTATGAATCCCGATTTTATAAACTATTAATCCTTTTACCATTTTCTTATGTTAACAAACTATCATGGGGAGTTATATAATTCTTAACAGTTGTTTATGGACAATTTAGTCGTTTTTGCCTCCTTATCTTACGGAGCTCCGTCTTTTGAGTTCCAAAGGTTCCTTGAGACATTGATTATTTCGTCTTGTTGCATTCTCCTATTCTTTAATCTGTGCATTTACAGGGGTCTTCAAGAAAAGCGGAAGAATAGTTTTAGTTATCTGGCCAGACTATAACTCCATTACGTACAAATCATGATTTCCGAGACGAAAAATGAAACGACGATTTTGGCGGAACGTAAGGCATTCACCCGGTGTTCTCATAATCTTCTTGCTCTCAAAGCTAAGTAGATTTCTTTTATTTCCCTTTTTGTAACCACAGGCGGGTTCGGCGGCAACGAGTGATCGAGGATCGTTAAGAGGCGTGGTAATGCAAGGCCCGCGGCTGACGGTCGATAACCGACCCGCCCAGTTGCCTCTAGTTTCGTCTATCGCCGCTCGCTCGAGTGGCGTAGGTGACTTTTTCTAGAGAGCTTAGTGTTTTGAAAAATCGGGCCCTGTTGTACCATCATCCGCACTCTTTTACCTCGACTGACCCAGCGCTATCTGTTAACAGATATTGTAGTTTAGGGGGCCTGCAGGGACCGTTGCTCGTATAATTGTTTACCGAATGCCCCCTTTTGCCAGAAGTCTCGAAACCCATGACTGAACTTAGAGTTCGTTTGTGCGAATAGCGCGAAGTTACGGCCTGACGTAACACCTCCCCCCTTAAAACGATTATTAGGATGAAAGACTAATAATCGAACGTACGCCTATGGGGGTGATGGTATATTTCCGCCATTCTTGAATTTACTTGATAATAATTTTTTTTTGTAATCATTTCATAGCTGTAAATAATCGGTTCGCCTCAGCTCTTCTCTTTTTTTTTTTTTGCAACTTTCTTTGATGTTATTATTTCTGCTTAAGAGAATCAATTTCTTGTTCGCCTTTGGAATTCATAAGTAGGTAACCTCTACGAAGGCACGTGTCAATTTCCTTGTTCTTTTCAATTTCACTTATTCAAGAGTATTAGATTTTCCCTGGACTTTCCGTGATCCATCATTGTGTATCTCGTTGTACGTGTTCCTATCATTCCGATTGTCGTGTTTGTGTATTCCCTCATAAATATTTGCAATTATATTTTAATTAGTATATTCAAAATCCATTATTACTAGGTTTTCCCTACCTATAAGCGTACTGCGAGTAGATTCCCCTTTTCTTCTCTTCTTCTGTCTCCCTTTTTCTGGAGTTTAATTTTTTTCCTCTCTCTTTTTTTTATTTGTTTGGTAATTCAGTTAGAGTGTTATCGTTCAAAATGTAACCTAGGTGAGTTTTTTCCTCCTTATAACAATTAGCCTCTTTTCTTTGTGTTTTTTTTTGTTTACTATGCGGTCCTATGTCAAATTAATCAGAATTAGGTGTGAAATCGCACCTGACTATATACTTAACTAATGCCCTAATTAATCCGATGTTCTTAAAATTAAACCTACCTAATGCAACATATCTACGTTATGTAATATTCTAAAGAGGGTGTTTCCTACGGTCTTGAAGTTGCACGGGTGATGATGGTGGCTTCTGGTCACGGGGCGTCTTCTTTGGATTCTCATCGTCGATGTCGGCAGGTCAATGACTTGTTGGCGATGTCTACCTGATGTCTTCGTCTAGAGTCTGCGTCGTTGATAGTAGATTGAACCTCTCGACGTCAGCAGCGAGCGTTTTTCTTTTGGGCGCGACACTGGGTGTCACGGCGGTTTTGATGAGTCGCGACGAAAAAGTGAAACTTCTGTCTCTCTTTTTCCCATTGGATTGCCTTTACCAGATGTGTCCGAGAGCGCGATGACCCCTTCTCCGTTGTCAGGTATGAATGGCTTCCGGACTTCGGGTCCCTTGCGTTCGTGTTGCCCGTGCCTCGCGCGTGCCTGGGATAGCCCTCTTAGCCTCAGGTGACTAGGTGACTCATCTCGTAATCCCATTATTCAATCGACATAATGTGGCTTAATCCGGACTATCTAATGGTAACAAACGAATTAATAGGTGAATTTACACGTACGTCTTTTTCGTTCTTTTTTTCGGTTATTATTATTATTTTTTTTCTTTTCGTCTCCTTCCTCTTTTTTTTATATAGTTCATTTTTTTTGTTAATTGATATGCCTATTTGCTCTGTGTTGGTATACTATTATTATTGATTATTATTAATATATATATATATATATATGTATTTTTTTTTTCTTTTTTCCATTGACACAAAAAAATTTTGTTAAATAATGCCCTAGTGTGAGTCGTTCGTAGTCATCTCTAGATGTTGCCTTTAAGATCATTTTAGATCTAACCCCAGGAAATCGGTTAACTTCAGTTATAGCAAGAATAATTTTTACTCACGAGATGGTTGGGGATACGTACGGTCTTAACCACCTGGGGTGGAAATATTGTTCAGTACCTTTTTTCGTCGTAGACGGAGTTAAGGTAGGTTATGAGTAGATGTGCAAGTTCGAAATCATCATTCGTCACGAAGGTGGCGGTTTTGTTTAGGGTACTTGATCCTTCGTTTGGTGAGGTGTAACCTGAGCCTTGGTTTGTGATATTCGTTGCGGCCCGTACGTCTCCGAGCGCACTCAGTATTTCCTCCGTTTTTGAATAAAGATTATTCGGCGACTTCCTCTCCGCTTAGGCATGGCAGTGGTGGTGCATCTGTAGTGGATTTAATGAGAGACTGCGAGGCCTCTGCCGGTGCTGGAACCTCGCATGATTTCTTCGTAGAGGGTTGAGGGTCCGGGATTTTTTCCGGGTTTTCGTGATCGTGGTGATTTGATGACGCCTTCACAGTGGCCATTAAACCTGTTCTTTTGTGACTTCGGTGTACTGTTTGATGGGGGAACATCTAATCGTGATCTTTTCGTAGATTTATTACTGTGACTCTCGGTGGGTGAGGGGGGCCTCCTTCCTTCACGCGGAGACATGTTGCAGGCCTAAGATTGTATAGATTCATTTATTATTTGTTATTCTACTATGGGTGCATCGTTCTCCACAATTTTCCGTGTGCACCATGAAGATCATCGCTCTATAATTAAAATTCTTGAATTAATTGTACAATTACAGGTACAATGAGGCAATACGCGTTCTTAATGAGCTAATCTTATCTATGACATTAACATAACCGATTGTATATTTTTTTGTGTATTTTCATTGTCAAATCCAAGAGATATATAATTATTTGTTAATTCGAATATTCCTTTTGTTTTCATTTTTTTCCTCTTTCTTTTTGAAGATTAATCGTGACTTAAATTTTTTTTTATTAATATCTTTTTTTCCTTTTTAATATATTTTTTTCTAATTTCTTTTCTGGCTCTGTGATCGTTTCCCTCTTTTTCTTCAAGAAATGTTTGATTGTTTTCTGTCTCTAGTAAGGTCGAGTGGGACGGACGGGTCAGGTCTCAAGTCGGGGTACATTATACTGCTTTCTCTTTTATTTTATCGGCGCAATCTCATGAAGCTGTGTGCGGGATTCCAATTTTTCCGTGTTTTCTTTCGTCGCTTCTTTCAGAAAAAATATCGTTTCACTAACTTGACTAATCGATTTTATGATTGATTCGTGAATTTGTTGAGACATGGTGCTACTTCGTTTTATTGTATGTTCACTATTGTTATTTATTGTCGAATTATTGTCCGTGTTTAGAAGAAAAATTATTACGCCCTCTTTTTTTTATTACGACTTTTGCGGTGAATTTGGTGGTCGTCCCCTTGATTTCCTTTTCGGGGCAATCGGTATCGTAGCTTCTAGCATTTCGCGAACCAGTCCACTTATCGGTACGGGGTCAGACTGACAAGGTTCCGGCCCAAAATAAGGGGTGGTCATAAACAGATATTCTCAAAAAACGTTCGGCTTCTGTTTGAACGTCTGTCGATGATTGTAGATAGCGGCAATTTGCTTGTCGAAAAACGTGTTGTTGCGACGGGATGTCGTGAGCTCGCCAATTGCTCATCGTGAGGTTACAAAAGTAGCATTTTACTGTGTCATTTATTCTCGTGTAGAAAAACCCTGCCTTTGCCATTTCCACCGCTCTTATCGGTATACTCGCTGGCCAAGTAACGAAAGAGTGTATGCGAGTCATGAAATTCTCGTACAGTGGGTATATGGGATTCATCACCGGAGCGATCGTTAATGGGCCTTGGGGCGCCGCTGTTTCGGTGATGGGGACGGGCGGTTGTCCCGCTGAGGTGCTGGGTAGTCTAAAAGGGGGCTCGGGGAGAGGTACGTTACCACACGGGAGTCCTCTGATGAATCTACAATCACTCGAGCATTTCCGATGCACAATTTTCGGGTCGTCGTCAGCTCTCCAGTTTCCAATTATTCTTCGGCAGCAAAAGCATTTAGTTAAATCCCCTGTACCGAGATAAATAAATCCTGCTGCGGCTAATTTACCCGGATCGGGATTAGCGACACGCCAATTTACAAAACTTTCAAGTCGTATCTGCTCGAAACAATAAGTGAAGTTACAACCTCTTATTGCCATGATTTAGCTTCTGAATTATTTTATTTTTTTATAATTAATGTAATTAACAATTTAAATGATTGATTGTTTATATTGTTTTTTTTTCTTCCTCTTTTTTTTATTACTGCGACTCGGGATAGGCGCATATGTGCATGTATTTAAATTATTATTATTAGTCCCTTTATTTTATTTATGTTGTGCTTGGAATTAATCTATGGTAATCTTTGATTTTTTTAGTCGATTACCGTGCACTACCAGCTCCTTTCTCGGGAGTTTTATTCGTACGTTACCCTTCGTTAAGGGGGAAACCGGTTTAGGAGGCCGAAATTTTGGTGTTTTTCGTGCATTTTTTAAATAGGGAAGGAATAATCTGAAATTGTTTAAACTTGGAGGGTATTTTATTTATGGTTTGCAGTACACTTTAGAATTTTTTCAAGTAATTTCCCCCGGAAATAGTGGCGTTAGAACGTGCTGTCCATGGACGATTGCCACCCAAGTATTTTGCTGGCGGGAACTCCTGAAATCGCAATTTTTATCTGTAATCATCCAAATTTTTTTTTCTCGTTAACAACATATTTTCTAAGAATATGAACCTAAATCTGGTAAAAAAAAAAATTTCATGTTTTTGAAGAGTTTGAACACGATATCATTGTTTTACACCATATTTTTTCACCTTTTTTGCATAAATTTTTTTTTTAATAACAATATAATCTCAGATTTAGGTTCATATAGATTGGAATCGAATAAAGAATATTCACAAAAAATTTCAGAACGATTGGTCAATAACTTTTTTAGCTAGAACGCCCACCAGTTGAAAAAAAGTCGTTTCGAGAAAAACGCGTTTGAAATCAAATGAAGCGAAAACAAGACATTCATGGCAGTAATTAATTATATAAAATGATCAGCGGTTAATCGGCTATGCCAGCACCATATAGCAGTCCCTCTTCTTGTTCGTACGCGTCATTTTGGGCTTGCATCTCCTCTTATTTGAATTTCAAAGACATGATCTCCTTGATTTAAAGAAACGATATGCCTGACGGCACCCGGTCTGTCAACGTTTGGCTCATTCGCGATAAGTCGTATTGGTGTTTCTCGCGCAAGCTGATCTGTTATGTTATAGTTAAGTCAAGTCAAATCAAGAAGATAATCATTGGTTAAACCATCGAAGTTATTGGTGAACATATCTAAGTACTATGGTACGTAACCAAAAACTTGGTGAACATAACCTATAATTTGGTTGATGACATCATTCAAAGAAAATATAATATTAACTTAAGGATATTATTTCATTGACCTCAAAGAAATGTTTCATATTTTGAGATTTCAAGGAAATTTTATTGAATCAAGGAAACTTTTTCTCTCGGTGCACCGCGCGCTTCGGCGCCGAACCGACGGGCGGTCACTCAAGTGCTCATAACATCGGAAATAATGCGAATTTTGGTTTCAAATTTTTACCACACATTCTTGAGGAGTTATACTAACAATTTCTGCAATAAAAAAAAGTCGATTTTTTTATCGGTCTAAACTGGTTTCCCCCCTTTAGTTAATGTGTGGGTGTAGTTTTTCCAAAAAGATAACATGGTGCTTGTGCAATATATTTGTCCTGAGAGAATCGTAAATGTATACTTTTTCCGTGTCATAATAACTACAGACCCAATGTCCACCTCTGCAATCGCGATGATTATTACCATTACAAGCGCAGCTATACAAGATCTGAATATGTTTTTTCACTGCTGAAGTAGAAGGTATGTTTTCAGGCCGTTGAAGCAAATACGTTTGCGCTGGGTTATAGCCGGAATACATTCTTAAAAGATCTCCAAACTCGTTAATATGATCATAATTTAGTCTTTCACCAGAAACGACAATTTGCATCTGGCGATCGCGTAACACCTCGATATTAGCAGACCTACTATTTATATCTTTGCGCACTATAGATGCCGATTTACTGACAATGCTATCATCAGATACAAGTTCGTCATCAAGTATTATTATTTTACTGTTTTGACTACTTTGAGGAATAAACTTTCTTTTGTTGATTCTCGTAAGCTGCACAGCTGGTTGATGTTGTTTCTCATCGTGCATATGCTCAGGTTGACACTGTGTTATATTCAATGACTGTTTTGTATTTGTTTCAATAAACTGAAACGGAAACTCTTTAAACGTGTTTGTCTGCAATATATTAATTAAATGACTACGCATCTTTGTCTCGTCGAATCATACATGCTCGGGTTGTAATTGTTTGGTAAGAGCTACAGCATAAGCGATCGCATACACACCACTATCATGAATATTAGATGCTTTCTCAACTGGTGGAAAAAGTACTGATTTGCTATCATGTAGATCGATATATGGATGCAATGCACGAAGAAACTTTTCATGGAACTGATGCAATTTATCAAATCGCATGCTGTCGTAAATATATATTTTCCCTTCTTTATAATAGCTGCAAATCCAATGATTATTTACAATGCCGTCGTGTTTGACACAGCTGTACAACATCTGAATGTGTTTTTCACACGGTAAAATACACGGCACATTATGAAGGTGTTGAAACCTGTATGTACATACCGATTTGTATTCTGAAAATCTTGATAACAAGGTTACAAGTTCATTAATATGACCGTCGTTCAGCTGTCGATCGGCGGCGATCGTTTGCATCTGTTGAATATTGTAAGAAGCCTCTGTCGTAACGAACTTTCTTTTTTCGGTTAATTTGGTATTCTTAACATGTTGCTGTAATTCATTACCAGGGACTTGTTGTTTGTCTGTTTTATCTGTTTTATTAAGTGCACTAGCGCCATCAACAACGATAACTTTCTTAGCGTGAATACTTTTCGGGTTTGCAGTTGTTTTTGCTTTATTTATACTTACGCGACTTTCTACACTGCTTACACTTTCTTTGAAGGTGCGTTTCGTATCGCTAGTGTTCTCGTCAAACTTATTTAATATGAGTGCACTAGCGCCATCAACAACGATAACTATGTTAGCGTGAATACTTTTCGAGCTTGCAGTTCTTTTTGCTTTATTAATACTTACGCGACTTTCTACACCGCTTACACTTTCTTTGAGGGTGCTTTTCGTATCGCTAGTGTTCTCGTCAAACTTATTTAATATAGAAAATCGATTTATATTCTGGACCACTACAACAGTGTCAGTCACTACTCCACTCTTTTTGCCATGATTACGGCCCTGAGGGCGTGGGGTCTTTTTTCGGGACGGGACCGTCAAGAAATCGCCAGTATAGCCGTCTCTTACTGATGCAGACTCTGTTTCCTGATTTTGACTCTTTGCCCTCACCAGAGCTCGATTGACGCTCGCTTTTCGCCTGTTGATTGCAACTTGTAACGTTGGTACGATGTTGTTGTCTATCGATTGACGAGGAAAATGTTCGATTCTTCTGCATTCAAACATCTCCAGCAAATGCCGACGCATCTTTGTCTTATCATACCTGACGTTCTCCGGCTTTAAACCGAACAGAATCAATACGGCGTATGCGATGGCATATACACCGCAATCTTTATTATTCTGCGGGCGATCTACGAGTGGAAATACAACATTCGATTTCTTAGTCAAATCCAGATGAGGATACAATTTCGAGAGAAACAATCTGTGATGTTCGTGCAACCGTTGCGACGGAGCCATGCTGGAATCATAGACAAACAGTTTCTTTTTATCATAGTAACTGCAAACCCAATGACCGCCAGGTGCTTTTAGATCAGTAAGATCGCTCGAGCTGTACAATAGCTGAATGTGCGTTTGGTCATGCGGTATACTGCTTATTAGATCTGGAAAATGAATCTTCCGTGTATCGGATGGTGCCATGAAGTCTGAATTTGCGGCTAACAAACGCCCAAATTCATCTATATGATCGTCGTTTAGTCGATGACCTTCAATAATCGTGATCTTTTGTGCGAACTCCCGATTCACACCTGCCATCGTGATAACAGGTTTTAAGTAACAGTTTACTTATAGTCCACGACTCGGAAGGACGCGTTAGAAGCTGCCCGTGCGCTGTGAAATGTCAGTCAGTTTTGAACTCGCAAGTGTTTTGAATAAAACGTTATAGCCGTAGTAATGTTTTTATCGTAGTAATGTTTTATCGTGCTACTGATGCGCTATAAGCTGCGAACGAATTTCGAGAGGCGCAAAGTGCAACCGATGCGCTATTGGCTGCAAACAAATTTTGATAGGCGCAAAGTGCTCCCAGTGCGCTATAGACTGCAGACGATTTTTGAGAGGCGCAAAGTGCTACCGATGCGCTATTGGCTGCAAACGAATTTTGAGAGGCGCAAAGTGCTACCGATGCGCTATTGACTGCAAATAAGTTTTGATAGGCGCAAAGTGCTACCAGTGCGCTATAGGCTGCAAACGAGTTGTGATAGGCGCAAAGAGCTGCCAACACAACAAAAAACGAATGATAAAAAAATGAAAACGAAAAATAACGAAAAAAATCGCTGCTGCTTCCCGTGGTTGCTGGACCTGCAAAAAAAATCTGATCACTATTAGGGAAAAATATCCACGCGCCATGCGCGCAGATAGTAATTACATGACTTGGTGAAAATATTTCTGTGAAAATATCGTAGTAATTCTCTAAATATTATGAAAATCTTTGATTTTCATGCCAAATTATCTGAAAAACTATTAAGGGGATGCTGAAGTAGATTCTTTTACCGACATTGGTCGATAGAAATAGCCTTTACGTAGGTTACTCTTTACTTCGTTAAGTCGGTACACATTCTTGATATTTGACAGAGATATTATATGAAATATGAACGATTCGGCGTAGATGCGATTTGCGATGGAAATGTAACTGGAAATAGAAAAAATTGTACATTTTGAGTCGATATTGATCTTCTTTATACTCTCAAAAACAATCTGACGATGCGACCACAGTTTAGGCGCTATGTTTTACGGATTTAGATTTGTATAATCGACATTTCGCGGGTTCTGGATTATTCTGAAAACTTCAAGGAATTGTCGCTGCTACGGATTTGACACTTGAGTTTCCAAAACGATTATTATATCTTACAACATATTGATTTTCGATGATTTACAGGTATACGTTTTTCGTTTCTATTTCCTGTTAGTTTTTTGTTGCAAACCGCATTAACATCAAACCGTTTATATGGTTATCACATCTGTGTCAAATTTGAAGCATATCTGAAGCGTTATAACGACGCGAGGTCTAAACTACGGAATAGCTTGTTTGTACCGAGCAATGTCGGTAAAAAATCTACTCCAGCATCCTCTTAAGGCGTGGTGAACCCACCACGCCCGAGAGAGACAGAAAATAATTTTCGGGCCAAAAACACACGGAAACTAGACACATGCCAGGAAAAATAAGTTTTACATCAACCAGAATCGAAAGAGGAATGGTGTAAAACTTTTCTTCTCTTCAGAAACGTTGGGCATCGTCGGATAATGGGTTACAGTTTTTATTACCGACTGAGTAGGTGCCACCTCGTATTAATGGGAAGCTGGAGTAGACTTAGTTACCAACATTTCTCGTGTAAAAGAGGTATTTTGTAGAACACACTATACGTGGATTTAGTTGATGTAATCGACATTTTGTGAGGAAACTTCAAAGAATCGGCGTACGGTCTGATTTGACAAGTATGAATTCCTGCAACGATTGCATGGTACAGCAAAGGCACAGTTGACGTTTCGAGCGACCATATGAATTTTGAGAGGTTCAGAAATATGTATATGTCACGTGCCGAGCGGTTTCGCAGCGCGACTGCTAACCCCCTGCGTGAAGCGCAAGAGTTTATATTTATTTTTGTTCGTGGGTTATCTATCCGTCGCCCTATACAGGGCGTTCCTCGAGCCTATAATCGAGCGGGGGAAATGGTCGTGAAATAAATTGATAAGAGGAGATCTGGTAAAAGGTGGGTATATTGACAACTGATAAATGTTACAACAAAAGAATATGGAAAATACCCAGAACACAATTGACCAGTAGCGGCAGAATAATTGAATAAAGATATTGAATAAAGAGATATGGATAAAAATATATATATGGTGCGATTCAGGAAACAATCTTAATTCTAGTTTAACTTAGACTCACTCTCACCCATTCGCTTACAATGATCGCGTCGCACACGTACAATTGGTGGTCTGCTTATCAGCTTCTCACACACACACGAACACTAAAAATACACGACTGATAGTTCGTGGCGGATTCGGAACGTCTTAATAATTAACGCTAACGAGACTGACCACCGCGGCGCGAGCAACTCAAGAGATTCACAGTAGTCCGGTTCTTACAACGGTTCCGGACTTGAATTCTGCGTGAGAATTATTGCCGCTATGCAGGCGCTATTAGCGGAGCCGATTTTCCAACTTCTCGGTTGAGATGGTAGCAGGAGACTGTCTTCCGCTTGTCGTCCGATAGTCGAATTGCCGTCGGCCGATGAGTGGGACAACTCGCGAATTCAGCATCTTCACACGGCCGTTCTTCGCTTGCAGTCCGACAGTCGAATTGCCGTCGGCCCACGTCCGGGGCGATCCGCGAAATCAGCTTTCTCACACGGCCGCTTGAATTGCCGTCGGCCGATGAGGGGGCCGACGGCATCCGAACGCGATCCGCAGAATCAGCGTTCTCGCATGACGACAGTATGCGCCGCGTGAATCAGTCTCGGATTAATATTTTGTCACGTCCGCCGCATCCCGGTGTCCAGTTGCACTCTGGATGCGGCGGCCTGACTAGACCGAACTCGACGCCGGAACCTCGTGCGCGAAAAACGATATCGTCGTGTAAGCGACGGAAAAATAAAATCGAAACGCGGGACGTGACATCCCTCCCCCTTAGGTGTCGATACCCCCATCGACTCTTTCGCCTGTGCGTTTGAATCGACGGGGACCGTCGGCAGGAGTGGGAGACCTGTCACGTCCGCTTTATGAAAGAAAAATAAAAAAAACGATACAAAAAAAAAGAAACAAAAACGATAAATAAAAAAAACGATAAAAACAGAACGATAAAGAAAAATAAAAACAAAAAAATAAAAATTTATTATAATAAGAAAAATAACAAAAAGAAAATGAAAACTTATTTTTCGCTCACCCACTCAGTTCCTTGAGGACCGTGTAACATTCACCCTGACACTCACAATTAACTGTATAAACTAAAATAAAAAATAAAAATAATAGAACACTTGATAAAGTCCGTGATACGTGTATGGAAAAAAAAAAAAAAAAAAAAAAAAAAAAAAAGAGTCAATTTGCGCCGCACTAACGGGTCACTGTTTGCCGCCGGCCGGCAGCGCGGCACATGGTTTTCCCCCGGCCGTTTCACCAGCCAGCGGCATATGCGCTTAGCGTCTCCTGAACGCGCGCGCGTTCGACCTCGTCGAGGAGTTGGCGAATGTGATTCAGCTCGTCTGCGGCTGGTTCGGCGCCGGCCTCGGCTGCGGGGATCGGTTGGCCGTCGGCCGTCGGTTCTTCGTCGATCACCATTGCATCGGAGTCCTCGGCATCTGTGCCGTTGGCCTCGGCTTCGGCGATCGATGGGTCGCCGACCGTCGGCTCCTCTTCGTCCGCCAACAGCCGGGCCTCTTCTGCTGCGTCGATATCGTCTGGTTCCGTCGGTCGGGGTTCGGAAAAGTCCGGCGCCCGCTCCGACGGCCCTTCGCCGGGTTCTTCCATCCGCTCGCCTAGGGCGATTTCGGCTGGTTCCGTCGGCTGGGGATCGGATGACTATGGTAGTGTCCATATCCACCTCGTCGGAGGACTCCAGTGTTATCGTCTGGATTGCCGCGTTGGTTTCGGCCGTCGGCTCCTTGGCTCCGGATAATACCGTTGCCCGGGCCGACGGCTCCTCGGCAGTTTCCTCGGCTTCGGTTTCCGACGGCTGCTGGTTCCCTTTGCCGCTGATGGTCGCTCTCCGCTGCTTCTTGTTTGGTGGTGGCGAGCATTCCATTGCGGTCTCCGCTGTTTCGACGGGATCCTTGGCTCGGGTCGGCGGCTCCAATTCTCTGTTGCCGACGGTTGTCGCCGTCCGATTTAGTTGTTTCCGAACCGTCGCCTCTGTGATGGTGACGGCTGCTTTGGTTGCTGGCGGGGCCGACGGTTGGTTGTCGGCTGCTGGGACCGACGGCCGCTGCCGCTGGCGGGGACGTGAGGCAGGCGGCTGTCCGTCGGCTGATGTCGGGTTACCCCGTACGGCGGCTTCCAAGGCCCCCAGTCGGTTGACTGCCTCGCGGATGAGGTCTCGGATCATGCTTATCTCCTCCGTGATTGTTGCCCCTGGAGTCCTGGCGGGATCTGTTGCCAGCGACGGGTCGCGCGCATCGGGTTGGCCGAGGGTGGCCTCCAGCTCCCGCTGCATGGCGAAATGCCGGGCGTAGAGGGCTCGCTTTACGGCGGGCGCTATGCCCTCCCCTTCTGTGTAGTCGGCAATGAAGTCACGGGCGTCACCGGGACGTAGGATGATGGGAGCGGTGTTGACGCACTTGTCCTTGGTTGTAGCGAAGGTGACGATCCTGTCGCTCCCCTGGCTGTGATCGCGGCGGTCGAAGGAGATTCCGCGCGGCGTCTCCCCCTGTGCTACGCTCCTCGCACGGGCGCGGGATCTCGCTCGGCGACGTGCGACCGTTCTGCTTATGCCTGCCTCGGCCTGGGTGGGTGGCGGCTGCGGCTTCGGGATGTCCTCAGCCGCTGCCGCTACCACCATCCCGGCCGGGGGTGCTCGATACGTCGACGATCTCGGCGGCGCGAATGCCGAAGGCTGGCTGGTCCCGGGCCGCCGATTGGTGGTCGGCGTTACCCGCAGGCAGCTCTTCGGCGTTGCCGCGGCTGCAGCCGCCGTTACCGTGTTGGCCGGGCTTTGAGATGTCGACGGAATCGGCGATGTCGGTCTCGGGAGTTGGAGGCTCCCGGACCGACGTTCGAATTTTGGCACCGCACGCAGGTAACGCTCGAACTCGGAAATGCATTGACCTGCGTGCGGGGCAACGCGAATTGCCGGCACTAACAAACCGCATAGCGGGCAGACCTTGCTGCCTCGCCGGCCCGAGTTGTTCGACCATTTTTCGTAGCAGCCGCCCCAGTCGCCACAGTGCTGCGCGGTTTTGCCGCATACCGGGCAGCGCCCGAGCATCACCACCTGGTGTTTCGCGTCGAAGTACTTGTAGTCGGTGTTCATATTGTCACTCGTCACTCGGCACGACGCGAACTCAGGGCAGCACGAGATTGCGGGTCGGGCGACACTAGCTCGCGGCACGGTCACAGCGCGAAATCGGCGGCACAGTTTGCGTTGCACGCGGAGCGTTGTTAGCGCGAGATCGGCGGCACACGTTGCGTTGCACGCGGAGCGTGGTTAGCGCGAGATCGGCGGCACAATTGGAAGTCTGACTGAGCTGACGGCACCAGCTCGCACTCGGGAAAAAATGGCTCGGAATGTTCACTTGGTAGTGTCGCGTGAGACGGAAAGTCGCTGGAGCTCGGAAATATCTGATGTGTAGCTAAGCGCGATCGGTCTGGTTCTGGCATTTCCTTCACGGCCCGGGGTGCTCGACTTCTTCTCGTAGCTAATCTACCATTGCGTTGAGTGGGGGTAGAGTTCGAGGAACAACGCCTGATGTCACGGTGGCGTCGGGCCGGGCTCTCGCTGCGTTGGTGATCCTTGGCGTTGCGCTCGGGTTTCCTCCGGCCGGAATTGTTGACGTTGGCGACACGTTGCCCAGCTCGATATCTTCTCGGTTCGAGTGCGACTCTTGAGCTTGCCTGCCTCGACGTTGTAAGCAGCGTAGCGTAGCGATAGCCTGTAGCCGTGCTCGGCAGAAGAATAGAATTACCGTCGCCACGAGAATGGTATCCAGGGTGAAACCGGCGATAAACAGCGAGTGTTGCCTTCTTTTGTCGCGTCGGTGTGTGCCTATGTCAGCAATGCGTTGCTCGATTTCGAACAGCGACTCGTCTGTATCGTGCGTTTTCCATTGGGCCCGTTGTTCGGTCGGTGAATTGGTGAATCCACGTATATAAAGAAGCGATTCCGACCGTGTCTTGTTAATCACATCATGTACAATGTACACACACAACCTGAAAATTATTATTTCGCAATACTTTTGTTGTTTAAGCTATGGAAGGATACTGACGAGTTGAGAAATAGGCGCGATACATACGCCGATGTATTCTTCTCTTTGAAGTCACAATTAGAAGATGCTTATCGTTATCACGAAAAATTAGATGAAATACAACGAGGAATAGATTATATGAATGAACAAGTTGAGAAAAAATTGGCAGCAGATCCCGCGGAAAGTGTTACTTCTGGCGCGGATGCAGTGTTGGAATGCCTACCCAAAGAAGGACGTAAAAGCCATGGCCGATAAATTAGATCTCGAAAATCTTACGCAAATGATTGCGGAATTAAATATTGATCAGAAACGATTATTTGACAAAGTTACTAGTGGCATGACTTCCGAGAATGATATTATTCGACTCTACGTTAGTGGAGAGGGAGGTACAGGAAAAAGTTTTTTAATAAAAACATTAAGATGTTGGGCTAAAAAAACTCTTGGAAAAGATACAGCTGTGGCTGCGTCGACTGGCATTGCAGCATTTAATATCGATGGGTTCACGATCCATCGACTATTTCAGTTGCCGGTTGAGCATGGTCGCACAGCCAAATACAGAGAACTTTCCGACGCAGTCCTGAAATTATTGCGCGACGAAATGAGAAATACTAGTTTAATAATCATTGATGAAGTTTCAATGATTTCAAACGTTACATTAATGTACATTCATTGCAACACCTGCGATTACCTGAAATATTTAACACTGGTGAATTAGAGGATGGATGGTTTGGGCAGAAACACATCCTTCTCTTTGGCGATTTATTGCAACTTCCGCCTGGGCACGAAGATCCCCCTTTCGTTATGTTATGTAATGGCCAAGTTGAGGAATTAATAGGAGCATTAGGATCCGTTGATTTGTGGTGCAGACTTTTCACCTATGACGAATTAACAATTAATATGCGTCAAAAAGGCGATCTCGCGTATCGAGATATGTTATCACGAATTCGAATAGGAGTGGTCAATACTTCTGACACGGCCATTTTGGAAACACGAAAAATGCAGTTCACTGAAACATCTATCGATGGTCGATTGCGCGAACTATGTAACTACATGGTTAAATTGCCATCTGATACTGTCTGCTTACTTCCCACTTGTGCCCAGTGCGACGCCTTAAATGCTGCAATGTTATCACGCATTCCATCCGAAGAAATAAAGCTTGTTGCTCGCGATGTAATCGATTGTGAAACTTACATGAAGAAAAAAGTTTCAAAAATGTTACTTAGCGGTGAGGAAGATACTTCACGAACAGCTGGTTTAGCAAAGGTCATAACTGTAAAAGTGAACGCTAAAATTATGATAAGAAGAAATATCGATGTTACTTTAGGCCTTGTCAATGGAGCCGTTGCTACAATTGTGTCGCTCAGACGAGGCAACGACACAAACGATGTCGAAAGTATACAAATTTTACTGCCGAATGGACTAGAATATACGTTAGAACGATCGAATGTAAAGTTCGAAATAATGGACAGAGCATTTGTTATAAGAAAACAATTCCCGATAAGTCTTAGCTACGGTATAACAATTCATAAAAGCCAAGTCTTAAGCTTGAAGAATGCTCGTGTAGAAGCAGGCAATTCTACATTTAGTTGTGGACAAACTTATGTTGCGCTTTCCCTTGTAACGTCGTTACAAGGATTACATCTAATTAATTATGACCCGGCGGCAGTAAAAGCAAATGAAAAAGCTATAATAGAATACAATAGGTTACGAAGAAAATACAGACCCGACCTTATGGTTATTGATATTGCAAAAACTCGAGGTCCTAAGATAGGGGATTCTGTTTGGGCTATACATGAGGTCGTTTTAAACCGTCAAGGTCAAACAGGTGATGATCAAAGTATTCCATTTCACAAAACAGTAAGGGGACTTCCTAATAATGACGGTGTATCCAGTTACGTTAATTGTGTCTTGCAGTGTATAATACATTGTTCTTCGATCTGCGACGAGATCCTTCGTGGTAAGATAAGGGATGCCTTGAAATCTTTCATTGACATATACGACAAATAATGAAGTTGTTATTAATACATTCGCAGTACGACAATTTGCAAGTGATAACTTTATTAACTTTACCGATAACAAACAACGTGATATTATTGTCTTTATAAAATCTCTCTTTGAAAAAGTATTCGCTTTTCGCAGCGCCGTAAAACACAAACTTACTAGAAAAAGATGGTGCCCTTCTTGCGGTTGTACGGTGACTGATGCCAATTCATCAAATGATATTCTAGCCTTAGAATTACCAACAAGTTTAACGAAGAAAAAAAGATCAACGTTGCAGGATATATTTGATTACAATATATTGAAATGGAGAAGTTCAGATGGATCTTGTAAGGAATGCAGAGTTGTATCTGTGCTTGAAACTGCATCAGTTGAATTGACAAAGCAAGTTTTGATTGTTCGATTACCAAGATATGATCGTATAGAAGAAAAAGGAAAAAAAGTAATAAAGATCAACATTAAGGGCTTACATACAGTTAGAAGACTTTAAAAAGACGGATTTTCAAGAATTTTTTTCGCGCAGACTATTCAATTTATTAATTTGAAAATTGGTGTACATATTATAACAACCTTATAATATATTAACATATTTTTTATTTGTAAAAATAATCATCGCGAATGTTGCTATCGCCGATCTTCTAGAGCTCCGCAAAAAAAAACAATTTTGCGGTGATCACGATATCTCTGGACCGGATTATCTGAAATGAAAAAACCAAATAGATTTCGTTAATATAATACATTATCTAGTATTTAATCGAAGGAATTAGCGAAAAAATAATTTTTGACAAAATGGCGGCTTCTCAAAATAAAAGACTCGATTTTGAACGAAAATTTAAGCATTAAATTGTTTATAAAATGGAAAATATTTATCGGAGAAAAAAAATCTTCGATTAATTACTAAAAAATCTAGTTAAAAAGGTTGTGTTAAAATTTGAGACTGATCGGTTCAGCCGTTTTGGAGAAATCTTGATCACCGATTTTGAAAACATAGTTTTGAGAAAAACGCGTTTAAAGTTTCAAAAGCGTTTTACATGTGGTAAATTTTGTTTTTTTTTTCAACTTACATGGAGTCATCTATTCCAGGGCCATATAATAATCCGTTCGCATCGTTGGCAGCTTCTAATAATTCGATTTGATGCTGTCTGCGAGCCATTCTTCCCTCACTGGTGCTCTCGTGTGATCTCAGGTCGGAGATCTTGATGCGCTGCGCATCTTCTTTATCTGTATATGAATGCGCATTGGACCCAAGTGAGACGCCCATTGCATTCATATAATATAAAAGGGCAGCTGTCCCTTCATTGAAGATGCCAGCAGCTATATATGCAGCCATTTCCACCGTTTTTGATCCGGCTGGAAGTACTTTTGGAGAGATCTTCCACACCAGTTGGTTATAGCTTTCATTATTGTTTTTCACACAATTTCGGAGTCGCGTTCCCATTCTCTTCTGTACGTGTCCAATACATTCCTTCTTCACGACTTCTTGATCACCGTATGGGGCAGCTTTCAAAATCCCGGAGTACGTTTTAGAATCACCGTCTCCAATGTAATTTCTGTACTGCACTCCGAATTTTTCCACTGAACGCTTGAATAGGTCGATCACTGCATCAACTTCCATTTTTCCAGAAGAACCTGAATGATTACAACTGCAATCATCTTGATGGTTTTCATACCATTGTTGATATTCTTCACTATCAAGTTTGCTTTTCCAAGTTTCGCATTGTTTGCAATAGGCACTTTTCACGAGGATATCAATTACTTTCCCAGAATAATATCCGATCAATGATGTCACTCCATACAAGGAAGTATATCCTCGCTTTTTCCAAGTTCCATCGCCGGACACGGTAAGCTTTGCAGATTTTTCGTCACCTTGGTGTTCAGCAGTCAAGTCTTTTTTTCATGGCAAGCATGCTGAAAAAGTTTGTCGGTTGCTGTTTTCACACAGGAATGTATATTCTTCATAATTAAATCGTAGGTGGGCTGTGTTAGGAAAGCGGGCATGTCCATTAATCCACAAAATTTTGCAGCACCTTTTAACCCTAATCCAAGAACTCTCATGACAAACAAAAAACGCCGATTTATCTCATAAGAATGCTCGATAAAAGGACTAGAATTTATGCTACGAGATGGACACTGATCGCACAACAAAAAAATTTTAAACCCGAGTCCTCGTTCAGAAGCAGTTTCAAATTTCACATTTCCGTTACAGGTTTTGCACTGCACAAATTCGGAGATGGCCGCGAAAACAGTAATAAAATTCAAAATTCGGTACTCAACGGACGGATCACGCGGCACCAAGATTTCCTCCTGCATTCTTATTTTTTTTGCAGAGGCACTGAAACTGGACTCATCCGTTTCAGCTGTTTTCGGATTGAAAACATTCTTTCGTTTCTTCGCTCTTGACTTGTACACTTTCGTTGATTTTCTAAGTTCTCTGCTAGACTTCATTTTCACGATATTATCGAAGGCACAAGTACACTGACACGACTTTACTGTTAGGCTTCTCTGCTGAGACTGACGACTACTTTTCAAATTTTGGCAACTGAGAAACATACAATAGAAAATGACAAAGGAAAGAGAGTAGGATAGACAAGGAAACAAGGGACAGCGCCTCAGGTAGACAGCTGGCGCGCCGGTCCCCGACTGTGAGACACGCCTCCCTAACGCGCCTTCATAAATGTGTCTATAACTTCGAAAATATTCGTCTGATTGACATAAAATTTTGAGTGTGTATGCTCAAATATATGTATATTCAGAAGATACAAAAAAAACGATTTTTTGGAAATTACAAGTGTATGTAAGCCCTTAAAGCAGTAACCACGTCTTCGGTGAGAGTCAACAATCATAGTTATAAAGTTACGAGTGCAATATTCAGACATCGTGAGAATGAAAATGTACGTTATACGACAATGGTGCGAGGCAAGGGCACTGCATGGATATTTGTCAACGATTTAACAATTGAACGGCGCAATTGGCCTCGCAATTCTAAAGACGTGTATGTATTATTTTTGCAACGGGTATAGATGCATATTTTCCGATAATGAAAAATTAAAGAAAAATACTTGAATATTGTTTTATTATTTGCGTAGTAGTGTTTTTTAAATCTTTGCCGCATATTTTTTTTTATCTTTGCCGCATCTACATTAGGGCTGCTTTCTTAATAAGCATTCTTTTTCTTTTTAAACCTTGAGAAATGACTTTCCGCACTCAATAAACCGAACAAGATAAGTGCACTAAGTATAACAGAGCATAAAGCCGATCTTCAGACAGTATGGAGCGCAAAGCGCCACTTTCAACCCGTACGCAGCACGACGACCAATCCGTGCTTAGTGCGAAATTCAAACCGTACGGAGCGCGAAGCGAGACGTCCAAGGAAGTGCCTTAAGCGGCTTTGATACTTCGCTCGGAACTTCGTCGTCCAATGTTGTCGGAATGTCGCAATGATGTCGGAACTTCGTCGCCTATAGGGCTGTCTCTCTCGCACCTAGCGCTGTCTATTGTGTTCTGCAATACTTCCGCACATTCTATCAGAATCTAAGCTCTATCTGCAGAATAGTTTAGGAGAAAATAGCTTTCAAAAATTGGAACTGGAGTGGGGGAAATGCTACTGCCTCTTAAAAGTGGTCTAAGAGATAAATGTCCGGTAGCGATATTTTTCCTGGATCATTTTTCGGGGAATTATTAGTTACGACGATGTTTCATATTAAGCCGTTGACACGGAAGGCTCACCTCAGATAAGTCTCAAGAAAACTCGTTGCTTCTCGGCAGAACCGAGAATTCGAGGTCCTTCATAACCGCTTCACACGACGTCTCAAATATAAGATTCTTCTTATGCTTACAAACGGAATGTTGATAGAATGGTGGTAGAACCATCCTATCAACATTCCTTTTCTATCTTTTTTCACTCTGGTGGATGATGAAACATATTTTTCATTGTTTACTATTTGTATTATTCGAGTATCGAAAAAAATTTGTTTCTTTGTTAAATGTCGAGTGGACTACGCTCTGACGCTTTTCCAGACGTAAAACCATTATCTCGGGACCCGTACATGATATTTATTGCATCTTGATAAAGGAAAATTATATAAGGATTTACAGAAATTTCGTTTTTAATTTCATGTTGTCAGGAGTATCTCAAATATTAGACGAAGTATTTTGCGAAATTCTTCAAATACTAAACGATTTTTTTTCTCTACTTGTGTTCATTCAGCAGTGTCTACTTACCTTACCTTACCTCATCTTACCTTATCTTACTGGCATGTTGCTTTAAGAGGACACAGTCCCAGAAATAAATCCTAGTCTATCAATCTATCTATCTATCTTTATTCACAGTTTAATATTTTTCATGGGGTTCTGATTAAAAAAAAACGTGAAATAAACACAAAAATGTTTTTTCAATACAAAAATGTGACGCCAAGTATTAAAAGAGTAGCCATCACTTAAAAAAAAATATCTCACAAACAAAAATCTCACAAACAAAAATCTCACAAAAAAAAATCTCACAAACAAAAATCTCACAAAAAAAAAATTTCACAAAAAAAAATCTTCCAAAAAAAAATCTCACAAACAAAAGTCTTACAAACAAAAATCTCATAAACAAACATCTCACAAACAAAAATCTCACAAACAAAAAATCTCACAAACAAAAATCTCACAAACAAAAATCTCACAAACAAAAATCTCACAAACAAAAATCTCACAAACAAAAATCTCACAAACAAAAATCTCACAAACAAAAATCTCACAAACAAAAATCTCACAAACAAAAAATCTCACAAACACAAATCTCACAAATATAAATTCCCTGTTATCATTTTTTTCCAAAAAAATTGTTATAAAAATAAAGTTTCAAAAATATTAATCCGAATCAATATATTAGCCAAGTTAAACCCTTCGGTAGATGTCTAACAGACGTAGATCTTCAACAAACAAGACGTTTCTCTACAAAACAAACTTGGCGTGCCTGCGTTTTGTTTCCGTACATAGTCCATTGAAATAAGGACGGGACCACTATTGACTTCTACTCATTATTAGGATTCGGAGAAAGTTCAGCATATTTGTTCCAGTGTTATTTATTCATTGAAGAGTGAT
>OZ010630.1:6033902-6096402 GCA_963932165.1 Pimpla rufipes
GAACCCGGCGTTTTCGCTCGCACTCCTCTTCACTTGTACAACAATGTCGAGGCGTTCTGTAATGCTAGCTCGAGAATCTCGAGGCGAAAGAGAGAGTGGATACAGATCCATTTCTACATTATGTCTATGTTCTTATGGTTTATTAACATATCTACCTTTATGAGGAAATTACATTATTTTTTTATCTGTATTCGATCATTCTGTTAAAATTTATAAAAATAAGAAATACTCGAAACGAGACGAGACGATTCGTCTCTTGTCGAGAATAATGCGAGACGATAAATTATTTTTCTCTCGATATTCGATACAAGACAAGACGATAATTTTTATTCAACTGTCGATACAATACGAGAGAATACACATTCTCGTCTTGTCTTGTCTCGCGGCATCACTACCCACGAGCGCTACTAACAGACCGAGGCGCCGCGTTCACAAGTGGTCTACTGCATGAGCTCTCCAAAATATTTAAAGTAAAGCAGGAAACCACTTCGGGATATAGACCCCAAACGAACGGAGCTCTGGAGCGTAGTCATATAGTCTTGACGGAAAATATCAAGCACTACGCTGACAGATACGATGACTGGGATCGTTTATTGCCCTTCGCGGAATTTTCCTATAACACGTGCGTCCACGAGGCGACAAACTTCACCCCGTTTGAAGTTGTTTTCGGCCGTCTGGCACGTCTGCCCAGTCAATTCCCCGCGGAAGAAAAACTCGCGACCTACAATAACTATGTCGCCGAGCTCATAAAACGTTTATCGGAGATACGCGAGATAGCAGGGGAAAATTTAAATAGAGCCAAGCTCCGGTCCAAAAAATACTATGACAGAACGGCCCAGCCTTTAAGGTAGATAGTGCGTGTAGTATTCATTTCGCCTAAATTTGAGAAATTCGGGCAAGAATTGCAAACACTTCCCGATGTTAAAAAAATGTGAAAAAATTCATACTTATTATAGGCCCTGGAAAGACTAATTTTGCATAATAATAATTTCAAAATGTTATTAACAAATTGTTGAAAAGAAAATTGTTCATAAAAATATGCGGTAACTCAACTTTTTTTTTTGGATGAAAATGATTCGTTCATTTTTCGGAGTACCTATGAATTGTTTCAGATTTTTATCTTTATTATTATTTTTGCACATTTTTCCATGTAAAAAACAAGAAAAATCAAAATAAAGATAAAAATCTGAAAAAATTCATACGTATTCCGAAAAATGAACGAATAATTTTCATCAAAAAAAAAGTTGAGTTACCGCATATTTTGATGAGCAATTTTCTTTTCAACATTTTGTCAATAACATTTTGAAATTGTTATTATGCAAAATTAGACTTTTCAGTGCCTATAATACGTATGAATTTTTCACATTTTTTTAACATCGGGAAGTGTTTGCAACTCTTGCCCGAATTTCTCGAATTTAGGCGAAATGAATACTACACGCACTATCTACCTTAAATCTAAAAATCGGAGACCGCGTTTACGCAGAAAAGGAGCCTCGAGCCGGAAAATTTGATCGCCGGTGGAACGGCCCTTTTGACGTAAAAGATATTTCCGATCGAAAGAATGCGGTACTGGAAACCGACAAGGGGAAACTGATCCGCAGGCATACCGATAAACTCAAACTAGCAATAAGCGAAGAATTAGTGTGTGTGTTTGCGAAAATAATAAATAAAAAATAAAAAAATGAAAAAAAAAATAAAAATAAAAAAAAATGTGCGTGACACTGGTATTACAGGTGACCCCCGACGGGCGACGAAATCGCGATGCGTCTCCCCATTCTACTCGCGGTCGCAGCAATAACACTCCCGCCAGGACGCGGAGCCAGTTACCACGTGACAACCATCAACAATCCGCCCGGCCTGTACTACGAGCGTGTAGGCCCCCTAAAGCTGCAGCACGCGGATTGGCAGATCGCCACGTACATCGACACTGAAGCATTCATCGAAGATTTCCCCACGGAAGAGACGGGACTAGACTGGATCTACGATTCATGCAGTAGAATCCACTCCCGCGACTCATGCCACGACTTGCTGCGAGTCGATCTCCTGCGGCAACGCCTCGCGCGCGCGAGGCATAACCGAGGATTTGCAGAGCATTTCAAAGGAATCTCTGGTGCTAGGTCTGCTGCCAGAAGAAATTCCTCGCACAATGAGGAAAAGGGCGGCACCCTTCGGCATAATCGGGACCCTAAGCAAATCGCTATTCGGGACCCTGGATCAAGACGATGTCGAGTATTTGAACACTCAAATAGACCGCCTGTTCGCCGATCAAACCAATTTAACACATCTGATCGGGCGGCAGACGCACATCATATCGTCGAAACTGCAAGATTTGCATCGAGAACACGCAGAAGAAACAAAAAGGGTCCGGGACCTGCGAGTTATCGTGGTCAAATTGCAGCAGGAATTACAGCAAATGCACCGAGTTACCACGGAAATGCACTACAATAATTCCCTTATTAATTACGCTGTGCGGGTGGAGAATAAGATCGACCGTTACATCGAGGCATGTGTACATTACGTCCACATAATTGCCACGGCGCGTAACGGGCAGTATGAACCCTCAATGCTAACGAGGGAACAACTACTGTCCGTGGCGCGCGAAGTGCAGTTGAGAGCCGCCATTTTCGAGTTTCCCATCTCACTCGACTATTTACGCGGAGAAACCTTGGCTCTGATAGCACGAACGGATGTAATATACCACAAGGGACGACTAATAATCGTCACCCATGTACCGCTCTTAGACCGGACGGTATATTACCTATACCGGCTGCACGCCTGGCCCGTTACGCAGAACGTCAACAACGCGACCGGCTCAGCCTACGTTACGCCAGCCGCACCGTATATCTCGCTGTCAACCGACCACCGCACATACTTCCAGGCCGACAGAATCGACATGAAGACATGCACGCGTGTCGACCACAAATTAATATGCTCGATGGAAATTCCCGTGCACGAAGCTGCCGTCACCGAGTCGTGCGAGGTGCGGATGCTCACGGCACCGTCGGCCGAAACGTACCAACGATGTAACGTCCGCCTCCGCCCTCGCCACGACCCGTTCTGGGCACACCTCACCTCGCAAGGCGGATGGCTGTACTCATTCGCCCGGCCAGAGAAAGTCCACGTGCTTTGCCCTGGGCAGCCGGACCAACACGTCGAACTCACCGGAGCAGGCGTACTCTACCTTAGCCCGAATTGCATCGGAAAAACGCGAGGCACTACGCTCACAGGTATTCGCACGTACCGCAGCAAGGAGGAATACTTCTATCAGCCGGAGGTATCGCTGAACGTGTCAATAATTGCGCCAATAATAAATGATGCACCCGAGCCAGTATTGACCTCATTGCTGCGGGAGGACAACGGACGGAGCGGAAGAAACAATGTGCTACGCAACTGGAAGACGCTCGAGGACGGCGAATCGTTATATGAAGTGGAAGACCGTATACGGGCGATAGGCACGCATCAGAGAGAGAGGCAGCATCAACGAGGCCTTTTCCTCGTCGGATTCTCGGTACAGGCAGCGATATTAGTCGCCGCCGCGCTATATGTGTGTCGCAGCCAAATAATCGCCGCAACACTCTGCCTGATTCATGGCCTAAGACGCCAAGACCGAGAGACGGCGCAGCCAAGCGCCGAGGGCCCAGCGATAAGCAGCCGCTGCGTCAGCCACCCCGACGCCGGGGTAGAGTTACGGACGAGCCCGGCGGAGCCCGCCAGCCTAAACACAGCACGAACAACGCGGCGTTCTCTACCCCCCCAAGTCGCCACCTCTGACTAAGTGGACCACGGGCCCCGAAGGAGAAGCGAACGGAGAGCGGGAGCATTACTGTTTCAATCCTCCTCCGAGTGACACGGGCCTCAGTATAAAAGAAAAAGAAAAAAAATCCAAAACGATGGCAGATCGGAAGTGCACCGGATCACCCAACCAACGAGGGCTGATCACCACGATCTTACGGTTCACCGCAAAAAATTGTGCGCGGTGTGCGGACGAAGCCAAGACCAGTGTCCCAGTGTCGCCGCCTGTTTAGAGCGAAATGCTCCCGCCGGACCGCATCCGAAGTGCCCCTTGTGCGCAGTGGAGTTGGCCGAGGCCAACTACTACAAGCACATAAGCCAGTGCAAGGAGGCATTCAACGCGGCTCTGCGCCAGATGCGCGCCGACCACGTGGCGTTCCAGGCCACCCCGTCCGCCCGGCCGGTGCAGGCAAGGCTCAGGGGAAAACGGACCGCATCCGCACGAGCGGCACGGCCGACGGCCCCATCGCCCAAAGCCGCGGCCAAGCAACCAAGCGCGCGGGCCGCACCGCTGGTCCGGAGCGTCGCGACGCAAACAACCAGGCTGCAGCTCCGCGCGAACGAGAGATGCGGATTCGTAATTTGGGCTGAACCAGCAGCCAACGAGCCGCCAACGACGCCCGACGCGACAAACGCCGACTCGCAGCTCGTGGACAGCACCCGTGGGCCGCATGCAGCGCCGACACCCGCTGGACCGCCGGTCGACCGCCAACACCCTTCCGGGCGAGGCGGAATGCGAGGTCGTCGCCGAATCACCCCCGCCTACCCGGAGCGCAACGATGACGAGCTGCCGACGGCAAGCGACGGCGAGCTGCTGACGAACGCCGACGCAACCGCCAACGACGAGCTGCCGACGGCCAGCGACGACAAGCTGCCGACGGCCAGCGACGGCGAGCTGCTAACGAACGATGACTTAACTCACGACGGGAAGCCGACGGACAGCGAGCCGCCGCCGGACGACGGGACGACCAGCAACAGCGAGCTGCCGAACGTCGAAACAACAACCGACGGCGAGCTGCCGACGGCCAGCGACGACGAGCTGCCGACGACCAGCGACGACGAGCTGCTGACGGCCAGCGACGGCGAGCCGCTGACGATCAGCGACGAAGAGCTGCTGACGGCCAGCGACGGCGAGCTGCTGACGATCAGCGACGATGAGCTGCCGACGATCGTCGACTCAGCCAGCAACGGCAAGCCGACAGACAGCGAGCTGCCACCGGACGTCGAAGCAATAGCTGACGACGAGCTGCCGACGGCCATCGACGGGAAGCCGACGGACAGCGAGCTGCCGACGGCCAGCGACGGCGAGCTGCCGACGGACATCGAATCACCGACCAACGACAACGGAGCGTTCTTCGACCGTGCAGGCCGACTGCAGAGGTTCCTGTCGCGACAGGCATTTCGCAGCCGGGCCAACACCAGTGCCCGCGAAAAGTGCGCTGTTCCCGAAATCAGCGAGTGAACACGAGTAAAACAAGTGCCGGTGCGCCAACGAGGACGTTGCCGAATCCAAGGGGGGAGGGGTGTTACGTCCCGAACTTTTTCGAGATGCGTCTCGAGAACGTTCGGACGTGACGCGCCTGAGCAACAGCGCATCGCTGAGTTATCACCTGGGGTGTCATTCCACACCGCAGCTGCGCTCACGCGATGCGCTGAGCCATTTCCTGCGGAGTAAAATATCCGCCAATGCGCAAAAGTGTTGTGTTTCTGCCGCGCCGGACGATCGCGATCGCCGCGCGTGTCGGAGCTCGGCGCTTTTCCGCTGATCTCGCGGGACTGATCCCCTCTCGTCTCCCCAAGAACTCGCGAGCTCTCGGAGGGCTGCGAGGGAATCAGTTCCGAATTAACCGCGAATCCGTAAAGATTCTTTTTCGAGCAACTCCGCGTACCCGTGGGCGCACTGGTCAGTAAACCTCGACTTTGAGGAATCGAGCGAGTGTGTTCCGCCGCGCCGTTAATCGAGACGCGTATTTCTTAAGGACTTTATCTTCGAAACCGACCAGACCGACTTTCGGTCATTTAACAATATTCCTAGAGACTTTAAGTGACATAAAGACATTAAGTGGACTAGTGAGTAAGTGCAACAGTGGGTGAAACACATTTGTTATTTTTGTTTTGCTGTCTACGACCGGACGACTTCCCCGGAATATCATCCACTGTAAGTTGTATGGGTTATGGAGGAATGCGTGAGCGCGTTATGATTTAGAATACTGTTGGCATTGTAAGCCCATTTTTTTCCCTTAATAGATTCAAAAATATTTGAATAAATTAGAAAATATTGTCTAACCCAATCTTTGTCTACGGATCAGTTTCTTCCCAACAAAATTACCTTTCAGGCATTATTCTTTCCCAAGGATTTAGGTCGCGGGCCCGTACGGGACGTAGCGAGCGGCCCACAATAAAAATAAAATAACCCTCACGCCTCACGCGAGGAGTTTGGTACGCGCCGTGAAACGTGCGCTTCACGCACGTAGGCACGTAACAAACTTTGTACTACACCGGTATTACAATACCCCGACTTTTCCAAACCATTTATTTTAACTACAAATGCATCCGGTTACGCTATTGGTAGTATACTCTCACAGGGAAAAATAAATCATGATCATCCTTGTGCATACGCGTCTCGAGCATTGAATTCGGTAGAGGAGCGCTACGACACATATGAAAAGGAAGCACTAGCAATTGTATATTTGATATTACATTTTCGACCATACTTGTACGGACAACATTTTACCGTAGTAACCGATCATAAACCATTGTTATGGTTCCGACGAGCGACAGACGGTAACCCGAAAATGTTACGCTGGTGGCTCAAACTTGCCGAATACGAATACGATGTAGTATATAAGGCAGGGAAAACAAATGTCAATGCCGATGCCCTTTCCAGAAATCCCATAGAACAATCTGTTAATAGAGACGAGATTCCCACTGTGCAAATAACACCATTCACGGGCTATCCCACGAAACGCAAAAATAAATGATCAAATGCCGAAATTAGTCGTATATTAGATGAAGATTCTGAAAACGAAAGCGATCATCAAAATTCTGATAGTAATGCGGAAGAAGATATATTTTTTGAGGATGAAATTGAACGCGACTGGGATCCCGAACTACCAGAATTAACCGAGGAATATAATGAGGATAGTATTCAAGATGCTCCTTTGACTAATTATTTCGAACCCGAGATATTGATAAGTGATACAAGTGATTTACAATCATCAACAATTGGGAACATCATTGATACATTTTCAAACACGCATGAAAAGCTACCAGACGAACATGAACGGGAAAAACTAAGCAGCAAATTGGAGAACAATTCACTACAAACCAATGCAACAATGCCGCCGGTTGAAAATCAAGAGGAGATATCATCCACATCCTAGGTCTATAAAGCTGGCACCCCCACCAGGTCCAAAAAATTATTTGAATATCTAGAAATAATAGGCTTTTTATGGGCTCTCGAATGCCACTAAAAAATATTTTTGAGCTCATCCCAGTAACGAGAAAATCGAAATTCAAAAGTGGGGGTGCCAGCTTTATATAAAGCTAGCGCCAACTTTTTTTCTATAAGACAAAAACATATTTTCCGAGTATTATATTTATGGGCTCATTATGGGCTATTTATGGGCCTAAGTGGCATCTCAATCGGAACTACCCCTAAAGAGATACATTTTTTTCAAAAATCAAAAAAACAAAAAAAAAAAATTTCAAAATTTTTTTGCATCATAATTAAAGGCTCATTATGGGCTCTTCAACGCACCGAAACTTAATATATATTACACAACCCTTTCTCATAAAAACTACCCCCAACCCTACAACATTGTCATAAAACGCCATAAGTATCGCGGTCGGCTCTTTTTTCTTGCAGCATAATTATAGGCTCATTATGGGCTCTCCAATGCATGTGAGTCCAATATTATGTACGCTACCCCGTTCCACGAAAACCATCCCCAATGCTATATATATATATGCTATATATATAATGCAGTTGATCTTTTTTTTCTTACTTGACAATTATGGGCTCATTATGGGTCTCCAAGGCACGTGAGCCCAATATTATTCATGGCACCCTGTGACACGAAAATCACCCCCAATGCACTAGCGTTATAATAAAACGCCGTAAATATTGCGATAAGTTGTTTTTTCTCACGAATAAGTTATTTTCTTCACCCGGTTTCAAGAAATCTCTGTTACACGGTCTTCGTGTAACAGGGTGACGTAAATAATATTGGGCTCATATCCATTAAAGAGCCCATAATGAGCCCATAATTATCCCGCAAGAAAAAAGGACTTACGAAATATTTATGGCGTTTTATTATAACGCTAGTGCATTGGGGGTGATTTTCGTGTCACAGGGTGCCATGAATAATATTGGGCTCACGTGCCTGGAAGAGCCCATAATGAGCCCATAATTATCACGTAAGAAAAAAAGATCAACTGCAATATTTATGCTATAGCATTGGGGATGGCTTTCATGGAACGGGGTAGCGTATATAATATTGGGCTAACATGCATTGGAGAGCCCATAATGAGCCTATAATTATGCTGCAAGGAAAAAGAGCCGACTGCGATACTTATGGCGTTTTATGACAATGTTGTAGGGTGGGGGGTAGTTTTTATAAGAAAGGGTTATGTAATATATATTAAGTTTCGGTGCGTTCAAGAGCCCATAATGAGCCTTTAATTATGGTGCGAAAATAATTTGAAAAAAAAAAGATTTTTTTTTTAATTTTTGAAAAAAATATATATCTCTTTAGGGGTAGTTCCGATTAGGATGCAACTTAGGCCTATAAATAGCCCATAATGAGCCCATAAATATGATACTCGGAAAATATGTTTTTGTCTTATAGAAAAAAAAGTTGGCGCCAGCTTTATATAAAGCTGACACCCCCCATTTTTGAATTTCGATTTTCTAGTTACTGGGATGAGCCCAAAAATATTTTTTAGTGGCATTGGAGAGCCCATAATGAGCCTATAATTATGCTGCAAGGAAAAAGAGCCGACCGTGATACTTACGGCGTTTTACGACGATGCTGTTGGGTTGGGGGTAGTTTTTTTGAGAAAGGGTTGTATAATATATATTAAGTTGCCGTGCGTTGAAGAGCCCATAATGAGCCTATAATTATGTTGCAAAAATAATTCGAAATTTTTTTTTTTTCTTATTAAAAAAAATCTCTTTAGGGGTAGTTCCGATTGGGATGCCACTTAGGCCCATAAATAGCCCATAAAGAGCCCATGAATATGATACCCGAAAAATGTTTTTGTCTTTAAAAAAAAATGTTGGCGCTGACTTTATATAAAGCTGGCACCCCACTTTTGAATTTTGATTTTCTCGTTACTGGGATGAGCCAAAAAAAATATATTTTTTAGTGGCATTCGAGAGCTCATAAAAAGCCTATTATTTATAGATATTCAAATAATGTTTTGGACTTGGTGGGGTGCCAGCTTTATATAAAGCCAACGTCAACTTTTTTTTCAATAAGACGAAAACAAATTTTTCGAGTATCACATTTATGGGCTCTTTATGGGCTATTTATAGGCATAAGTGGCATCCAAATCGAAACTACCCCTAAAGAGATATATACTTTTTTTTTAATAAAAAAAAACAAAAAATATTTTTCCCAAATTATTTTTGCAGCATAATTATAAGCTTATTATGGGCTCAGCAACGCTCGTGAACCCGATAGATATATAGAAAATCCTGTTACTCGGTTTTCGTGTAACAGGGTGACGTAAATAATATTGGGCTCACATGCATTAAAGAGCCCATAATGAGCCCATAATTATCCCGCAAGAAAAACGGACTTGCGCAATATTTATGGTCTTTTATTATAACGCTAGTGCATTGGGGGTGATTTTCGTGTCACAGGGTGCCATGAATAATATTGGGCTCACGTGCCTTGAAGAGCCCATAATGAGCCCATAATTGTCACGTAAGAAAAAAAAGATCAACTGCAATATATATATAGCATATATATAGCATTGGGGATGGTTTTCGTGGAACGGGGTAGCGTACATAATATTGGGCTCACATGTATTCAAAAGCCCATAATGAGCCTATAATTATCCCGTGAGAAAAAAAGACTTGCCGCAATATTTATGCCATTTTATTATAACGCTAGCGGATAGGGGGTGATTTTCGTGTGACCGGTTGACGTAAATGATATTGGTCTCACATGCATTAAAGAGCCCATAATGCCTACAATTCTACCTCGAGTAAAAAAGACCTAATTCAATATTTAGGGCATTTGTTATAAATCTTGTACGGTAGGGGTGGTTTTCGTAGACCAGGAAAGCGTCATTAATATTGTGTTCATGTGCGTTAAAGAGCTCATGATGAGCCCATAATTATCCCGCAGTAAAACGGACCTACTTATGGCGTTTAATTATAATGGTTGTTCAGTTGGGTTGATTTTCGTGGATCAATGTGGCGTGAAGATTATTCGGTTCACGTGTGTTAAAGAGCTCCTAATTAGGATATAACGATGTTGTAAGAAAGAAAGTGTAGTTCTGTCGCTAGAGTTCCATTTCGCATAAATTCGAGAAAATTGAGAGAATTGCAAGCACTTCTCGATGGTCTAAAAATCTGAAAAAATTCATGCACATTGAAGGTACTAACAAATTTATGAAAAAAGAAATTGTTTAACAAATATTTCGGTGACCCGTTTTTTTTCGATGAAAATGATTCTTTCGTTTTTCTGAATGCGTATGAATTTTTTCAGATTTTTAATAGTTAACTTCGAATTTTCCATATAAAAAAAACATCAAAATTCAAATTTAACTAAAAAATCTGAAAAAATTCATACGTATTCAGGAAAACGGAAGAATCATTCTCATAGAAAAAAAAAACTTGAACTATTTAAAAAAACAAAACTATTCGTATGGCGTTTAATTGTAATGCTGATTTATTAGGGATAGTTTTCGAGAATTAGGGTGGCGTGAACAATGTTGGACTCGCATGCGTGAAAGAGACCATAATTTTCCCAAAAGTAAGAAGATGCTATATATGCTACATATAATGTTGCACTAGTCTCAGAAATGTTTATTTTTGGCCATAGAATGTACTGATCTTTTTAAACGACGTACTTCTTAAGAAATTAATTTTTTTTATTTATTATGACAACAAATTTTCGTGAAAAATCTGGGAAATGTCTACACGGCTTTTTCAAATTCCGCTACACTACCCAAAAAGGCAAAATAAATAATGATTCACATGTTTATAGTGCTTCAAGCTCTGTATTGCTCACTCGAGCATCTACCCGTGCTCGTTTTCGGAACTGTTGTGGCTCGGTGGCTTTTGCGTGCAACGAACATTCGGACGGTCGAGCGCAGACCCGCGCGCGCGTGCTTGCGCGAAAACCCGAGAACGCAACAGACATCTATTGTTTACGCGCGCGATTTTGCTAGTGCCCGAGCAGCGCGTCACCTAGTGTGCACCGCCATTTATTTTCCTACGGTTAGTTCTTCCTCGTCAGGACTACAGCCGTTTCTCGTCTTTCCGCAAATTTGCGTGAAGTGTTAAAGTTTACAAGAATCTATAGCCTATACTTAGTGCACTGTTGGTGTGCGCGCAACGAAGTCTCGTCCGTGCGAGCGGCAACCTGTGCGCGCATGCTGGCGAGCGAACGCGAGAACGCAGTGTACGTTGATTCTTTGTATATACGATCACGTCGGCAACTGACTCGTTACGCCCCGTTCAGCATCATTTCGTATGTACAGTCGTGAGCGCTTCGCAGCAGGATTGCAGCGAGTTTTTATTTTCTGACACATTTTCGGAACTGTTGTGGCTCGGTGGCTTTTGCGTGCAACGAAGATTCGGACGGTCGAGCGCTGACCCGTGCGCGCGTGCCTGCGCGAGAACCCGAGAAGACAGCAGACATCTATTGTTTACGCGCGCGATCTCGCTAGTGCCCGAGCAGCGCGTCACCTAGTATGCACCGCCATTTATTTTCCTACGATTAGTTCTTCCTCGGCAGGACTACAGCCGTTTCTCGTCTTTCCGCAAATTTGCATGAAGTGTTAAAGTTTACAAGAATCTATTGCCTATACTTAGTGCACTGTTGGTGGGTTCCATGTCATAATAACACGGCGTCAAAATAACACGTCAAATTGACACACGCCAAGATAACACAATTCAACAAAAACACATGCAAAAATAACACGATTGAACAAAAACACGCGTCAAAATAAAACGATTCAAAAAAACACACGTTAAAATAACACGATTTAAAAAAACACCGACACAATACCATAAAATCCTACAACGAGAGAGGAAGAGAGCAGAAGATGGTACATAATCACCGAAATAGAAGAACTCTATTACCGACGACTAATTACACGATATCGATCGACGATTATTTCGCGATATTGATCGATATAATATCCATTGCCACATCATAATATTTACATCCCAATTCCAACCGTATCGCCACGGTCTCAGTAACGGCCAACGACAGTACGATTGTAATCCACGCAGTTAGTGATGCCGCGAGACAAGACAAGACGAGAATGTGTATTCTCTCGTATTGTATCGACAGTTGAATAAAAATTATCGTCTTGTCTTGTATCGAATATCGAGAGAAAAATAATTTATCATCTCGCATTATTCTCGACAAGAGACGAATCGTCTCGTCTCGTTTCGAGTATTTCTTATTTTTATAAATTTTAACAGAATGATCGAATACAGATAAAAAAATAATGTAATTTCCTCATAAAGGTAGATATGTTAATAAACCATAAGAACATAGACATAATGTAGAAATGGATCTGTATCCACTCTCTCTTTCGCCTCGAGATTCTCGAGCTAGCATTACAGAACGCCTCGACATTGTTGTACAAGTGAAGAGGAGTGCGAGCGAAAACGCCGGGTTCGATGCTTCGGTAGTATAACGCCGCGCGTACCAGTGTGAGCGCTACGACGGTTGCCGAGAGACTGTAGACGCGCAAGCCCCCACGCTCAGCGTCGAGAGTGGGGGCCTTTGTCCTTTCTTCGCTCGACGTTGCCGTCCTCCGCTCGAAGCACGAGAACGCAAGGTTCGCGCATGGAATGTTCTCGGCCTGCGCGCATGTATTCGTCGCTTAACCTGAAGCGGTATTTTTCGGTCTTTATTGTAACGACGAGAAAGTAAAAAAGACGTGTCGTGTATTGACGATGAAGCGGGCAAGAACAGGCCAAGTGCTACGAGCAAACAATCCGTCTGCAGCATCGACAACAGATGAAAAGGACGGTGGCAACGACACAACGCTGCCGGAAGGTTATGTCGCAGATGCCACTAACGAAATCTCCGAAGCTACAGCAGGTTCCACATCGACCGCAAGAACCAACAATCGTTACGGCGAATATTTTAACTTTCAAGTTGTCGACAAAGTGAAGATTGGAATCTGCAAAATGTGCAAAAAAGACATCAAGATGCAAAATTCGAACACGTCGGGCATCAAGTGGCATCTAAAAAATAAGCACAGAGCAGTTCACGACCAGCTTTTTCCATCGACGCCAGCAGACAAACAACAAAAAACGCTACAGGATGCCTTTCGTCAAACGAAGCCAAAGCAGGTAAAAAAAAATCATCGTGTTTAGCGAAAAGTAGACAAAATTAGTATTTTAATGAATATATTTTTTATTTATACATTTGATACGATCTAAGCATTGACATACATTCTCAACCAAAAAATTGTTAAAAAAAAAAGATTAAAAATCTAAAAATGATGAAAATGGTAAATTAAAAAATGTAAGATGAAAAAAAAATTCTTATTTGTTCAGAAAATGTATTTTTTGTATAAAAATAAATAAAATGGACCGATGATTGTACGTATGTGTGAAACATTCGTAGTTTAACTACAAATAGAGACAAATTATTGTAAAATCAAATTCAAATAAAAATTTTAATTACAGGTTCTGACGAAGAAAGGCTTTCACACCCTTCTCGTGGAGTGGATCGCGACGAAGTTCTTGCCGCTGAATATTTTCGATGACGATTCGACGCAAAGTTTTTTCCGCGCCATCAACCCGGAACTTCAGTTTCCAAAGCGAATGTCGTTGACTGCTATAACGTCATCTACGTACGAAGAAGTTCGAGCAATTGTGATGGATTTATTGAAGACCAACAGTTCAAGGATTTCATTCACCGTCGACGGCTGGACATCCATACGATCGAGATCGTATTACGGAGTCACTGCCCATTTTATTGACGAAGACTGGAAAATGCATTCACTGGCAACTGATTTTATTCCGAGTCACGGCCAACATTCTGGAGCAGACATCGCCGCTATGTTCTACGATGCGTTAGAAAAATCCGGTCTCGTTGATAAAATTCTGGGCATAACTCTCGACAATGCCTCAGTAAACAACACCTTCATGAAAAAACTCGAAGAAAAACTCCACGAAGAGGGTATAACGTTTGATGCTGAGGAACAGCATTTTCGGTGCTTCGCCCATGTGCTGAATTTAGCGGTGAATTTACGAATTGAGAATTCCGAAAGTCGACAATACTGAAGATGGAAATTCGAGCGATACTGACACGGAAGACGAGTCCGACGTTGACTGCGGCGAAGCAGAATCGAGCCGAAGCGACGACAAAACCGATTGCAACACGACAGCAGAGATTCTCCCGATCGCCAAATTGCGCTATCTGTGCAAGGCTCTGAAGAAATCCGAGAAGCTAAAAAACAAACTCGGCGCCTACTGCAAGGTTTTCGAAGAGAAGCTGATCGACGTACCTCTGGATGTATCAACAAGATGGAACAGTTCATTCGACTTAATTACGGCGGGATTAAAAATGCAAAAGTCCACGTCTGCTCTTGCATCAAACATCGCAGATTTGAAACGTTTTTATATTTCTGAAGAGGAATGGAATGTCCTCTCAATGCTACAGAAATATTTGAAATATTTCAAAAAGCTGTCGACGATATTGTGTGGCGACCAATATGCCACGCTTCCGTCTGTCGTCGTCGGCATTAACGTTCTTGTCGACAGTATTGAGAAGTTGTGCCACGCGCTCGACGAGAAGTCTGATCGGAGCAAAACGGACGAATCTGTGATTCTTGCGTTCCAGGCAGGTCGAGACAAAATATTAAAACATTACGATATGTCCAATTGGATATATTGCACGGTTTTGATTCTCGATCCTCGCCACAAGTTGGAAACTTTCGACCTGACTTCGTGGGGCAAAGAATTGAAGAAAAAGTCGTACGAAGAATTCGAACGTATTTTTAAAACGAAATACTCCGAGATCACAGACGCAGACGAGACTCAACAGCCTCCGGGACGCGAAAGTGCCAGCGACACGGACGATGATGACTACACTAAGGGAGTAAACGCGTTGTACGCTCCGGCGAAAAATAGTCAAAGTTGGCGAACCGAGCTCGACAACTATCTGCGATTGGACCGCGCTCATCGCGACGTCAACATTTTGGAATTTTGGAAACAAAACGAAAAATGTTTCCCGCAACTCTCGAAAATGGCTCGAGATTATCTAGCGATTTGTGCGTCAAGCGCACCGGTAGAAAGATTGTTTTCCAGAGCTGGTCTCATAATAAGGAAGCACCGAAACAGATTGAGTAACCAGAACGCAGAGATCCTTCTCTGTTTGAATTCCTGGTTTCAATCCACGTTGTCCGCTACGATCAAATCGAAACTAATTTAAAAAAAAGCTTTGTTCTCGGTTTACTTAACAGAAACCAAATCGAAGCCAAAGTTTACCGTACTAAGCTTAAATGTATCGTTGTTTATTTGTACTGATTAGTGTACAACTATTACTGATTAATATAAGCATATTAATTGCCTTTAGCTTTCTTTTCAAATAAAGATTGTATTTTGCATATGAGCTGTTTGCGTATTTTCGTGTTTTTTTTCCCGTTAATTTTTTTTATTCTCGACTCATCGTATCGACTCTTGACGTTTTTCTCTCGTCTTGTATCGCCTCAACCGAGACGAGAAAATATGTCCTCTTGTCTCGTCTCTCGACTTTGTTGTCTCCTCTCGTCTCGTTTCTCTCGTCTCTCGCGGCATCACTAGACATAATATCACTGTGTTATTTGCTGTGTTATTTTTAACAGTAATAACAAAAACATGTGTTATTTTGTCGTGATACCCTGTTGGTGTGCGCGCAACAAAGTCTCGTCCGTGCGAGCGGCAACCTGTGCGCGCATGCTGGCGAGCGAACGCGAGAACACAGTGTACATTGATTCTTTGTATATACGGTCACGCCGGCAACTGACTCGTTACGCCCCGTTCAGCATCATTTCGTATGTACAGTCGTGAGCGCTTCGCAGCAGGATTGCAGCGAGTTTTTATTTTCTGACACATTTTCGGAATTGTTGTCGCTCGGTGGCTTTTGCGTGCAACGAAGATTCGGACGGTCGAGCGCTGACCCGTGCGCGCGTGCTTGCGCGGGAACCCGAGAAGACACGAGACATCTATTGTTTACGCGCGCGATCTCGCTAGTGCCTGAGCAGCGCGTCACCTAGTGTGCACCGCCATTTGTTTTCTTACGAGTAGTGGTTCCTCGGCAGGACTACAGCTGTTCCTCGTCTCTCCGCAAATTTTCGTGAAGTGTTAAAGCGTATATGAATCTATTGCCTATAATTTTCACCGTTCACCGTTGTAGTGCGCGCAACAAAGTCTCATCCATACGAGCGGCAACCTGTGCGCGCATGCTCGCGAGCGAGAACGCAGTGTACGTTGATTCTTTGTACATACGATCACGCCGGCAACTGACTCGCTACGCCCCGTTCAGCGTCATTTCGTGTGTACAATCGTGAGCGCTTCGGACCCAAGATTCGGACGGTCGAGCGCCAGCCCGTGCGCGCGTGCTTGTGCGAGAACCCGAGAACGCATCTCCACTTTACAGATTATATCAATGTACTGCTTACATGTTTGTAGTGTGTTATTGATATATTTGCAACAACGACTCGATATCTCGAGTGTCTGCCAACGTGCGCATGGTAGCGTGCGAACGAACGAATGTAGTGAACATTTAGTGTTTAGCCGCGCAATCTCGCAAGTATGTCGAAAGTCCAAAAAAATGAACAGAGAAAACCGGGACGGCCTCGCCAGATTCCTGCTGACGAGATTGACACGATTATTGAATCGTTTGCCGAAGACATCTTTGTGAACGGCAAAGTTGTCTCAAAGAAAAATAAGGTGTGGAAATTGATGTCCGAAAAAACTGAAGGAAATAAAAATGCAGGTCGGTTTTATAGCTACTTCATGGACAATCGGAACAACATTCGAACGCGTCTGCGAAAGGCCATTGGCGATTGCACGTCAAGCTTCGGCGACACGTCCACTACGCTTCCAGAAGAGTTGAATGACCTAACAGTGACCACTGTCGGTAACGACACTGAAACGTCAATCCTCAAAGGTACGAAACTGATACAAATCAATTTCGCGCAACGCGAATTTCATGACCTGCTGCAACAAAAACAGTACAAACGCACCGACAAAGACCGGCCAAAATTGGATTACCGGCAGTACACCAGCTTCATTCCAGGCACGTGGCAACTGGCAGTCAGCGAAAAATTGTGGGAAAAGAAAGAGAAACATGGGTTTCACTTTAAAACCCACAAAATTTCGTGGCTATCAAACACCGCCTATTTTACGGGATCCTGCAAATGCGGTTCGGAAATTAGAGGTGACTTCGAAGATATTTCATGCGATGTTATTGTTGTTCGGTGCACAATTACACCAGGGGACGGATCCGAATGTGGTAAAAGATATTGTCGAGCTCCAGAAAGAAAAGCGATTGGCAAGAAGTTGGTGGAAGGTGACAAAGGCGTATACGCGTATAGAGCGGAACGGGCCGATGAGCTTATGACGGAGGGCGATCCCGAGCCTGGCTACTTATATTCAGCCGATGTTTATAGGATGATTAAAAGTCAACAGAAGAAGCACGGGCGTAAGCACACTAGTGTCTTAACGTCCTTGGAGATTCTCCAACTAACGGAATTGAAAGGGGTGATTCATTTGCTCTCTGTCAATCCATTCTACCTTCACTACTGGTCTCACCACCAGTTGGACGTCTACAGGAATTATTGTAGAACCGACAACGCGCGAATTAGCATTGACGCAACAGGAAGCATCGTCAGGAAAATCGAGCGACTTGACAAAACAAAATCTGGACCCATATTCCTCTACCAATGCGTTGTTAACGACGGACAAGAACAATATCCTGTCGGTCAAATGCTCACGGACGCACACCATACCAATAGCATTGCCTTCTGGCTTACAGAATGGCTGAAGTCGGGTGCACCGTACCCAAAAGAAGTCGTAACGGACTCATCGCAGGCTCTACTTGGCGCTTCTGTTCGAACATTCACGGGATACTTAACCATCAATGACTACGTAGAAGCGTGCACGGAAACCAGCGTGCCAACGTGTTACATCAGACTGGATGTCGCACACATTATGAAGGGGTACGCCGACTTCTTATCAGACACGAGAATTCGTATCAAACGGTTCTACCTCGGGTGTATCGGACAGCTAATCCTTTCAACGGATAAGCATGAAGCTGAAGAACGTCTCACGTGGCTGCTGACCGTCTGCCGCAGCGAAACAGAGGGACAGACTGAAAATGGCCCGACCTTGTGCGATATTCGAAAGCGAAAGCTGCTTGCTTTGTTGACTCAATCGCCCAACGTGATAATTGAAGAAACTATAAGTGAGTATGAAATTATTAAATTTTTTATTTATGTATTTTGTAAATATCTATTGTGCACAGATATCAGAATTAGAAGAAGAATTTATTAGCACCAGAAAAAGTCTTGAGAATGCAATGGAATTTGTTTGAAACCATGGAAATTACACTCAACCCATACTTTGCTTTTCGTTCTCTGCTGTACGGCGTTACAGATTTCGATCATGTTTTTTTATTTAATTAATATCTGATATTCACGTCAAAATAAAAAATTGAAACATGTCATCATTGAATTACCAAACTGATCTTGAACAATAATCCAAAAGCAAATGTGTGATGAGTAAAATAATTTTTTGTCCTAATCTTTAAACAATGTTAGTTTTTTGTGTCGAAATAATTTCACTGATTTCGTCAAATACATATGATGTAAAGTGGACACTAAAAAAAGAAAAAATTGTTTTCAAATAGTCGCTAATTACTCGATGGTCGGTTTCTTGGGAACGATAATACCGTGATATATAATAATTTCTTCCCTTTTTCATTTCAGTGATGGATACTTTTATTTTGTGTTATAGCATCGATAGTCGAAGACAATGCCGAAGGTAAGAATGAAAACGCGGACGCCCAACAGGAAGAGGAAAGCGAGAAGGCTGAAGCTGATGACAAATCTGGGAGGAACTCGTGGCATGCGTGGGGTTTGAATATCGATAATACCGTGAAAGAGTCGATCGAAAGTGAAGTCGGCGATGGCGATAACGCTCATTTTCACACGCGTCTGGCTGACCGCCTCGTGCGAGACACAAAACTTTTTCCGCTGTGGTCATGCGTTTGCCGGAACACGTTTGGATACGGCCGTCAACCAGCTTCGAGCGCACCAGTGGAATCAGAGTTCAAGAACCTGAAAAGAAATTTATTACGAAATGAAGCTCTTCCGATGAGAGCAGATGACTTCGTTTTGAAACACGTTAAGCACATCAGCGGAAGAACTAAAATTATTGACGCAATGGTTGCTAATGACGAATCCGGAATCAATGAAGAAAAGTCGACATTCAGCAATAGAACCTCAACAGACGAGAACAATAACGGAGACACAGCAGACGACTATTGTCAGTACGAGGAAGAAGTTCCAATTGCGAACTCCACGTACAACGCCGATACGGAAACAGAACGCGAAAAACAATCCTGCACGACTGATAGTCCCTCAGTTCCTACCGCAAGCTCTACGTACGACGCCGGTGTTGAAACAAAAAAGAAGTTTAAAGTCGAAGAAGAAATCTGCGGTCACGACAATATCTGTCATTCGACAGATACTCCAGCGAGCGACGGTACTCTTACAGAACCGAAAATACCCAAAGCCAAACGAGGAAATCGAAAACTTCCAACAGTCATTGAAGACATTAAATACCAAGGAACGTGCGTTGCATGCGTTAGGCTCGACGTTCCAAGCGGTGCCCACAGATGCGTTTTTTGTACGAAACCGGTGCACGCATTGCCAAACTGCTCAGAACCAGCAAAAGGAGAAGAGGAAGGCTATGGGCAGAAAAGAGTTTGCGTGTCATGTATCAAAGACTTTTCAGAAAGTGTGTCAAGAAATATGGTTTCTAACGCCAAAGAAAACTGGAGGAATTTGGCAATCAGCCCGACAAAACGGTCTGCTCGAAATAATCCCAAGGCACAGAAACGTGCTGCACCCAACGACTCGGACCAGGATGCTCTGGAAGGTCGAAAACTTGGCTCCGTCGCTGCCGAATCGAAAAAACGATCTCGATACCTTGAACCAAACTTTCTGGATCACGAACTGGTGCTACACGAAAAACTGAACAGAGTCCCTATTCTAAAGAACGGCAACCAGATGAATCTACGACCGATTTCACTGCAGAAGAGAAAATTGACGTTGAGCAACACGTGCGGCTTCGATAGTCTGTTTCAGTTATTTCTAACTTCTGCACTCGACTCGGCGGATTTTTGTGAGACCTGCAGAACTGCTCCGAATGATCTTTTGCGTATGGTCCAGAAAGTGGCAAAAAACGAAGTGCAAGCCGATTCGTACCGTACCCGAGCGAAGATTCTTTCGCGAATTGGAACGGTTACGCAGAGTCGCTGTGGTGTTGATCTCCTCGATTGCCAATTAACGGTTGGAGGACTTTGCCAAGAACTACTTAAAGACGTTCCAAGTCTCACGGAAATAGTACGATGCTCAGAAGGATGTCCGGAACGGCGTATCGTTTTACCTCGAATCCAAGTCAATCGCAAAGAAGCTGGTGATACGATGCGACTGACGAGGGCGATCGAAGATTGCATGACGTTGGACAATCGACGTTGCCCAAATGACGGATGTACATCAACAGTATCTTCAATTGCCGTTGTTCACCCTGGTGAGTACATCTCACTGTATTACATATTAGAGGGATATATTATATAATTATCTCGCCGCCGTCGCCGTGTACAGGTATCGGTCAGGCGGCCACCCATCCAAGTACTAAACTTACAGATCAGTACTTGGATGGGTGACGAAGTCTCATAAGCCTTTCGATTTTGTATTGCCAACGTGTGAAGAATATAATGTAGAATATAAACCGTTAAAGATGTTATGATAGAAATGAATATACTATATTGGCCGCTTTTTTTGCAGAAACAGCGTCTATTGAAGTTAAAAAACAATTATTAAAATTCCTGATTAATATTTATCTTTATTTTACAAATACTTGAACATCAAAATTAACTTAATACTCGGCATTACAAGAACAAAAATTCCCATATAGTATATTCAATATCCAAAAAAATGTGAACAGTATAAAAGTGACTTTATATCATCTTGTATAATATATTATTTTATCTTTACAGGATCATTCCTCATCATCGAGATCACCACAGATAGAGCAGAAGATATTGAGACGCAGCGATTACTCGACATACCCACCGATCTACCCCTATCATTTTCGAAAGAAACGTATCACCTCGCCGGGGTAGTTCAATTCATCCCGCCAATTATGACTCGTCGAAGCTCGGACACAAATGCAATAGGGCATTATGTGGCGATATCATACAGGCGAGACAACAGTTGGATCGCTTATGACGATTGTAAGGATCGAGCTAAGGTCTTGTCGTCCAAATATCAGGCATATTGCCAAATACTAATGTATGTAAGGTGACATGGGTCCATTTAAATATAGAAAAATCTATATTGTGTGCAACGATACCTGCATCGAATTTATTACCGATCCAAATTCTTATCCTACTCTGTACAACGAAAACCAACACAAACGTGCCAGCATTATAATAAATATATAAGGGTAGGTCCCCTTATCTAGCAGTACTAGATAATCCGGGCGCGCTGCGACGCGCCACGATTTGACAACAGGCGTTGCAGTGCCGACAAATCCGTTCCGAACTTCTATATTAAGATAACCGTTTAGCAGACAAAATCTATGATTGAACTGCCAACGAGGACAGATGAACTTTATGTCGGCCAATCGCAGCATGAATAGGATGGCTTCATATAAAAATAGCTGACAGCCAGCAACATTGTATTAGGTGATAATGATAGGTTCTTTATGGGCTCTTATGCACGTGAGTCCAATACTTTCACATGCGTTGATGAGCCCATAATGAGAATATAATTATGCTGCGAAAATAATTTGGAAATTTTTTATTTTATTTTATTTAAAATAAATATATATATTTCTTTAGTGGTAGTTCCGATTGGGATGCCACTTGGGCCTATAAATAGCCCATAAAGAGCCCATAAATATGATACTCAACAATTTTGTTATCGTCTTATAAAAAAATTTGACGCTGGCTTTATATAAAGCTGGCACCTCGCTTTGAATTTTGATTTTCTTGTTACTGGGATGAGCCAAAAATATTTGTTAGTGGCATTCGAGAGCTCACAAAAAGCCTATTATTTCTAGATATTCAAATAATTTTTTGGACTTGGTGGGGGTGCCAGCTTTATATAAAGCTAGCGCCAACTTTTTTTCTCTAAGACAAAAATATATTTTCCGAGTATCATATTCATGGGCTCATTATGGGCTATTTATGGGCTTAATTGGCACTCCAATGGGAACTACCTCTAAAGAGATATGTATATTTTTTTTATAAAAAAAAATCCAAATTATTTTTGCAGCATAATTATAGGCTCATTATGGGCTCTTCAACACACGGCAACTTAATATATATTACACAATCCTTTCTCATAAAAACTACCACCAACCCAAACGCCGTAAGTATCGTCGTGGGTCTTTTTTCCTTGCAGCATAATTATAGGCTTATTATGGGCTCTCCAATGCACGTGAGCCCAATATTATATACGCTACTCCGCTTCACGAAAACCATTCCTAATGCGATAGCGTTCTGAAAATGCCATAAATATTGCAGTTGATCTTTTTTTCTTACCGGATAATTATGGGCTCTTCAACGCACGTGAGTCCAATATTATTCATGGCACCCCGTTAGACGAAAACCACCTCCAATGTACAGTGCTATTCAGATATGCCTGTGTTACGTCCCGTGAGTTTTCGGGACTACACGTTTTAACTGAAAAATCAATTACGGTAATATATCCTTTTTATATGGAATAAATAAGGCAAAGAGGAGAGAGTGTGAGTAGCGACCGTAGGTGGACACACATACACGCGTCACCCATATATATGAGGTGCGTCGTGTGGCACCGGAGATCGCAAGTATAACGAGTCGGGCGTGCATCGGTGAATCTTATCATATCGAATGGGTCAGGTATTGTTCCGACCGAGTAACCGAAAGACAGTGCGTTCCAGTGACTCTTCGCGGGGATTCGCGATGCGTCTACCGGGTGACCAAAAATGTGTGAATCATATCATTTTCGTAATCTCCACTCATTTTCGTACTCCACTGACCTAAACGGATTATATTTGTGGTGCCTTTCCTTATGTTGCCGTGATTTGTGAATTAATGGTGAATTAGTGGGGAAACAGTTGTAGAAAAAATAATAATTTAATTGAGTTTGTTTATGAATTAAAAATCTACGGGTCAAGTCGAGACAGTTGGGTAAAGAAAAACATTAGAAAAACAAATAAATAAACAGAAGATAACAAAAAAATATGAATATTAAATCATAATTATCTAAATGTTAAACACCCGGTAAATGGTAATATCGATTTTGAAACCGAAGAGAGAAATAACGAAGTGTGACTTATCGTCGGTCGTGTGAAACAACACACCATCCAGTGCAGAAAAATTCCAATCCACGACGCAGAAACACCACCCAAGACGATTGGACGACAAAGGAAATTGACGCACCTAGCAACAACCCCTCCAGTCCAAAGAGGAGACATGATGACCACACCACCGACACTATTGGAGAAGAAGGAGAAGACTGGAGTAAGCGTGGGGAACATCGTCACCGAATCACACGACTTCCTCTCCGCGATCGTTTTAATTTATCGATAAATATTGTGAAACTATTGTTATAAAAATCGAGGGTAAAATAGGGATAAATTCCATCAACAAGGTGTTTTTTTTTAATTAAATTAATCATGAGTAAATAATTAAGCTATTGATAAATAATTATATAAACAAATAAAATTTGGGAGTTCGTTCAAGTAAATAATAGGAGTGACATATAATTCATTAACAGAAACAAAATAAATTACTATCAATGATAATAATAATTTAATAAATAAGAAATTAGCGTAGAGTGAGCGCGATGAGAGTAGCCCGCTAGGTATGAGGCGTGAGGGGACGGTAGGCGCAACGCACCGTTCGACAGCTATAGTAAGAATCCGATAAGAGTAGCCGTCAGGTATGAAGCGTGAGGGGACGGTAAGACGCGTAACGCACCGCTCGACCGTCACCCCTTCCTCAAGGCGACAGCGGGGAAATAGCGAGGAGCTTATTTAATGAGCCGCAAAAGCCGACGGAGCTCATTAATATTCCGGACCCGAATCGAACCATTTTTGTCACCGAATTATCTGTCAGATCAACTTAGGAAATTAAAATCGTGAATTTGTGAATTTGAGATCTTAAATCTCTCCAACATTAAAAATTGTAAACCATCAATATTTTAAATAATATAGTTCGGACTTTATATCGGAAATCCAACCTTTCTTTGATCTTGTGATTAAAACTCCGTATTTCTGTAATAGTGAACTTTGACACTTTTAATCCAAATTCGAAATTGCGAACTTCGACATTTCTAATACGCCGTATTTGTGCAACAGTGAACTTTACCTTCTTTAAAACCAAATCTCGAGTGCTGAATCGACCTGTTAAAATCAAATATGGTGTACTAAATTACGAATTATATTTTTATTTCCGATTTTCAAGAATTTAATTGTGAAATTGTGAAACAGCCAATAATCCAAATTTCGAATTGTGAACTGAAACTTTTTGTGAAATATTATTTTGACATTGCCCTGACAAACTGAACGGGCAGAATAAAAATCAATTTTACCAGTGAATTACGACCAGTGTTTAAATCCGAAAGAACCACACCATCGCCCCTCCTTGTCATTGGAAAATTCTATTCATCTGATATTCGAGTGGAGAGCCGGAGGGTTATCGCCAGCGTTGGATCATTGGGATCGTTCTGATTCTCACCTTTCATTCATCTTGTTATTCATCAATCACACGGTTCCATCCCATATTCGCCCATTTTCGCCACACGGATAAGTTTTTTTATTTCATTCATTTTAGTCTTTATTTTTGTGATTTAATGTAAAGTCAGAATTACTTTTTCAAGTTCCTTCCCGAGCTTTTGCCCGAAAGGGTAGGCTCTAAACGGAACACCTCCGCGTTTTGCCGAGTCACATTGATACCGCAGAGCAATAGGGGGAGATTTTCTTCCCTTTGCCTTTTATCATTTGTGTCTCAAAAATAGCAATTCGCGACGTAACACCTGCAATGACAGATCTCGGCTTCTATGTGTGTGTGAGCTATGTTCAGCTGTTGAAGTTTGGTGAAGTCCGCGCGAGTTTCAAGTCGATCAGCTGTCACCTCAGCTGATCGCGAATTTGACATAACCCGCTCAGTGCAGCAATGCGATGTAAGCGGTCAGACGGCCACTAATCAAAAGTGGAAAGTGCGGTTGGAAGTGATTTGGAAGGATTACAGCCACGATCTCCAGTCTCCAACCTCGGTAAGTTGTTATATAAAATCAGTAAATTTCATCCTATTTATGGTAATAAAATATATAACTACGTCGAGTTAATGACGCAAAGTCATTAACTCGACGTAGTTATATATTTTTTACGGATTTTAATCGGATTTAGATATACCGACGTCAAACTTGACAGATCTATAAAAGAATAAAAAAAGCCAATTTCAAATATCAAGATGACCGGTATGACAAATCCCTATTTAGAAAGTAAGCTGAGAGCGAGTAATTATTTTTTTTACTAACGATCTTCTGTCTCGTCTACGACGTGTCGAAGGATTACAGCCACGATCTCTAGTCTCCAAACTCGGTAGGTTGTTATATAAAATCAGTAAATTTCATCCTATTTATGGTAATAAAATATATAACTACGTCGAGTTAATGACGCAAAGTCATTAACTCGACGTAGTTATATATTTTTTATGCATTTTAATCGGATTTAGATATACCGACGTCAAACTTGACAGATCTATAAAAGGATAAAAAAGCCAATTTCAAATATCGCAGCAAGATGACCGGTATGACAAATCCCTATTTAGAAAGTAAGCTGAGAGTGAGTAATTATTTTTTTTACTTCCGTAGGAAGGATTTTAATATACCGAAGGCGAGTCTAGCAGATCTATTCAACACTGCAAATCACAGATTTTATCAGTGAAACAGTTTAATCGGTTTGACTAAACGAAATATTATTAAAACATCCAGATTCAACGGCGTGATCGCATCACTCGGTTTTTCCCGCAGCGTTATTAAATAAACATATCGAATTTGAAATTAATTTTTTTCGCCATCAATGGTTAAATTGTATTTCCAGAGACGAATTCGATACGATGCGGGGAATTGGCACCGGTTCGCGCCGCTATAAGTAATATTTTTTTTTTTTGCTTCTGTAAGTAGATTTTTAATATACCGAAGACTGGACTGACAGATTCATTGAAAATTGCAAATTACAATTGAGAAGTGCGAACCAGTTTGATCGGTTTGACAAAACGCAACGTGTGAATGAACGTAGAGCAAGGTGAGAGCAAGGTGAGAGCAGAGTGTGGGCAAGGTTATCACTAAATTAACTAAGATCCGCTGAATGCGCGCATAACGATGCATCGTTAATTAATTATGGCTATTACAACATGCATTTTTTCCCGCTAAATGGCGAATTTACTGATCCAGATGCGAGTGCGGTACGGTTTGGGAAAGTGGCACTCGATTGCACCGTCTCCGTAATTATTTATTTTACTTGCGTAGGAAGGATTTTAATATACCGAAGGCGAGTCTAGCAGATCTATTCAACACTGCAAATCACAGACTTTATCAGTGAAACAGTTTAATCGGTTTGACTAAACGAAATATTATTAAAAGATCCAGATTCAACGGCGTGATCGCATCACTCGGTTTTTCCCGCAGCGTTATTAAATAAACATATCGAATTTTAAATTAATTTTTTTCGCCATCAATGGTTAAATTGTATTTCCAGAGACGAATTCGATACGATGCGGGGAATTGGCACCGGTTCGCGCCGCTATAAGTAATATTTTTTTTTTTTGCTTCTGTAAGTAGATTTTTAATATACCGAAGACTGGACTGACAGATTCATTGAAAATTGCAAATTACAATTGAGAAGTGCGAACCAGTTTGATCGGTTTGACAAAACGCAACGTGTGAATGAACGTAGAGCAAGGTGCGAGCAAGGTGAGAGCAGAGTGTGGGCAAGGTTATCACTAAATTAACTAAGATCCGCTGAATGCGCGCATAACGATGCATCGTTAATTAATTATGGCTATTACAACATGCATTTTTTCCCGCTAAATGGCGAATTTACTGATCCAGATGCACTAAACGAATTATTGACTAAACGAAATATTATTAAAACGTCCAGATTCAACGGCGTGATCGCATCACTCGGTTTTTCCCGCAGCGTTATTAAATAAACATATCGAATTTTAAATTAATTTTTTCCGCCATCAATGGGTAAATTGTATTTCCAGAGACGAATTCGATACGATGCGGGGAATTGGCACCGGTTCGCGCCGCTACACGTAATAATTTTTTTTTATTGTTAATATACCGAATGATTATGATTTTTGTTTTTTAGTTAATAGGTTTATAATATACCGATTACGAGCATTCTTGGGATATCAAAGCGTTTAAAGCAACTATTAATGTTCTGAATGGTTTAACTTATATGACATTTACTGATTAAAAAGTTGAATTGAAGATGATTAATTTTAATCAAATATATTTTTTTTTTATTTGACAATATGAAAACGTCATACCGATCAATCTTTTTTGATTCATCAAAGCTATATTATAGTCTACAATGAAATCTACCAGATGTGTTCTCGGTATAATATTATTCATTAGATCGGAAGTAAAAAAAGCAATCATGCCGAATAAATTGGTCAACAATTTATTCGACATGATTGATTTTTTTTTGTTACTCTACAAAAAAATGATTAAATAGATATCATTATTTCGGCATTTATTCACAATAAACGTTACAGCTTAACAACGTGTCTTAATAAGGTATCCAGAAACCTTCGTGCTCTATCACACATTGCATACGTCTCGGCATCGACTCAACGAGTGATTGGGTCAATCTTTGATCCTCCTGAATATCTTCCCAACATCGGAAGACGTGCGCAACGAGCTGTTCCCGATTTCGATCTTCGCCAGAGATCCAGTTTCTCACCATGACACCTATGGTCAACAATGAACATGAGAATTTACTCCATTTTTCGTACTAAATAAAAAGAACTTAGGGAATCTTACTCCAGAGATTTTCGATAGGGTTCAAATCAGGCGACTTGCTGGGCCAGTTCATGAGGATTATTTCTGGATGGGCCTCGAACCAATCCCTCACCGCGTGTGCTCGGTGGACGGCACTGTTGTCTTGCATGAACATGATATGAGGAAATTCTTCAGCAGGAAATCGTTCTCGGGCACACGGGAGCATTACGTCGTTGAGGATCGTTACGTAATCATCGGCGTTCATGTGCGCTGGGATTTCATGGAGCGCCATGGCACCGTTCTTCGCCATACACCCCCAAAATCCAGCTGTGATACGGCCACTCCACTCTTTCTCGACGACGTATCTCGGCTGCAGCGCAAATTCTTGACCCCTCGGTCGATAGACGTGGCATCCGTCATCCGCTGAGTTGAATACCTGTAAATATTTTTATGCCACAGCGTGCGTGAATGTTACTTCACGAAAAAATTAATTTGGCATAATAATAATTCCAAAATGTTATTGACAAATTGGCCAAAATAGTATTTTTCGATACGAGTACGATGAAGCTTTTTCTCAAAACAGAAGTTGAGAAAATTTTTTTCGTACGAGCTCTGAAAAAAATTTTATGCTACCAGTGTGCGAGCTGCGATTTCGCGCGAATTATTGTGCCAATTTAATCTTTTTATCACCTTTAACACGGATTGATTTTTTTCAGATTTTTATATTATCGAGAAGTTTTTGCAGTTGCCTCTCATTTTTCGAAAACTTGGTATATTTCCCTACCTTTTCGTCCGAAAAGATCACTGGTGTCCAATCCTCGAGTGTCCAATCGGCGTGCTCACGAGCATAAAGAAGTCGCTGCTCGCGATGAGCTGCCGTCAGCTTTGTCTTTTTTTGGGGTCGATGGGCAGTGAGACCGACTTCTTTTAGTCGACGACGTCCAGTGCTGACGGAAACGGGCACTTCCGTTTCTTCTAAAGCAGCTGTAACCGTCGTGTGCGGGAATTCTTCGACATGCTGCAACAGCGCGACATCCTCCTCAGGGGTAGTAGCCTTGGGACGCCTGTTATTTTTTCGGTGATCGCACAAGTTGTCGTACCCACCTTCTTCAAACCGATCAATCTATAAATTGACGGTGCGCATATCGCAACCGATTTGTTCGCGTATTTCATTTCGCGGGCTGCCATTCAAATACATCCCGACGATTACGCCGCGGACACCAGGTGAATAATTGGTAAAGCGGTTCGGACGCTCAGGTTGTGCCATGTTTGATGAATCAAATCTGACGGATTTTCCGCAGAACCGGACGACAATAAACAAAAACGAATCTGGTAAATGATGTAAACTAGTTTAAGCGCGAATAAGTTCACGTTGAAACGTAAATCGAACGAGTTTACAGCTTAGAAATTTCCGTTAAAATGAATAAATTCGTTTTATAGGTCAATCTAATATTGTGATTAATAATGATAGTAATAATAATAATAATAAAACAGTTAATACAGAAACCCCTAATGAATTATAGAAATTTATCCATTTTTTGTGACTGGACACTCCAGTTGGGTCAATTCGTTGAATCGAAACCATGTTTGAGGATTTTACTCGCCCCGCGTGATCCGTAGAATATGGTTATAAAGATTATTACAGCCAATCGATAGATTGGGGAATATTATCAGATTCAGCGGTATTACAAAATTCAATAATTAATAAATTAACGAAATTAATCGGCGCGTTGTCTCTGCCAACTTGGAAATTGGAAATGAATTTGTCTCGATGGCTGGCAAATTTTCGCGGTCCAGAGACGAATTCTATAATGTATTGGGAGTTGGCACAGGCTCGCACCGTATCCACAATAACTTTTATATTTTTTTTACTCCCGTAAGTAGACTTTTACTGTACCGAAGACGACATCGACAGATCTGTTGAACAGTGTAAATCACAATTTTATGCACCTAATCAGTTTGACCGGTTTGACAAAATTCAATATTTAATAAATGATTGAATTTAATCGGCACGTTTTTCTCCGCAAATTCTTCCCGCAGCATCCTTGAATAACGAAATAAATTCGAAATTTGTCTCAATGGATGGCCAATTTTCGCGGTCCAGAGACGAATTCTATAATGTATTGGGAATTGGCACCGGTTCGCGCCGCTACAAGTAATAATTTTTTTTTTGCTTCTGTAAGTAGATTTTTAATATACCGAAGACTGGACTGACAGATTCATTCAAAATTGCAAATTACAATTGAGAAGTGCGAACCAGTTTGATCGGTTTGACAAAACGCAACGTGTGAATGAACATAAAGCAAGGTGAGAGCAAGGTGAGAGCAGAGTGTGGGCAAGGTTATCACTAAATTAACTAAGATCCGCTGAATGCGTGCATATCGCAGCATCGTTAATTAATGATGGCTATTACAACATGCATTTTTTGCCGATAAATGGCGAATTTACTGATCCAGAGGCGAGTGCGATACGGTAGGGAAACGTGGCACTGGCTCGCACCGTTTCCATAATTATGTTAATTTTTTTTCCGTGGATGGGATGTTGATATACCGAAGGCGAGTTCAGCCGGTCTATTGAAAACCGTAAATTCTAATTTTAATCAGTAATTCAGTTTCATCATTTTTACAAAATTACATATGATTTGAATTCGGATGTGCGTTATTTTTCGGTGAAAAATAACTGTTACCACTGTCGGTAAATCATGCAACGTGGCCAACATTTTTGACTACCCGAGTGCGTTGAAATGCGCGCGCAGCATGCTACTAGATTGTATGGCGGGCTCGGTGTTTCAAACCGCAGTGCACGGCATCTCTCGTAACCCTCGCGTGAGTCTCGAAAGATGCGCGCGCTGCGGTTTGAAACATCGATCCCGCCATACAGTCTAATAGCTTTGCTACGCGCGCATTTCAGCGCGCTCGCATAATCAAAAACGTTGGCTACGTCGCATGATTTACCGACAGTCGTAATCGTTATTTTTTTTACTGAAAATTCGAAATAAACGAAAGTCTTCATCAAATATTCGTTAAATAAATAACATTTAAAAAATGTCATTTATTTAATTATTTCGTTATTTTTTTTATTTAATTATAACCCGGAGTTCTCCGCGCGATGACCAATATCGGTTTCTTTAAAATAATTTACTATAATCTTTCTTTTCCTACAATTCGCATTGTGAAAAAGGGAAATAGTTTCCTTCCGAAATATTCCCCTGCCGCAAATCATCGAATTTTCGAAAAACGAAGTCACCATGCGGTTATCAGTAAAGGACAAACAGCTAATATTGGAAATCGCGCGGGGAAATCCGTATTACTGCTCGTTCGAGCAGTGAAAGAACTGACAGGACAATACGGTTCGAAAAAAAAAAAATGCCGCGCTATTACCGTGACCTCATGAGAAATCATGATCTCTTTGGACGATTCCTGTGTGTTTTCGCACAATATTGCGATAGATTGCGCAGCCAACTCGCCGACGGATCGGCGCCTAATTGTCAACTTTATGTACCGCGTTCGGCCGAACAAAAAATGCATCCAGTATATTCGGATATTCGTTCGGTCGAACGCAGCTTACCTGTTGCGGCAAAATCAACCATGTCGAATTTATCGACATGATTGATTTTTTTATACCGTGCGAATAGAAAAATATTATACCGATAAAAATGTTTAACGATTTCACCACAGAGGGTATATTAAAAAATGGAGCAATTCCAACATCGAGTATTGTAGACCGAATGCGCGTCGCGCAACGTAAACACGTGAATGAGGATCTTTGGTTCAAGACGACGAGAGCCAGCCAGTTACTGAGATGTTCGTCGCGATCTCGCGAGCGGGGCGCCAATTTCACTCGCTCCATCGTTCACACCGCCAGCGGGCTCCAAGTTATGACGAATTTATTCGACATGGTTAATTTTTATTTTATTTCAAAGTTCGAAGACAAATGTCATACCGACAAAAAAGTTTACAGATTTCTATGCAGGATACTATATACCTCTTACTCATCATAATAATTTTGTAGGTATGACTTCTTTCTTAAAAAAATAAAAGAAAACAACAGGGTGCAACTTGCGACACCCAAGTGACAACGATAGACAATTTCGATGGGTTGAAACGGCTAGAAGTTACGAGAATCGCTTCAATTGAAACCATTGTATGGTGCGATCGATGTTGACGTTCGACGTAGACAACATTTTTTACCGCACGAGCGCGCTGAAACGCGCGCGCAGCAAGCTATTAAATTCTATGGCGAGATCGGTGTTTCAAACCACAGCACGGGATGCATTTGAAACACCGCTCTCTCGCTATTCCTCCCAAAATATTAATGTACTAACCGCCATCGTAAAGTAATGTAAAATCAAGTAATGCAATGTAATGTAATGTAATCTAGTGTAACATTAATACATTTTGCCGTTTTTTAAGAGTAAGCTGTTAGAAGACGCGCTAACTAAGTGATATTTCACTTCGAATCATTTGATTTCCTGACGGTGCGGCACAAAAATTTCATCATTGTTTGAAACGCTCTGCTGTTTATTTTCGGTGTTGCGTTGAGCGACACGTAAGCTGAAAAATATAGATACGGTTCGTATACAATTTGAAAGGTATTCGTTTATAGCACGGCGCCATTTTTACTAATAATCGTAAACTACTCACTTCCAACAGCATCATAAACTATTCTAAGGATACGCTGAAGGTTTCCCCGACCAGTCGGAGACATACCGGACAAATTTTCCTCGCCGACAATAATGCGCATCAATCGGCATGCGAGTTTGTTTGATTTTTTGCGATACAAACGTGTCCAGCGCACCAGGTCAGTCTCTATCATGTAAATCCCACTTCCAGGTAATATCTCAATCTGAAAAGAACATTAATTTATAGTAATATTATTTCTATAGTATTAAATTATAATTATTGATTATTAGTTTGGTTTTTGTCATTATTGGTTTAACTATAGGATTTCAATTTGGTTACTAACTATTGAGGCTATGAAAATTGATTTTAAATTCGATGTAAACCTTTGTGGGACCTGGTATTAGAGCCGTTTTGAGAATTCCTTTGTTTTTTCCACGATCACCGTCAGGAACATCGTCTGGAGCAGCGAGATCAGCATCGGGAGCCTCGTCAGGAGCAGCGAGATCAGCGTCGGGAGCCTCGTCAGGAGCAACGAGACCAGAGTCAGGAGCATCGTCAGAAGTAGCGGGACCAGCATCGGGAGTATTTTCATGAACGTCGTCAGGAGCTGCGAGACCAGAGTCGGGAGCATCGTCAGGAACAGCAATGCCAGCGCCTGCAGCATCGTCAGGAGCAACGAAACCAGCGATAGGTGCAGCATCAGGAATAGTAATAGAAGAAGCATCGGGAGTAATATAAATACCGGGATCAGAAGTAGGGACACAAACGTCGGCAGCGTCACAATCCTTGTAAGACGACAATCTCTTCTTTTGCTTCCCCGTGTAGACTTCTCCGTCCGTCGTTACATACAATGATGTCAGGTATCTCTTATTTGCTGTAAAACGTCACATTTATAGAACTGTAAGATATTTAACAAGGTAGAAATAGCGTAGAGACGAAAAAAAATTACAAACTCACAACTTTTTCGTAGCAGTTTTGCCGGGTAATAGTCTCGGCTATTCAAACTAAAAAGCATTTTGCCGTCGTTCCCACGCTTTACACATTTTGCACTAACGACGTTTGTCGTGGAATCATCCCACATAATTAAGAAATACATCGCACCTTTTAAAGTCGTTGAAACTGATGTAGACGTATGGAATAAATGTGTGACAGCTACGGACAGCAAAACAAATGTACCGAAGTCTCGTTTCATTTGATTGCGTTCCGTGATTGCCATGCATTACTTCAATGCGTTCAATGTCAGTTAACTAGTTAACTAAAATCCGTTAAATGCGTGCATATTGCAACGTCCTTAATTAATTATGGCAATTACTCTTTTTTTTCGTAAGGAATGTCGAATTTCTGAGTCCAGAGGCGAGTGCGATACTATAGGGAAATTGTGATACTGACATTGGCTCGCATTGCATGCATAATTTTTTTTTTACTTATGCAAGTAAAATTTTGTTATACCAAAGACGATACCAACAGATCTATTTAAAAGGATAAATCACAATTTTAAGGAGTTAATCCGTTTGACCGGTTTCACAAAATAAAATATTAAATAAATTATTGAAATTAATCAGCACGTTCTGCCCCGCAAGTTCTTTGCGCAGAATTTTTAAATAACAATAACGAATTGCGTGCATGTCGCAGCATCCTTAATTAATGATGGCGAATTTGCTGATCCCGAGGCGAGTGCGATACGGTAGGGGAAGGTGGCACTGGCTCGCACCGTATCCATAATTTTGTTAATTTTTTTCTGTGGATAGGATGCTGATATACCGAAGACGAATTTAGCAGGTCTATTGAAAACTGTAAATTCCAATTTCAATCAGTAATTCAGTTTGATCCGATCAACCATGTCGAATTTTTTCGAATTTACCGACAAAAACGCTTTCAGATTTCACTGCAGAGTGTAATACAACTTTTATACATGGAATCATTTCCATTGGTATGACTTTTTTCTATTATCAAAATAAAAATAAAGAATTCGGTTTAAGTTATCGACATATTGCCGTTGCAATGCACGGCATCTCTCGTAGCCCTAGTGTGAGTCCCGAAAGATGCGTGCGCTGCGGTTTGAAACACGGAGCCCGCCACACAATCTAGTAGCATGCTGCGCGCGCATTACAACGCGCTCGGATAGTCAGAAATGTTAGCTACGTCGCATGATTTACCGACAGTGGTAACCGTTATTTTTCACTGAAAATAACGCACATTCGAATTCAGGTCATATTTAATTTGGTCAAAACGATGAAACTGAATTACTGATTAAAATTGGAATTTACAGTTTTCAATAGACCTGCTAAATGCCGCTGTTGATATACCGAAGGCGAGTTTAGCAGGTCTATTGAAAAGTGTAAATTCCAATTTTAATCAGTAATTCAGTTTGATTGATTTGACCAAATTAAATATGACCTGAATTTGGATGTGCGTTATTTTCAGTGAAAAATAACGGTTACCACTGTCGGTAAATCATGCGACGTAGCCAACATTTCTGACTATCCGAGCGCGTTGTAATGCGCGCGCAGCATGCTACTAGATTGTGTGGCGGGCTCCGTGTTTCCGGAGGTTTAACCGGGGTTTAACTTAAACCGAATTCTTTTTTTTTATTTTGCCAATAGAAAAAAGTCATACCAATGAAAATGATTCCATGTATAAAAGTTGTATTACACTCTGCAGTGAAATCTGAAAGCATTTTTGTCGGTATAACATTTTTCTACGCGCACGATATTAAAAAAAACAACCATGTCGAAAAAATTCGACATGGTTGATTTTACCGCAACAAGTAAGCCGCGTTCGACCGAACGAATATCCGAATATACTGGATGCATTTTTTGTTCGGCCGAACGCGGTACATAAAGTTGACAATTAGGCGCCGATCCGTCGGCGAGTTGGCTGCGCAATCTATCGCAATATTGTGCGAAAACACACAGGAATCGTCCAAAGAGATCATGATTTCTCATGAGGTCACGGTAATAGCGCGGCATTTTTTTTTTTTTTTTCGAACCGTATTGTCCTGTCAGTTCTTTCACTGCTCGAACGAGCAAGATAGTGATTCGAAACTGTTGCCGTTTAAGCTCTGTCGATCTCGCGAGTCAATTGCGCTGTTGACATGTCAGACTGCACGAAACAGCGCTTTGGCGGCAACACGGCGGATCACCATCTCGCTCATTCGAGCAGTGATAGCGAACGAAGACAGGAGAATTCGGAAAAAAAAATGCCGCGGTATTATTGTGATCTCATGAGAAATCATGACATTTTTGGTCGATTCCTGTGTGTTTTCGCATTACATAGCGAAAGAGTGCGCAGCATAATCGCCGAAGGATCGGCCCCTAACCTGCCGGCATGGATGATCAGTGAATTTGTTGACTTCATGTACTGCGTTCGGCCGAACAAAAAACGCGTCGAATATGTTCGGATATTTGTTCGGTCGAACGCGAAGTACCTGCTATGGTGGGTGTACACGCAGTGGATGGACCGCACCGTTGGCGACAACTCAACGTAGTGAGTAAAATATTTATTTATTTATTTTTGACAAAAAATCCCAAACCTGTTTGCTCCACTGCTGTGCGAATAGAAAGTGCCTAAAAATCGCAAGCCACAGTGGAGCAAACAGATTTGGGATTTTTTAGTATTGATTGACAGTATTGACCGACAGGTTTCTAAGAAATCCCAAATCTGTTTGCTTCACTGAGGTTTGGGGTTTGCGGTTTGAGAACCGAGCTCTGGTAATCTTATCCTGTCGATCGATCCTAAAAAATCCCAAATCTGTTTGCTCCGCTGCGATTTGGGAATCGAGCTCTGTTAATCCTATTCTGTCGAACGATCCAAAAAAATCCAAAATCTGTTTGCTCCGCTGCAATTTGGGATTGCGGTTTGGGAATCGAGCTCTGTTAATCCTATTCTGTCGAACGATCCAAAAAAATCCAAAATCTGTTTGCTCCTCTGCCGTGCCAATAGGTTTGGGAATTTTTAGGATCGATCGACAGGATAGAATTAACAGAGCTCGATTCCCAAACCGCAAACACCAAATTGCAGCGGAGCAAACAGATTTTGGATTTTTTTGGATCGTTCGACAGAATAGGATTAACAGAGCTCGATTCCCAAACCGCAAACCCCAAATTGCAGCGGAGCAAACAGATTTTGGATTTTTTTGGATCGTTCGACAGAATAGGATTAACAGAGCTCGATTCCCAAACCGCAAACCCCAAACCGCAGCGGAGCAAACAGATTTGGGATTTTTTAGGATCCTGTCGGTCGATACTGTTGAACGATCCTAAAAAATCCCAAATCTGTTTGCTCCACTGTGGTGCGAATAGGTTTGGCATTTTTTAGGAACAATTCATTTTCAGGACTGGAGCATCTCACTTATTGTAACTCAGAAGTGACATTAAGGAATCGTGTAACTAATGGTTACATTTTTTTTTGTATTTTCAGTCGAACACATGCCCAACTGGGTTACGCAGCTCGTCAAGCCATCGGGAACCGGAAGGTGCTTGATCAGGAAGGTCAGCAAGAGTAAGTTAATCGTTTATTTATTTTTATTATAAAAACTTCAACGGTATTTGTTACGAATCAACCGATTAATTCGTATTGGATTTGGGCCTCGTTGCTCGATTAATTATTGAAATGAATATTCCAAGTCAAGAATTATTTTTGTTTGCCATAAAATAATAAATCGATACATTTTATAAAGATTTATCAATATTTTCTATAGCAGAAAAAATGACCCGAACGTAACACTATTGTAATTAAGAATATGTTTACAGCTTGGAAGCGGCCGCGTTCTTCGACGAAAATAATAATTCACCACCAAAATCACCGCAGCACGGCTATGGGTTGAGGCGTCGCGAGATTTAAGGCGTCGCGGGATAATTTAATTTCAATTTTCAATTTTCTTTTATTTTAATAATTTTCTTTTATTTCTTATTTTGCATATTATAAATAAAAATATTGAAAAATCAAACGTATTTTTTTCCCCCGTTTCTCCCGATCAAACAATCAATTTTTACGCATTTTTGCATTTACAGTTAAAAGAAAAAAAATTCTTGATTTAGCTGTAAATGCTAAAATGCGTAAATTTAAACCATAGTTTTTTTAAATTTTGACAATAGAAAAAAGTTGTACCAATCAAATTATTTCCATGGATAATAGCTAAATAATAGTCTGCAGTTAAATCAATTAGCTTTATCATCGTGTTGAATTAATTGCCGCGTTGGTGGATGATGGTGGAGCGGGGGCGGAAAAAATAAACGAAGGCGTGGAAACAATAGAAAAATCACTGATTTATTTATAATAAAATCACGGTTATTTCCCGGGATGCTGAGATGACACGAGATTTTGAGCGGACAAATGAGCGAAACCAGACGGCCGATTTGATTATATTAATTCCCCTCGACCGTGGGTTTGAGTTTTCCCGACGACTGAGCGTTTACGACAAGTCGCCGCGTGCCGAGCGATCGAGAATTTTCACGCACGGAACATTCACGTAACCGAGTCGTCGAATTTTCCCGAGATGAGCTGAGCCAAAATTAATGAGCGCACGAAATGCCCGGTAACAAGCACTTCCCTGCATGAGCAATACGCAGTGAGCCGACAAGAGCAATTCGCGATAACCACTTGTTGAGTCGTACAGTAAGCACCGAATGGCCGCCGGCGGGCCTCCGGCGTCGCCTCGTGTCGACGCTGGGGAAGACGACGCTGCACGCATGCGCAACGCCGCTGCAACGCAATCGCCCGCGAGGTGCTGCCCTCGTCCACTCGTGCGGCGTGAGCGGAACCCGATCAGCGACGACGGTAACGTCGCTGCTTGACTCTCCCCAACATTTCCGCCCGCCATCAGTGCTGGTCGCTGATGAGTTCCCTGCGGTGGTCCGATTGAGGCGTTGGTAGCGGAGAGAGCTTGGTGAGCGGTCTAGTGAGCGTGCTGGTGGCCGTCTTGAGCGCCACCACCCGCGTGAGTCCATCCTTCCCTGGGTGAAGCTCCAGGACCCGGGCAAGAGGCCACTTACATGGCGGCATCCGCTCGTCCGTAAGAAGAACGAGGGACCCCACCTTGACCTCATTAGTAGCGTGGTGCCACTTAGAGATGGACTGCTGCCGTTGCAGGCAATGAGCCGACCACTGGGACCAGAACGACTGGACCCTCTGTTGGATGAGCCGCCAATGAGTGAGCCTTGAGATGTCCAAATCCGGAAGCGAAGGCTCCGGCAGTGTTGTGAGCGCACTGCCCACAAGGAAATGCCCGGGCGTAAGCGCCGAGACATCCTGCGGGTCGTCTGTGAGCGGTTCCAGAGGCCTCGAGTTGAGTATAGCCTCAATCTGGTTCAACAGCGTGGTGAGCTCCTCGTAAGTGAGCAGCGCCTCTCCGACAGTCCGCCGAAGGTGAAATTTGGTGGACTTCACCAGCGCTTCCCATTTCCCACCCATGTGAGGAGCCGCGGGAGGGTTGAACCGCCATTGGCTGCCGTCCCGCGACAGAACCGCTGCGATGTCCTTGTGCTCTTGCGAACACTGTGAGAAGAGCCGTCGGAGTGCCTTATCTGCGCCAATGAAGTTGGTGCCGCAGTCTGAGTATAAGGTGTGAGCTATTCCTCTGCGAGCCGTGAACCGCCGGTAAGCAGCGATGAACCCGTCCGCCGAGTAGTTACTCACGGCCTCCAGATGAGCGGCCGACGTTGCGAAGCACACGAATACGCAGATCCACCCTTTGTGAGTCTTCGCCCCTCTTCCCTTCCACGTCTTGAGCGTGAGCGGTCCTGCATAGTCCACACCCGTATGAGTGAACGGACGCGATGGCGTGACCCGAGAGAGAGGTAGTTGACCCATCAATTGCTGGGCACGGATCCCCCTCTGCCGGGCACATACCACGCACCGCAGGCTGTGCGACTTCACAGGAGCCCGCCCGCCGAGAATCCAATAATTTTGGCGAAGCTGAGCGAGAGTGAGCTGTGTGCCTCCATGGAGCGTTCTCCGATGAGCGTCCTCGATGAGCAGAAGCGACAGCCGCGCGTCGCGCGGAAGAATTGCTGGATGCTTCCCCTCGTTGCTAAGCGCGGACTGTGTGAGCCGTCCTCCCACCCGAAGAATCCCCTGGCCGCAAATAAATGCGGTCAACCGAGCAAACGGGTGACTCGACGGAAGAGCGGTACCCCTTTTGAGCGCAGCGAGCTCCGTTGAGAAGAAAGCCGCCTGAGTAGCCATTACCCAATACCGCCTGGCCGCCGCCATGTCCTCAGATGGTATCACCATAATCGGTGAACTCAGCTTCCCCCGGAGCCGTGAGATGATCCGTGTGCACAAGGCCGTGATCCGAAAAAGTTTGTGAGCTGTCGAAACCTTATACACCAGATCCCAATGATAGTCAACTGTGGGCGCGGCCACGGTTAATGAGATGCCGGGGCGTACTTCCTCTGCAGCGTGTACACCCGTTCCTTTAGGTTGAGCAGGCCATGAGCTTTGCGGTTGAGTAATCCATGGTGGTCCCGTCCACCACAGTGAGTGATCCTTGAGCTGCGCCGTGGCTACGCCTCGTGAGGCGCAGTCAGCTGGATTACTAGTGCCCGGTACGTGTCTCCATTGAGCGTCCGCAGTGAGATCCTGTATTTGAGCATCACGATTCCTGACATAGTCCTTCCAGCGTGACGCATGAGATCGAATCCACACGAGCGTGACCTGCGAATCCGTCCAGAGATGCGTGCCCCGTACGTCCATATCCAATGTGGCGTGGACGTATCTCACCAACTTGGCTAACAGCAGCGCTGCTGTAAGCTCAAGCCTCGGGATGGTGAGACGTTTGAGCGGTGCAACCTTCGTCCGGGAGCACATGAGTGACGCATGAGCGCCAGTGGACGGAGAACCGACAGTAATGTACACCACTGCGGCCATCGCAAGTTGCGATGCGTCAGAGAAGCCGTGTATCTCGATGTGAGAGCCGTCCCTGGTGTTGAGCCATCGAGGTAATGAGAGCCTGGCCAGGCAAGTGAGATCTTCTCTGAGCATGAGCCATCTTGAGGTGAGCGGAGCGGGGAGTTCATCGTCCCAGCCGAGTTTGTGCAGCCAGAGTTCTTGAAGAAGCATCTTCGCTCGAATCGTGGCTGGTGAGATGAAACCGAGCGGGTCGAATATTTGAGCTACCTCTGATAAAATGAGCCTTTTCGTCACTCGACCTGGCTGAGCGGGAAACTGAGCAGAGATGACAAATCTGTCCTCGTGAGGCACCCAATTGAGCCCAAGTATTTTGGTCGCACAGTCGTCTAGCGTTACCAATGAGCTGCCGGTACTCGTCGATGATACAGCCGTGAGCAGTTCGTCGTGAATCGAATGCCACTTGGCTAGCGGGAACCCGCCCGCGTCGCACAAGCCCTTGAGCTGATGAGCGACCTTAATGAGCTGAGAGAGAGAGTCCGCGCCGCCGAACATGTCATCGACATATCTTCCGAGTCTGACCGATGGAAGCGCCAGTGGGAAGCGATGTCCTTCGTCCTTCGCAAGCTGCAGAAGCACTCGGACTGCAAGATATGGCGCGGATCTCGTTCCGTACGTAACCGTGGTGAGCTGATACGGTACGGCGTTGAGTTGTTCGTCGACCCACAGAATCCTCTGAAGATCCCAATCCTCGCGATGCACGTTGATTTGCCGGAACATCTTCGTGATGTCCGTGGCGAAGAGATAGCGGTGTCGACGGATCCAAATGAGTACGTCCGGAATGCCGAGCTGGAGATTCGGCCCAGTGTGTTGGAGATCGTTGAGCGATTTCCCTGAAGATGAGGCACTGGAGCCGTTAAACACAACACGCAGCTTCGTTGATTCGCTGCTGGGCCGGAGCACTCCATGGTGTGGCAGGTAATACGGCGTTACCGTTGGCCGTATCGCCGGGTCAGCCCGAACCATATGTCCGAGCTGCTCATATTCCTCCAAGAACTTTACGTACAGTTCTCGGTATTCCGGATTCCGAGTGAACCGTCTAAGTGTCTGTCCGAGACACCGTTGAGCTGTTCCATATGAGCTGCCGAGATGTGAGCTTGACATCTTGAGCGGGATGCGGACAACGTATCGCCCTGAAGAATCCCTTGAGTGAGTGGCCTTAAAATGAGTCTCGCACTCCTCTTCCTCCGCGGTGAACTGCGGCGCCGCTTCCACCGGCAGTTCTTCCTGAAGCCAAAACCTCTCGAGCAGTTCTTGCAGCGTCCTTTCCGAGTGCTGGACCGTGGCCGCATGCACTGGACGAGTGAGTTCCGGTGAGCTGGACACTGGTCCAAGGACAAGCCATCCGAAACCCGAAAGCTGCGCAATGGGCATCGAAGGCGAGCCTCTCACCAGATTGGCCTTGATGACCTGGCCGTAGTAATCGGCCCCGATGATGACGTCAATGGGTCTCGGTGTGAGGAAGTCCGGATCTGCGAGCGTGAGCTTGTCCAAACGCGGCCAGAGCTGCCGCGAGGCCGTGAACGACGGAAGAACCGACGATACCGACCTCAAAATATGAGCGGTAACCGTGAGTGCGAATACGGAATTTAATGAGCAGAGCTTGAGCTGGGCCACGCCGCGCGTGGTCGCGGATTTACATCCTCCAATTCCCAATATGGGAATGGATGAGCGTTTACGTGGCACGTTGAGCAGCCGGATGAGTTGTTCCGACGCGAAAGTCAATTCAGACCCGGGGTCGACCAGCAGGCGTGCCGAATGCGTGGACCCGGGCGTGATGACGTGAGCGATCGCTGTGGCGAGCAGCGTTGAGCACGACGAGATGAGCGGACTCTGAGCAGAGTTGACGACTGCACCGACCCGTCAGTGCGGAGCGGATGAGGGCCCTGGAGTGGACTCTGTTGATGATGTCTGCGCCGGTGTCACGGGTGGCGGTTTCGAGGCTGCCGAGGGGGCCGCTGGCTTGGCGTGCAGCATGGTATGGTGCCGCTCCCCGCACTCCTTGCACACTTGCTTCGTCCTGCATGCTCGCACGCTGTGTCGCCCCAGACAGTTGAAGCACAGCCTCTTTTCCTCCACGCACCTTCGTCGCGTCGCCGGATCAAACCCGCGGAACCGCGCGCAGTTGGTCACGAAGTGATCCCCGTCACAACAATCACAGCGGAAGCGCCGTGATGGATCCGCCGCGCTGGTGTTCGTCGGCGTCTTGGTGACCTGGGTCGGCGCAGTTGAGCTGGCTTGATGAGCGGACGACGTTCTCCGAGGGACCCCCTTCGAAGTCCCTGGAGCATTGGAAACCGGGGCAGCACTCTCGATGCGCTCGAGAGTCCGCGCCCGACTCGTGAGAAAGGCCTCGAGCTGACCAAAGGTCGGATACTCCTGCGAGGAGCCGAGTGACGTCTCCCAAAACTCCCGAGTTGAGCGGTCCAGCAGTCGCGTAACTAGGTTCACGAGAATATATTCCCCGATATTCTCGCCTGCTCCCAAACTTCGAAATGCGACCCGCGCATTCACCACCGTCGAGACGAGGTTCTGGAGACCGGCTGAGCTTCTCTGGGTGAGCGGAGTGAGCTTGAATAACGCGTCCAAGTAGGACTGGATATGCAGCCGCTTATTCTCATAGCGTGCCACCAGCGTGTCCCACGACTCCTGGAATGACTCCCCGATGAGCGGAAACTGATTGATGAGCTGTGCTGGTTCCTCATCAAGGCATGAGCGGAGGTAGTGAAGCCTCTCCAAATCGCTGAGCTTATCGCTACTGGTGATGATGCCGGTGAACATGGCTGCGAACTCCGGCCACGCTGCATACGACCCGTTGAACCGGGTGAGAGGCATGTCCGGCAGCCGCGCGCCGTGTGAGCTGCCTTGATCGGAGGAGTGAGCGGGCGGTACGCTCTCGACACTTGGGGTGAGTGCTGCTCTGAGCTTCGCTGCGCGCCGTTTAAAGGCCGTATACTCTCGTGCACCGCGCATATGCGCCTTCGTTCGGAAATAGTCATGCTCACCCTTTAGTGCGCTCGGCCAGGTTACCTCGAAATACCGGTGCATGACGATAAATTCTGTGTGCAGCTCCTCAACCACCTTGTCGTTCGCGTCGAGCTCAGCGAGTGAATACTCGGCAGGGTCCTCCGGCAGGGCCTCGAGCGCCTCCCCCAGGAGAACCACGCGTTCGAGTTGCGTTTCGGCCTTCATGGCCAACTCGCTCGGCAGCCGCGCCGGAGACGCTGTGCGTGAGGACGTCCGACTGGCACTGTCCTCTCGGTCCTTGCCGGGCACCTCCAGCCTCGGCGATGTCTTCCCACTGGGAACGACCGGGTCACTCATCGTGAGCTGTGAGCGGGACACACGCGAAACTCGAGCGGCTGGTCCGTAGCACACGCGAACCGCGGGCAAAAATGTCCAAACGCGGTTAAATCCGCCCGCGTGCACTAATTTTCACGCGAGATCGCGAGCAAAAATTCACTGAGCTGTCCGATGTGAAAAGAGGCGAGCGGAACCGATGAAAACGCGGCGAAACACACGCGAAACTTGAGCGGCTGGTCCGTAGTACACGCGAACCGCGGGCAAAAATGTCCAAACGCGGTTAAATCCGCCCGCGTGCACTAATTTTCACGCGAGATCGCGAGCAAAAATTCACTGAGCTGTCCGATGTGAAAAGAGGCGAGCGGAACCGATGAAAACGCGGCGAAACACACGCGAAACTTGAGCGGCTGGTCCGTAGTACACGCGAACCGCGGGCAAAAATGTCCAAACGCGGTTAAATCCGCCCGCGTGCACTAATTTTCACGCGAGATCGCGAGCAAAAATTCACTGAGCTGTCCGATGTGAAAAGAGGCGAGCGGAACCGATGAAAACGCGGCGAAACACACGCGAAACTTGAGCGGCTGGTCCGTAGTACACGCGAACCGCGGGCAAAAATGTCCAAACGCGGTTAAATCCGCCCGCGTGCACTAATTTTCACGCGAGATCGCGAGCAAAAATTCACTGAGCTGTCCGATGTGAAAAGAGGCGAGCGGAACCGATGAAAACGCGGCGAAACACACGCGAAACTTGAGCGGCTGGTCCGTAGTACACGCGAACCGCGGGCAAAAATGTCCAAACGCGGTTAAATCCGCCCGCGTGCACTAATTTTCACGCGAGATCGCGAGCAAAAATTCACTGAGCTGTCCGATGTGAAAAGAGGCGAGCGGAACCGATGAAAACGCGGCGAAACACACGCGAAACTTGAGCGGCTGGTCCGTAGTACACGCGAACCGCGGGCAAAAATGTCCAAACGCGGTTAAATCCGCCCGCGTGCACTAATTAATTCGCGCGTCACTGTCCGTCGCACACGCGATGACCGAAAACCCGAGCGAAAAAACCGACCGACCGCGTGTTCACCTCCGCGACGTCGAGTCTCGCGCACAAAAATGGCGGCAAACCGTCCCTTCGAGCGCGCGAACAAGCCGGCCGGCGTGTCGACCACGAGGCAAACCCGTTGCCCAGCGTGGAACACTACACTTCTCCCGAGCAATCCCCGATTGAGCACTCCCCGATTTTCCCGGAACACCCGCGTTCGATCGTTCCACGCTTCACTGCCCCACCATCCGGCTCGAAGGACCAAATGTTGAATTAATTGCCGCGTTGGTGGATGATGGTGGAGCGGGGGCGGAAAAAAATAAACGAAGGCGTGGAAACAATAGAAAAATCACTGATTTATTTATAATAAAATCACGGTTATTTCCCGGGATGCTGAGATGACACGAGATTTTGAGCGGACAAATGAGCGAAACCAGACGGCCGATTTGATTATATTAATTCCCCTCGACCGTGGGTTTGAGTTTTCCCGACGACTAAGCGTTTACGACAAGTCGCCGCGTGCCGAGCGATCGAGAATTTTCACGCACGGAACATTCACGTAACCGAGTCATCGAATTTTCCCGAGATGAGCTGAGCCAAAATTAATGAGCGCACGAAATGCCCCGTAACAAGACTTCCCTGCATGAGCAATACGCAGTGAGCCGACAAGAGCAACTCGCGATAACCACTTGTTGAGTCGTACAGTAAGCACCGAATGGCCGCCGGCGGGCCTCCGGCGTCGCCTCGTGTCGACGCTGGGGAAGACGACGCTGCACGCATGCGCAACGCCGCTGCAACGCAATCGCCCGCGAGGTGCTGCCCTCGTCCACTCATGCGGCGTGAGCGGAACCCGATCAGCGACGACGGTAACGTCGCTGCTTGACTCTCCCCAACACATCGGTACAACATTTTTCTATTTGCACGGTATGAAAAAAGTTGCAAAGTAGAACTTTGCACATTGCTTCCTCATTAATTTCCCTTTTTCACAAAGCGACCTCTATTTATTCACTTTGGCTTCCTCGCATAGGAAGCTTTGTGAAAAAGGGAACGTAATGAGGAAGCAATGTGCAAAGTTCTACTTTGCAATTTTTTTTTATTTGAGCAAAAGAAAATTCCGTTACGAACACCGTTACATCTGGTTTTGATTAGATACAAAGTTTTGTCATACATTCTCAACTTTTACGGAAATTATGAGTGAAAATCTACATTTTTTGAAAAATAAAAATGCCGTAAAATCCGATCGACTTTACCGATCATCACCAAATTTCGTACGTAGCAGGACTGTATGGTAATTTTCGACTGTTGAACATTTCGGTTCATTTGTTGAGAATTGACGTGATTCAGAGAAAAATGTTTTTTTTTTAAATTCAAAATTGTATAAAATCGGAACCGCTTTACCAATTTCGCTGAAATTCAATACCAAACATCATTTAACGTGTCTTCATTTGTAAAGAACTATTTAGCGAAATTGGTCTGTGGCCAGTGCCACGTTTCCCTACCGTATCGTACTCGCCTCTGAATCAGCAAATTCGCCATCATTAATTAAGGATGCTGCGACATGCACGCATTCAGCGGATCTTAGTTAATTTAGTGATAACCTTGCCCACACTCTGCTCTCACCTTGCTCTCACCTTGCTCTACGTGGGATTATGAGGAATTTTCCAATAACCTGCCTTTCATTTCACCATCAGCAATAGAAAAAATCAACCATGTCGAATTTATTTGACATGGTTGGTTTTTTATATTACCGTGCAAATAGAAAATTGTTATACCGACAAAAAAGCTCACAGATTTCTCTGCAGAGTGTGATATAGCTTTTATGCGTTGAAGTATTTTTATCGGTATGACTTTTTTCTTGTCAAAATAAAAAAAAACTTGCAAATTAGAACGCTGCGGTTTGAAACACCGATCCCGCCGTACAACCTAACAGCTTGATGCGCGCGCATTTCAGCGCGCTCGGACAGTCAAAAATGTTGGCTACGACGAATGATTTACAGACTATGGTAATCGTTATTTTCCACTGAAAATACGAAATAAACGGAAGTTTTCATAGAACGCCGGATTTTTTCCGGCCGAGAACGTTCCGATTTATTTCAATTATTTATTAAATATTTATTTTTGTAAAACCGGTAAATCTGATTAATACCTTAAAATTGTGATTTACACTGTTTTATGGATCTGTCGGTATCGTCGTCGGTATAATAAAAGTCTATTTACGGGAGTAAAAAAAATACAAAAGTTATTTTGAACAAGTGAATAGGCCATCCATCGAGACAAATTGATTTTCATAAATTGATTGCGCGCGTCGAATTTGAAACACTGATCCCGCCGTACAATCGAATATGCCTGCTGCGCGAGCAAATCACATCCGCCATCACGCCGAAGTCAGTACAAAAATGCCTGCCGCGTTGAATGAAAGAGCGCGTAGTCATTGCAATTGTATAAATAAGAAGAAAGGAGTGCGAGCGAAATAAGATACAATATTTTTATTTTTATATATTTATTAGTATAACATTATTTATTATCATCACTATATTCATTTTTTTAGGGCCGCATAGCTGGAACAAAAAACAATATTCGTACATTATAAAAACATGAATATGTACTTTATTTAAAAGTATAGGTATTATATTTACCATTTTTCATTACTCGTGCTGTTTTGGAAGATTAGGGAGGACAAACTTAACCTCTCACAGCAATTTCCGGCAGTCACGGCACCGTGGCAGTATGTCCTCTCTTATTGTTTCGTTCACACACTCAGCGCACGTCGACTTATGTCCGCACCGTGGAAACACAAAGTCGATGGGTTTTGCGCATAGGCATATAGGCCCGTCTTCCTCCGCATCTTCCTCGTCGGATGAGATGACGATCGGAACCGCTGGAAAATACAAACATCGCATTATTGCGTTAAGCTTCTGGCTCCTCGATCCTCGAGCCGTTTGGTCAGGAAAATTGAAAAACAAAGGTGCGAGAAAGAACGGTAGATGAGAGAGAGTTAACTCTATAGGCGTTTAAGGAGGCATCGTCACACAACGACGAATTTATCTCATTTTTTTCCTAATAGACGAATAAACTGAAGAAAATAACTCGGTGAATTCGTAAAACGTTCTTCACCGAACAAAACGAGCTTTCGCCCGACAAGATCGACCTAAAATTACCAATTTGACTTCCAAAAAACTGCGTATAATATGTCCCCTTGGTTATTAGCATAAACTGAACTATTTTTCTGTAAATTTTTATTGCCTATATTTTTTTCAACACTAAGCAGGATCTCTTTAATCCATATCTACCTTTATGGACACTTGTTTCCTTTTGAAAGTATATCCAAATACTGTTTCAAATCTCAGTGCGCGATTGATGTGACTGTACCGACGATGCCTCCTTAACATTGGGCGATGAATTTTCGAGTGAAGTAGAGCGAAGTATCACTGCCTCTTCAATCTTCTATTTGCGCACACTACAACTATCTTGGACGAACTTTTCGCAAGAAAAATGACGATACGTACCATTCTTTATTTTTTATTTTTTTCCCTCCATTGCAACCGTTGTGATGACGCGGAAATGTCAAATGCGGAGAAAGGCGGAAGTTCGTAGAAACAAATAAATATCGTTTGACTGCCGGAAATCAAACGTAAGTTAAATTGAAAACTAAATTGCATATGGCTACTACGTGAGCATCGTCTCCGTCATCTGCTTGCTCCCCGCGCCATGATTGCGGGTGACGTCATTCCGCGATGCGCGCGACCGTTTGGGGTTACATCGTATTTGTGCTTCGAAAGTTTTTGCAGACTTAGGCTTTGGCAGACTTCGGTAGTAGCCCCACGGAATCATCTCATGGAATGCTAAATCCATTGCGACCGCGTAGCCGCAATCCGATAGTCGAATTGGAAATCAATTTGTCTCGATGGATGGCCAATTTTTTAATTCCCTAGCGAGTCCAGAGACCGGCTGGTAGACTGAAAAATCGACCGGTCTATAAATGCAAAAAAAAAACCGTTCAGAGAGTCGACCGACCAAAAAACGACTATTGAAATTATTCTTGATTAGTCGTTTCTTGGTCGCGAAAAATTGGAAAACGACCGTCGAAATGAGCCTTTAAGAATCTTTTAACCGGTCGTTTTTTCCGCGAAGACCGAGAAACGACTGTCGAAACGACTCCTTTTTTATTGAATTTCGAAACAAAAAATTTGTCACGGCTAGGATTCGAACATTGACCTTCCGACTGTTGCTTTGCGCCATAGTCAACTCGGCTATTCAAACCTTTAGAGGTTTACTTTTTTATTGTCTATTTGAAGTTTGATTATGTAGTTGGTCGTTTAGATAGTCGTTTTCCCGGTCGACACGGAAAAACGACCGGTTACAAAGGATTGAATTGGTCATTTCGACTGTCGTTTTCAGATTTTTCGCGATCAAGAAACGACTAATCAAGAATAATTTCAATGGTCGTTTTTCGGTCGATCGACTATTTGAACGATTTTTTTTGCATTTATCGACCGGTCGATTTTCCGGTCGTTTTTCGGTCTTTTTTCCGTCGTTCGCTCGGTCGCCGGACTTGCCAGGGTTGTCCACAATAATTTTTGTATTTTTTTTACTCCCGTAAGTAGAATTTTATTATACCGACGATGATACCGACAGATCCGTAAAATAGTGTAAATCACCATTTTAAGGTGTTACTCTGATTCACCGGTCTTACAAAAATAGATATTTAATAAATAATTCAAATTATTCGGCACGTTCTCCTCCGCAAATTCTTCCCTCAGCATCCTTGAGCAACGAAATGAATTCGAAATCTGTCTCGATGGATGGCCAATTTGCGGGACCGGAAACGAATTCTGTAAGGTATGGGGAGTTGGCACAGGCTCGCACCGTGTCCGTAATAATGTTTATATATATTTTTTTTACTTCTGTAAATAGAATTTCATTATACAGACTACGATACCTACAGATTCATAAAATAGTATAAATCACAATTTTAAGGTGTTACTCAGATTCACCGGTTTTACAAAATTAAATATTTAATAAATAATTTAAATTAATCCGGCACGTTCTCCTCCGCAAATTCTTCCCTCAGCATCCTTGAGTAACGAAATGAATTCGAAATTTTTATCTATAAATGAAAAATGTGGATTTAACGTGAATCATTTATAAGGGTATTTTTACAGAATTATAATTTATAATTCCATTAAATATGATCTGCATTCAGATGTTTATTAGCGCGTTCGTGGCGTATCCCTCGCTGCTCTTTTTTTATATAACATTAGATAAGCACATCAGCGTGACAGCAGCAATCATGTCGCAAGTTTTCGTCCAATGTAATTTAGTTCAGATTGTTTTTGATTCATTAAACCCTGGCAGATTACAATTAACCATGAGATTAATTAATACAGGGAATTCGACCTGGGAGTGGCGAATGGTGTGGAAGGTGCTGGAATTAAATCAGAATGGAAACGCCGTGGACGAGGTGCAAACGTGGACGTAAGTTCAAACGAGAGAGAGAAACTGACGCGTGATTTTCACCGTGATTTCGGCCGTGATCCGACCTGCCAGGGTGTGTATACTTGACATATTTAATATTTTTTCAGAACCGTAGCGGACCACGTGGAGCCATTTACGCCCGAGTTTTGCCACGCCAAATGGATCCGAATTATGGACAATTTTAATGTAAGTAATTATCAATTAAGTAATAATAACAGAATTAATAATATTTTTTGTTTGTTTTAGGAAGCACTGTCGAATGCCAATGTCGAGGGGACGAAAATCATCGTCCCAGTGAAATTTTTTACACCATATATAACTACGTTATACGAGTTTTTCCACTCGTCAATGGACATTGACTTCCAGTAATTGTTCCAGTAATTCCAGTAATTGTTTTCCAGTAATTGTTAAGTCGATGCCGAGACGTATGCAATGTGTGATAGAGAACGAAGGTCTCTGGATACCTTATTAAGACACGTTGTTAAGCTGTAACGTTTATTGTGAATAAATGCCGAAATAATGTTATCTATTTAATCATTTTTTTGTAGAGTAACAAAAAAAAATCAATCATGTCGAATAAATTGTTGACCAATTTATTCGGCATGATTGCTTTTTTTTACTTCCGATCTAATGAATAATATTATACCGAGAACACATCTAGTAGATTTCATTGTAGACTATAATATAGCTTTGATGAATCAAAAAAGATTGATCGGTATGACGTTTTCATATTGTCAAATAAAAAAATATATATATTTGATTAAAATTAATCATCTTCAATTCAACTTTTTAATCAGTAAATGTCATATAAGTTAAACCATTCAGAACATTAATAGTTGCTTTAAACGCTTTGATATCCCAAGAATGCTCGTAATCGGTATATTATAAACCTATTAACTAAAAAACAAAAATCACAATCATTCGGTATATTAACAATCAAAAAAAATTATTACGTGTAGCGGCGCGAACCGGTGCCAATTCCCCGCATCGTATCGAATTCGTCTCTGGAAATACAATTTAACCATTGATGGCGAAAAAAATTAATTTCAAATTCGATATGTTTATTTAATAACGCTGCGGGAAAAACCGAGTGATGCGATCACGCCGTTGAATCTGGATGTTTTAATAATATTTCGTTTAGTCAAACCGATTAAACTGTTTCACTGATAAAATCTGTGATTTGCAGTGTTGTATAGATCTGCTAGACTCGCCTTCGGTATATTAAAATCCTTCCTACGCAAGTAAAATAAATAATTACGGAGACGGTGCAATCGAGTGCCACTTTCCCAAACCGTACCGCACTCGCATCTGGATCAGTAAATTCGCCATTTAGCGGGAAAAAATGCATGTTGTAATAGCCATAATTAGCGGATCTTAGTTAATTTAGTGATAACCTTGCCCACACTCTGCTCTCACCTTGCTCTCACCTTGCTCTACGTTCATTCACACGTTGCGTTTTGTCAAACCGATCAAACTGGTTCGCACTTCTCAATTGTAATTTGCAATTTTCAATGAATCTGTCAGTCCAGTCTTCGGTATATTAAAAATCTACTTACAGAAGCAAAAAAAAAAATATTACTTATAGCGGCGCGAACCGGTGCCAATTCCCCGCATCGTATCGAATTCGTCTCTGGAAATACAATTTAACCATTGATGGCGAAAAAAAATAATTTCAAATTCGATATGTTTATTTAATAACGCTGCGGGAAAACCCGAGTGATGCGATCACGCCGTTGAATCTGGATGTTTTAATAATATTTCGTTTAGTCAAACCGATTAAACTGTTTCACTGATAAAATCTGTGATTTGCAGTGTTGTATAGATCTGCTAGACTCGCCTTCGGTATATTAAAATCCTTCCTACGCAAGTAAAATAAATAATTACGGAGACGGTGCAATCGAGTGCCACTTTCCCAAACCGTACCGCACTCGCATCTGGATCAGTAAATTCGCCATTTAGCGGGAAAAAATGCATGTTGTAATAGCCATAATTAATTAACGATGCATCGTTATGCGCGCATTCAGCGGATCTTAGTTAATTTAGTTAATTTAGATCATTTAGAGGAAGTAAAAGTCGTAACAAGGTTTCCGTAGGTGAACCTGCGGAAGGATCATTAATGCATAACAAACGCTAGCTTATCAGAGCAGCGAACGAAAACACAAAAAGTGTAACGAATCTTATGAAGCAACATAAATGGTGCTGACGCATCGCTTCTGTCGAACGAGGCCGTGTTTTAAAGGCACGGCCCTACGAATTCTGTCGCAACGTTCTCGTGGCAACCTACGCAGCGCGGGGAAGAGATTCCATTCGCGGGCTCGGTCACACGTAAGTGTACCGGCGGCTCTCACATACTCTCGCGTAAATTCGAGTGACAGTGACGATGCACGCCTATGCGTTTTACGTTGTTGAATCGACGCCTCGCCCATAATGGAGGATCTCCGCCGGAGAGGACAGCGGGCCGTTGCGCTCGCTGCCCGAGGTTTTTAAATGAAATTTCGCCCGAACACGAACGTTAAAGTCTCGAACCTCAAGTTCGACTTTTTTGACAGTTTCGCTGTTGTCGGAGGCTTTCACGAGCCTCCGACGACTCGCGAGTCGCGCGTGAGCGGACTCGCGAAACATCTTGTCGTGATGATACGTGCGCGCCTAGTGTGCGCGTGTGTCTCCGTCGAGTTTGTTGAGATGAGAAAAATTACAAAAACAAAAATTACATATGATTACCCTGAACGGTGGATCACTTGGCTCGTGGGTCGATGAAGAACGCAGCTAATTGCGCGTCAACTTGTGAACTGCAGGACACATGAACATCGACATTTCGAACGCACATTGCGGTCCACGGATACAATTCCCGGACCACGCCTGGCTGAGGGTCGTTTTACGTACAACAAACTGCTTATTACGAGCGAACAGTGTGAACGTTCGTCGACGCTTTTTAGCGCTCGGCGTCGTTTGAAATAAAATATCGGAGGCAGCACTTTTGCGCAAGAGTGGCCGCTACATGCCAAACGGAAGAGGAGTGTCTTTGCATCTCTCGCTCTCGTGTGTGTTATATTTGATATGACCCCGACGATGCCTGAGAGTCACATGCATCGATATAACGATGCTTCCGTTGAGTGCATTGTGGATGGCCACTCGTTCACTGTGCTTATTGTGCGAACCTCCGATGAGCGATCGTGATTTTACGAGCCACCGGTGTACTTTGGTGCGCGCTTGCCATGTTTCATTACGTGGTCGGCCCGCCCACGGTTGCGTCTCGTTGTCACGCGTATACGTCCGTGTGTGTTTCTCATTTGTTTGAGAATACACTCGCGATGTTGCGTACAGTATCGCGTCTCATTAATGTGAGAAGTGTGTGCGATCGAGTGTATTGACGGAAAGGAAAAGTCAGAGCCGGAGAGTGAGTCACGTCGCGCGTCCGCGCGCGCGTTCTCTCGAAACTCCACACGGCCGGTCGATCGAGTCCCCGGGCTACTTGTAGTTTGAACGGACAGATGCGACTGTGAGGCCGTGTGAACGAGACACGAGATGTATCGCGTGCGTCGGTTTACACGCGTGTAAGATGACTGTCGAACGATCTCTCTCCCAGGCTCTCATCCGTTGACATACGCGCTTGAGATCCACATCCAACGCTTATGCTCACAGAAAAATGAACACAATCGACGACCTCAGAGCAGGCGAGACTACCCGCTGAATTTAAGCATATTACTAAGCGGAGGAAAAGAAACTAACCAGGATTTCCTTAGTAGCGGCGAGCGAACAGGAAAGAGCCCAGCACTGAATCCTGCGGCACTGTGGCTGGGAAATGTAGTGTTCGGGAGGATCCACTTATCCCGAGGCGTATGCTCGAGTCCAAGTCCATCTTGAATGGGGCCAATTACCCGTAGAGGGTGCCAGGCCCGTAGTGACCGGGACGCGCTTCGGGAGGATCTCTCCTTAGAGTCGGGTTGCTTCGAGAGTGCAGCTCTAAGAGGGTGGTAAACTCCATCTAAGGCTAAATACGACCACGAGACCGATAGCGAACAAGTACCGTGAGGGAAAGTTGAAAAGACCTTTGAAGAGAGAGTTCAAGAGTACGTGAAACCGTTCAGGGGTAAACCTGAGAAACCCAAAAGATCGAATGGGGAGATTCATCGTCAGCGGTGCTGGTATGCGCGCGGTACGCGATGCCGGAGACTTCGGTCTCGTGGCACGCGTCCGCGCGTTTGTATTGCCTGGCATCGTCGGCGTGCACTTCTCCCCTAGTAGGACGTCGCGACCCGTTGGGTGTCGGTCTACGGCCCGGGTGGGCGCCTGTCTCGTGTGGATACCTCACGGTGTCTCTGCGAGGCAGACCCCCGGCTGCCCGACCGGCTGCCCGGCGGTACTCGCAAGGTATCCGGCCGCAAATATTCGAACTGCGTCCGGCCCGTCGCAAGCGAGGCAAGTGTTTCCCGAATGTACGGATCTAATGCCGTCATCGGGCCTAGCCAGCTGTTGGCTGACGGTGTCCTAGGACTGGCTGTAACAATTATGATACCGGTCAGCGACGCTACTGCTTTGGGTACTTTCAGGACCCGTCTTGAAACACGGACCAAGGAGTCTAACATGTGCGCGAGTCATTGGGAACTATTAAGCCTAAAGGCGCAATGAAAGTGAAGGTCGGCCTTGCGCCGACCGAGGGAGGATGGGCCGCGTCACGATGCGGTCCCGCACTCCCGGGGCGTCTCGTTCTCATTGCGAGAAGAGGCGCACCCAGAGCGTACACGTTGGGACCCGAAAGATGGTGAACTATGCCTGGTCAGGACGAAGTCAGGGGAAACCCTGATGGAGGTCCGTAGCGATTCTGACGTGCAAATCGATCGTCGGAACTGGGTATAGGGGCGAAAGACTAATCGAACCATCTAGTAGCTGGTTCCCTCCGAAGTTTCCCTCAGGATAGCTGGCACTCGCTCTTATGCGAGTCTCATCTGGTAAAGCGAATGATTAGAGGCCTTGGGGCCGAAACGACCTCAACCTATTCTCAAACTTTAAACGGGTGAGATCTCTGGCTTGCTTGAACGGTGAAGCCACGAGATTTCGGATCAGAGTGCCAAGTGGGCCAATTTTGGTAAGCAAAACTGGCGCTGTGGGATGAACCAAACGCAGAGTTAAGGCGCCTAAGTCGACGCTTATGGGTTACCATGAAAGGCGTTGGTTGCTTAAGACAGCAGGACGGTGGCCATGGAAGTCGGAATCCGCTAAGGAGTGTGTAACAACTCACCTGCCGAAGCAACTAGCCCTGAAAATGGATGGCGCTGAAGCGTCGCGCCTATACTCTGCCGTCAGTGGCAAGTGAGGCGGAGAATTTATTTTCCGTCATGAAGCCCTGACGAGTAGGAGGGTCGCGGCGGTGTGCGCAGAAGGGTCTGGGCGTGAGCCTGCCTGGAGCCGCCGTCGGTGCAGATCTTGGTGGTAGTAGCAAATACTCCAGCGAGGCCCTGGAGGACTGACGTGGAGAAGGGTTTCGTGTGAACAGCCGTTGCACACGAGTCAGTCGATCCTAAGCCCTAGGAGAAATCCTATGTTGATGACGGTGTTTGAGTCACAGAATGTAATAAATCTAAATTACGTGTCACACCCGTCGGGCGAAAGGGAATCCGGTTCCTATTCCGGAACCCGGCAGCGGAACCGTATACAATTCGGGCCCTCGCAAGAGAGTTCGTCGGGGTAACCCAAAATGACCTGGAGACGCCGTCGGGAGATCCGGGAAGAGTTTTCTTTTCTGCATAAGCGTTCGAGTTCCCTGGAAACCTCTAGCAGGGAGATAGGGTTTGGAACGCGAAGAGCACCGCAGTTGCGGCGGTATCCGGATCTTCCCCTCGGACCTTGAAAATCCAGGAGAGGGCCACGTGGAGGTGTCGCGCCGGTTCGTACCCATATCCGCAGCAGGTCTCCAAGGTAAAGAGCCTCTAGTCGATAGACTAATGTAGGTAAGGGAAGTCGGCAAATTGGATCCGTAACTTCGGAATAAGGATTGGCTCTGAGGAGCGGGGCGCGTCGGGCTTGTTAGGGAAGCGGGTTTGGCTAACGTGCCGGGCCTGGGCGAGGTGAACGATGGAAGTCTCTTCACGGGGGTTTCCGTTGCAGATCCGAGCTCGGTCCCGTGCCTTGGCCTCCCGCGGATCTTCCTTGCTGCGAGGCTTCCTCGACGGTTCGCCGTCTTGGTCGTCCTCTTCGGCCGCCATTCAACGCTCAGCTCAGAACTGGCACGGACTAGGGGAATCCGACTGTCTAATTAAAACAAAGCATTGCGATGGCCCTCGCGGGTGTTGACGCAATGTGATTTCTGCCCAGTGCTCTGAATGTCAACGTGAAGAAATTCAAGCAAGCGCGGGTAAACGGCGGGAGTAACTATGACTCTCTTAAGCATCGACGTTTTCTGTGGCTTCGCCGGATGCGTTGTCGTGTTCTGTGGCTTCGCCGGATGCGTTGTCGTGTTCTGTGGCTTCGCCGGATGCGTCGACTTTTTCTGCGACTTGGCCGGATGCGTCGACGTTTTCTGTGGCTTTGCCGGGTGCGTTGACTTTTCCGGCGGCTTCGCCGGGTGCGTTAACGTTTTCTGCGGATTTGCCGGATGCGTCGACGTTTTCTGTGGCTTCGCCGGATGCGTTGTCGTGTTCTGTGGCTTCGCCGGATGCGTTGTCGTCTTCTGTGGCTTCGCCGGATGCGTCGACTTTTTCTGCGACTTGGCCGGATGCGTCGACGTTTTCTGTGGCTTCGCCGGATGCGTTGTCGTGTTCTGTGGCTTCGCCGGATGCGTTGTCGTGTTCTGTGGCTTCGCCGGATGCGTCGACTTTTCCTGCGACTTGGCCGGATGCGTCGTCGGCGTCGTCGAGGGCCTCGCACTCTACAAGAAATCCCCGAGTTTTAAAATAACATTTTCACTAAAAAACATTTTAAGTAAAACAAACATTTTTTTTAGCCCAGACTCACCGCTGTCGCTGCTGCTTTCGATCGGCATAAGACGGCGTCTTTTGCGCGCCTCCGAGGCGAGAGCAAGACGGGCCTCGCACTCTACAAGAAATCCCCGAGTTTTAAAATAACATTTTCACTAAAAAACATTTTAAGTAAAACAAACATTTTTTTTAGCCCAGACTCACCGCTGTCGCTGCTGCTTTCGATCGGCATAAGACGGCGTCTTTTGCGCGCCTCCGAGGCGAGAGCAAGACGGGCCTCGCACTCTACAAGAAATCCCCGAGTTTTAAAATAACATTTTCACTAAAAAACATTTTAAGTAAAACAAACATTTTTTTTAGCCCAGACTCACCGCTGTCGCTGCTGCTTTCGATCGGCATTCGTACGTCCTTCTGGCGTACTTTGATCAGTCGACGTCTGTAAATGTAAAAATATAAAATCGATTAATTGTTTAATTAAAACATATAAAAGAGGGGCTGTAAATCAGGGATGAGCAACATCGAATTAAAATTGAAATGGTTTTCCACTCGACAAAGTATTTAAAAGCATGAATCGTTATAGCAGAATTAGTTTTGAACGTTTACTGCAGAGCGCAGGAAAAGTTACTTACAAAACAATTTTGTGGTAACATTTGAAAACTAATTCTGCTATTACGATTCATCCTTTTAAATACTTTTTCCACTCGAATCGTTATAGCAGAATTAGCTTCATTCTTTTACGATTATAGCAGAATTAGCTTCATTTTTTTTTTTTTTTAAACTACGATTATAGCAGAATTAGTTTTCAACGTTTACTGCAGAGCGCAGGAAAAGTTACTTACAAAACAATTTTGTGGTAACATTTGAAAATTAATTCTGCTATTACGATTCATCCTTTTAAATACTTTTTCCACTCGAATCGTTATAGCAGAATTGGCTTCATTCTTTTTCGATTATAGCAGAATTAGCTTCATTCTTTTTTTTTTTTTTTTTTTTTTTTTAAACTACGATTATAGCAGAATTAGTTTTCAACGTTTACTGCAGAGCGCAGGAAAAGTTACTTACAAAACAATTTTGTGGTAACATTTGAAAACTAATTCTGCTATTACGATTCATCCTTTTAAATACTTTTTCCACTCGAATCGTTATAGCAGAATTAGCTTCATTCTTTTTTTTTTTTTTTAAACTACGATTATAGCAGAATTAGTTTTCAACGTTTACTGCAGAGCGCAGGAAAAGTTACTTACAAAACAATTTTGTGGTAACATTTGAAAACTAATTCTGCTATTACGATTCATCCTTTTAAATACTTTTTAAACTCGAATCGTTATAGCAGAATTAGCTTCATTCTTTTACGATTATAGCAGAATTAGCTTCATTTTTTTTTTTTTTAACTACGATTATAGCAGAATTAGTTTTCAACGTTTACTGCAGAGCGCAGGAAAAATTACTTACAAAACAATTTTGTGGCAACATTTGAAAACTAATTCTGCTGTAACGATTCATACGTTTTCGAGTGGAAAATCCAATTTCAAATTTAATTCGATCCCAGGTAGCAAAAAGACGACTGTTACGAAAAAGTCATCTGAATGGGTCACTAATGTCCGCCTGTACGGTATCTATAAGTTATCCCATGTCCTGAAGTTAACTTTTGGATATGGAATAACTTTTAGATATCGTTCAGGCGGACATTAGTGACCCATTCAGATTACTTTTTCGTAACGGTCAACTGTTGTAACGTAACGGTCAATACTCACACATGGCTCTTGAGCAATTGGATGACTGTCATTTTCATCGTCTCCGTTATCGGAGGATGTGGTTCGGACAAGAGATGCGTCTCTGCTTCCTTATATTGGGTGCGGCTGCAGATCGCACGGTACGCACATGCAGCATCCTCTGTCGACGGCCGCACTGCCTCCCCCGTCAGAGCGCACCAAAGCCGAGTCGCTTGCTGCATTGAGATGTTAAAAAAACTTGACCGAACGTCCTTTCCGATGGTTTCTTGAATGCTGAAAGGCAAAATAGGTTATTACAATTATATTACGACATGACAGATAAAAACAGATAACTGCAAACTTAACAATTCATCAGGAATAACCATACTTACAACAGGTTGAAAAACGCCATCGTCGCGACGGTGCACTGATAACAGATTGGTTCGTAAACGAATTTAACCATTTGCTTCTTATTTTTTAAGAAAAGCCTGAGACTTTCCAGCGTCGTGTTCGATTGTTGGGTTTTCAACCCAAGTCCATCGCGGACGATTCTATAAATCTGGTCTTTGGCCAGCAGGCTGCTTCGAATTTTTTTTTAAGCAAATACCGCTTCAGCTTGACGGTTTTCTTAAAATTCTCGACGAAATACTCGTTCCCGAGACTGGTCGGCCTCATATTCGCGATTTTCCACTCTAATTCTCTCTTTTCTGCGCACTTTCTACTCACTACGCACTTCGATTCGACGGTTTGAGGCAAATGTACTAGCACGCGGCTGCAGAAACTATACAGACAAAGATCGAGCAGGAAACGTTTTTCATTGGCCGTCCGTAGTGTCGGTACATTTTACCGACGGCCAATTTTCCACTCCACGGCGGGGTGACGGAAACTTTTTTCGTTCGATCATCGTTCTTCAACGACCGCGATTATTAAACGAAAAGAATAAACTACAACTCGACGAATCCATATTATGTTGTCCTAACAGCAGTACGACTGTCCGGAGCCAATTTTCCACTCGAAAAAGTATTTAAAAGCATGAATCGTTTGTGACGTGATTTATTTCTTTAACGCGAAAACTCAAAAAACTAACGAAAAATCCGAAACTCTAAATAAAATCAAACTCCAAAGAGGATACGCGATAACCAAAAAAAAGAAACGAAACTCTAACTCAAAAAAAAAAAGAAAACCGAAAATCTTAATGAAACGAAACTCAAAAAAAAAAAATCAACTAACACCTTCGGCCGTTTCGGCCGAGAGCGAGAACGGTATCGAAGCCAACGCAAGCGTGAGAGAGACACACGAACACGCGACGTCTCGATAGACTCGAACGCGAGACAATAGGCCGAAAACCAAAACACGGGAGCGCGAGAAGAAGCCCGAGTTACCTCGAGGGCAGCTCTCGGTAGACTGATGTGTCTACAACTGTAACCGAAAAACTGAATTATTATTCTGATTACTGAACCCATGACCGATAACTACTGCCCTCTCAACCATTTCACGAAATCATCGAAACGATAGCTGAAAATTATTACGCGGAAACTATGAATCGAATAGGAATCTTTGCAATCGTTGTCCCCTAGTCAATGCGTGAAAACAAATCACTCAACTCAACAAAACCTTAACGTAAACCACGGCACAAGGTGTTCCAACCTTGCCCGGAACGAATCAAAACCTCCGCCTGTTCTCCAACGCCTTGCACCATTATTTGGGGCGCCGGGATTGCACCGGACTTTAACGTAGCTGCAACTAAACCTTGTCGAGTCTCTCCTCTATCCGGGCTTATCTTTATTTCGAAACTCACACCACCGGATAGATTTGAGACATCAACGAAAACTAAACTCAAACGAAATCTCAAATCGGTACTGAATCAAACAAACCAAAAACTAAATCATAATTTGAAATGAAGCTAATCGTACTACTAAATCAAAGCAAAACTGAATCATGAACGGAAATGAATCTAATCGTACTACTAAATCAAAGCAGAAGCAACAAAATAACTGTAAAAATCTCAATCGAAGACGTACGGAGCCGAACGGAAACCAAAATAATTGAGAGGCTGTAAACGGGATCTTTAACACAACGAAAATCGGAAAAACTCAACAATTTTGCATTTTTGTATTAATTTTGTGACAGTGATAAAAAATCACGTCACACGTTATAGCAGAATTAGTTTTCAACGTTTACTGCAGAACGCAGAAAATGTTGCCACAAATTTTTTGTAAGTAACTTTTCCTGTGCTCTGCAGTAAACGTTGAAAACTAATTCTGCTATAACGATTTTCTTCTCGCTGCAGTGAACGCAACAAAACAATTTTGTTGCATCATTTTCTGCGCCCTGCAGTGAACGTATGTCACCAAAAATAAAGGATGCGCATTAGCTACAGTTTTTCAGTGAAGGAAAATTCGTTTCATAAGATAAAATCCGCGCGCCATCAATCACCTTCGAACTCGATGTCGCCGACGGATAGGAGTAAACGGTACGTTTTTCGAGAAAAGCAGCAATCGTCGTCACGATTCGGTCGTTACGTTCACGGCAGCGCGCAGAAAATGTTGATACAAAATTGTTTTGTGACTAAACTTTTTCTGCGCACTGCAGTAAGCGTTGAAAACTAATTCTGCAAAAACGATTTCTGCGCGCTGCAGTGAACGCAACAAACCAATTCCGTTGAAACATTTTCTGCGCATTGCAGTGAACGTAACGACCGAATCGTGACGACGATTTCTGCTTTTCTCAAAAAACGTACCGATTACTCCTTACCCGTCGGCGACGTCGAGCCAAAGGTGCTTGATGGCGCTCGGATTTTATCATATGAAACGAATCTTCCTTCAGTGAAAAACTTTAGCTAATGCGCGTCCTTAATTTTCGGTGACGTTTTGTGCGGTTCGCAGTGAACGTAACTACTAATTGTGACGTAACTTTTTCTGCTCTCTGCAGTAAACGTTAAAAACTCATTCCGATATAACGATTTCTTTCGGTTTCCGGAGCCAAGTTTCTATAAATTTCGATCAATCTGATTACGAGGACGAAGCGCGTGAACATGAAAGCCTACGTGCAGACGCGAACTTACAACGAACAATCAAACTCCCAATAGATCGCGACTTGAACTCTCCGGACAACACTGCGAATTACCTGAACAGCGCCGCGCATCCGTGGCGATGTATCCAACAAGAACCCACGGCGGGGTGACGGAAACTTTTTTCGTCCGATCATCGATCTTCGTTGCGTAATGGCGATCAAAACCTGGAGACAAAAATCC
>OZ010630.1:6108902-6128902 GCA_963932165.1 Pimpla rufipes
GTGCCGGGCCTAGGCGAGGTGAACGATGGAAGTCTCTTCACGGGGGTTTCCGTTGCATATCCGAGCTCGGTCCCGTGCCTTTAGTGATGCCGCGAGAGACGAGAGAAACGAGACGAGAGGAGACAACAAAGTCGAGAGACGAGACAAGAGGACATATTTTCTCGTCTCGGTTGAGGCGATACAAGACGAGAGAAAAACGTCAAGAGTCGATACGATGAGTCGAGAATAAAAAAAATTAACGGGAAAAAAAACACGAAAATACGCAAACAGCTCATATGCAAAATACAATCTTTATTTGAAAAGAAAGCTAAAGGCAATTAATATGCTTATATTAATCAGTAATAGTTGTACACTAATCAGTACAAATAAACAACGATACATTTAAGCTTAGTACGGTAAACTTTGGCTTCGATTTGATTTCTGTTAAGTAAACCGAGAACAAAGCTTTTTTTTAAATTAGTTTCGATTTGATCGTAGCGGACAACGTGGATTGAAACCAGGAATTCAAACAGAGAAGGATCTCTGCGTTCTGGTTACTCAATCTGTTTCGGTGCTTCCTTATTATGAGACCAGCTCTGGAAAACAATCTTTCTACCGGTGCGCTTGACGCACAAATCGCTAGATAATCTCGAGCCATTTTCGAGAGTTGCGGGAAACATTTTTCGTTTTGTTTCCAAAATTCCAAAATGTTGACGTCGCGATGAGCGCGGTCCAATCGCAGATAGTTGTCGAGCTCGGTTCGCCAACTTTGACTATTTTTCGCCGGAGCGTACAACGCGTTTACTCCCTTAGTGTAGTCATCATCGTCCGTGTCGCTGGCACTTTCGCGTCCCGGAGGCTGTTGAGTCTCGTCTGCGTCTGTGATCTCGGAGTATTTCGTTTTAAAAATACGTTCGAATTCTTCGTACGACTTTTTCTTCAATTCTTTGCCCCACGAAGTCAGGTCGAAAGTTTCCAACTTGTGGCGAGGATCGAGAATCAAAACCGTGCAATATATCCAATTGGACATATCGTAATGTTTTAATATTTTGTCTCGACCTGCCTGGAACGCAAGAATCACAGATTCGTCCGTTTTGCTCCGATCAGACTTCTCGTCGAGCGCGTGGCACAACTTCTCAATACTGTCGACAAGAACGTTAATGCCGACGACGACAGACGGAAGCGTGGCATATTGGTCGCCACACAATATCGTCGACAGCTTTTTGAAATATTTCAAATATTTCTGTAGCATTGAGAGGACATTCCATTCCTCTTCAGAAATATAAAAACGTTTCAAGTCTGCGATGTTTGATGCAAGAGCAGACGTGGACTTTTGCATTTTTAATCCCGCCGTAATTAAGTCGAATGAACTGTTCCATCTTGTTGATACATCCAGAGGTACGTCGATCAGCTTCTCTTCGAAAACCTTGCAGTAGGCGCCGAGTTTGTTTTTTAGCTTCTCGGATTTCTTCAGAGCCTTGCACAGATAGCGCAATTTGGCGATCGGGAGAATCTCTGCTGTCGTGTTGCAATCGGTTTTGTCGTCGCTTCGGCTCGATTCTGCTTCGCCGCAGTCAACGTCGGACTCGTCTTCCGTGTCAGTATCGCTCGAATTTCCATCTTCAGTATTGTCGACTTTCGGAATTCTCAATTCGTAAATTCACCGCTAAATTCAGCACATGGGCGAAGCACCGAAAATGCTGTTCCTCAGCATCAAACGTTATACCCTCTTCGTGGAGTTTTTCTTCGAGTTTTTTCATGAAGGTGTTGTTTACTGAGGCATTGTCGAGAGTTATGCCCAGAATTTTATCAACGAGACCGGATTTTTCTAACGCATCGTAGAACATAGCGGCGATGTCTGCTCCAGAATGTTGGCCGTGACTCGGAATAAAATCAGTTGCCAGTGAATGCATTTTCCAGTCTTCGTCAATAAAATGGGCAGTGACTCCGTAATACGATCTCGATCGTATGGATGTCCAGCCGTCGACGGTGAATGAAATCCTTGAACTGTTGGTCTTCAATAAATCCATCACAATTGCTCGAACTTCTTCGTACGTAGATGACGTTATAGCAGTCAACGACATTCGCTTTGGAAACTGAAGTTCCGGGTTGATGGCGCGGAAAAAACTTTGCGTCGAATCGTCATCGAAAATATTCAGCGGCAAGAACTTCGTCGCGATCCACTCCACGAGAAGGGTGTGAAAGCCTTTCTTCGTCAGAACCTGTAATTAAAATTTTTATTTGAATTTGATTTTACAATAATTTGTCTCTATTTGTAGTTAAACTACGAATGTTTCACACATACGTACAATCATCGGTCCATTTTATTTATTTTTATACAAAAAATACATTTTCTGAACAAATAAGAATTTTTTTTTCATCTTACATTTTTTAATTTACCATTTTCATCATTTTTAGATTTTTAATCTTTTTTTTTTAACAATTTTTTGGTTGAGAATGTATGTCAATGCTTAGATCGTATCAAATGTATAAATAAAAAATATATTCATTAAAATACTAATTTTGTCTACTTTTCGCTAAACACGATGATTTTTTTTTACCTGCTTTGGCTTCGTTTGACGAAAGGCATCCTGTAGCGTTTTTTGTTGTTTGTCTGCTGGCGTCGATGGAAAAAGCTGGTCGTGAACTGCTCTGTGCTTATTTTTTAGATGCCACTTGATGCCCGACGTGTTCGAATTTTGCATCTTGATGTCTTTTTTGCACATTTTGCAGATTCCAATCTTCACTTTGTCGACAACTTGAAAGTTAAAATATTCGCCGTAACGATTGTTGGTTCTTGCGGTCGATGTGGAACCTGCTGTAGCTTCGGAGATTTCGTTAGTGGCATCTGCGACATAACCTTCCGGCAGCGTTGTGTCGTTGCCACCGTCCTTTTCATCTGTTGTCGATGCTGCAGACGGATTGTTTGCTCGTAGCACTTGGCCTGTTCTTGCCCGCTTCATCGTCAATACACGACACGTCTTTTTTACTTTCTCGTCGTTACAATAAAGACCGAAAAATACCGCTTCAGGTTAAGCGACGAATACATGCGCGCAGGCCGAGAACATTCCATGCGCGAACCTTGCGTTCTCGTGCTTCGAGCGGAGGACGGCAACGTCGAGCGAAGAAAGGACAAAGGCCCCCACTCTCGACGCTGAGCGTGGGGGCTTGCGCGTCTACAGTCTCTCGGCAACAGTCGTAGCGCTCACACTGGTACGCGCGGCGTTATACTACCGAAGCATCGAACCCGGCGTTTTCGCTCGCACTCCTCTTCACTTGTACAACAATGTCGAGGCGTTCTGTAATGCTAGCTCGAGAATCTCGAGGCGAAAGAGAGAGTGGATACAGATCCATTTCTACATTATGTCTATGTTCTTATGGTTTATTAACATATCTACCTTTATGAGGAAATTACATTATTTTTTTATCTGTATTCGATCATTCTGTTAAAATTTATAAAAATAAGAAATACTCGAAACGAGACGAGACGATTCGTCTCTTGTCGAGAATAATGCGAGATGATAAATTATTTTTCTCTCGATATTCGATACAAGACAAGACGATAATTTTTATTCAACTGTCGATACAATACGAGAGAATACACATTCTCGTCTTGTCTTGTCTCGCGGCATCACTACGTGCCTTGGCCTCCTGCGGATCTTCCTTGCTGCGAGGCTTCCTCGACGGTTCGCCGTCTTGGTCGTCCTCTTCGGCCGCCATTCAACGCTCAGCTCAGAACTGGCACGGACTAGGGGAATCCGACTGTCTAATTAAAACAAAGCATTGCGATGGCCCTCGCGGGTGTTGACGCAATGTGATTTCTGCCCAGTGCTCTGAATGTCAACGTGAAGAAATTCAAGCAAGCGCGGGTAAACGGCGGGAGTAACTATGACTCTGTGTTTTCTCTCAGCGAGTCGTCAGGAGATGGTCCATTGGGCCATAAACTGACTGACTTGCGAAGGTATCGGCTGTCCTGTGGCGTCGCTGTCTGGCGTTCGTTGCACAGAGAAGCGTGTGTGTGACGGTGGACTTTTCGTTCGCCGGAACCCCGCGTCAGTCTACCAAGTTCCGTACGTGACGACCCACACGTCTTAGGAGTGTCGGGTGAGAGGAGGCCTACACGCGAGTGTCTGGCCAGAGAAGAACGGTCACGCGGTTATCGAAGCGCCCTAAAGGTAAAGGTCGTAAGGCCGGAGCCAAGTGCCTATATCCATGTTCAAGGTGGGGCCGGAAAAGGACGGGCTATCCCGGGGTCTCTGAGCAGTCATGCTCTTGGACCCCGCCACGACTGCAGAAACAAAATGGCCGCCGAACACCGGGCGGCCTCGCAGAACTGCAAGAAAGTCACCGAGGAGAACTCCGGCCTTGGAATAACAGCGACTTAGGAGGAAAATGCAGGACTGGAACAAGCGGAAAGTCTAAACAGCTTGTCCGTGAGGAGTGCAGCATACGCTGGTAGAAAGAAACCAATAACGACGACTGGCTAGTAACGGGACTTGATTTGGAATGAAACGGAAGCTGAGCGAGCGCAAAACAAAACAAACAAAAAAAAACAATGAATAGGTCTTTCCCCCGCGCAATCGGAAGCGAAGCCTCGGATGATGGACAGCTAATGGATGACGAACTGGCAAACGAAAATGGGTTGACGAGTTGGACAGTAGGAGTGCCGCTGGCGGCGGGGGCCACGATGTGCGAGGTTTGCAGGAGGCGAAATCGCCATCAGGTCTTCCTGAGTTTGAAGGACCTGGTGAAACACCTACGTGAGCAACACCAGCAAGTAAGCGTCGCGTTAAGATGCAACTGGTGCGCGAAGGAGTTTCCGGGACTGCCGAACTGGTATGGCCATAAAGGGAGGTGTAAGGGGCCTCCGCCACCCAGGGAAAGGCCGTGGGCCTTCCCGTGCGATCAGTGTGATATGGGGTTTGAGACCAGGAGGGGTAGATCGCAACACGAGCGGCACGAACACCCGGCGGTGAGAAACGAGAGAAGGAGAGAGGGTTTGGTCAGAGATGGCAGGCCGGGTAGAACGGATTACGTGTGGACGGAAGAAGAAACTGCCAGGCTTCGGATGTTGAACCAGCAGCACCGAGGCACGAGGCACATTAATAAGTTCCTGGAGCAGTTCTTTCCAGGAAAGACAAACAAGCAGATCAGCGACAAAAGACGGGCTATTGAGGCTGAGCCAGCTCCCGCGGAACAAAATGTCGAAAGTGGGGAGGAGCTAGAGGGTGACGAGGCGCCAGAAGAGAGGGCGCAGGAAGCTGCGATGATCGGACGACACGGCCGAGAGCCAAGCACGCCGCGAGGGAGTGAGGCAGAAGAGATGGAGGAAGCAGGCCCTAGCGAGGTGCGAGTGGGCGAAGAACGGGAACTTGGGGATCCGTCTCGAAATAGCCAGGAATCCACGGATGAGAGAGAGAGTGATTCGAGTAGCGTGGAGTTTCTCAGTGCCGAGGAGGGCGAGCAGGAGCCTTCCGCGCCTGAGAACGACTGGCGGACCGAGTTCGAGGTGGCGATCCGGTCAGTGGCTTTGCCAGAAGCGAGGGAAATAGCGGGAATTGGCGAAAGAATGCGATCGAGATGGGAGACCGCGCGAGGCAACGCCGAGCGAATAAGAGAGGTAGTAGAGGCGGCGCTATCGGAAGCAACGGCGCTGCTCGTACCGGCGGAAGACCGTGAGACGCGCGAGAGTGGAGAAGCTGGTAGGTCGAGGCAGGGCCCCCCAGCCGAAGGAAAGCGAGGAAGCCAGCGAATCGGAATAGGCGAAACCGGTTCGCTTATGCTAGGTGCCAAGACCTGTATAATAACTGCCCGAAGAAGTTGGCCGAGATGGCGGTGAATGGCGACTTCTCGTACACGGAAATGAGGAAGGATCCTCCGAAGGCGGAGGACATAGCAAAGTTGTACGGAGAGTTGTGGGGGCAACCAGGCCCGATTGGCAGTGAAGACGGTGCGGAACACCAGCGGGACATGATTGAAGGGTGCGGAGTGATCACGGTGGAGGAGGTGGCCAGCCGGATCAAGAAAATGAACGCGAGTTCGGCGCCGGGACTGGACGGTGTCAAGAAGGTCCATCTACTGAAAGCGGGAGTGGCCGAGTTTCTGGTTATTCTCTTGAATATCCTGATACTCGAGGGATACTACCCCGAGGTATGGAAGAAAAATAGGACGACGCTCATACCAAAAGAAGGAAAGAATGAGGCAGACGTACGGAACTGGAGACCGATAACGGTGGGATCGATGATGGGCAGGGTTTTCTCTGGCATCATTGACTCGAAGCTGCGGAAATACATCAGACAAACCGATCGGCAAAAAGGTTTCACGGCCGAGGACGGGTGCAGTCTGAACATATTCATTCTGAATGAAGCAATTTCTGCAGCGAAGGCGCTGGGAGGAGGCGTGGTTTCCGTGCTGGATGTGTCGAAGGCGTTCGACACAGTGCCGCATTCGAGCATTCGTCCGGGACTTCGAAGAAAAGGGGTCCCAACCTGGTTGTGCGATTATATCGCCAACATGTACAGCGGTTGTCGGACCGTCATAAAGGGTTGTGATGGCGAAGTGGAGATAGAGTTGAGGCGGGGAGTCAAGCAGGGCGACCCGTTGTCTCCACTCCTGTTCAATCTGGCGCTGGACGAGCTCGTGGACAGAGTGGACCAGAGCACGAGGGGAATTAGAGTTGGAGAGGAAGGAGTGTCCGTTTTGGCGTTTGCGGACGACTTGGTGCTGCTGGGGTGTGATAAACGCGAAGCGCAAAGGCAACTGACCATGGTGAGCGAGTACCTGGCCAAGCTGGGTATGTCGCTGTCGGCTGCCAAGTGCAGTGCTTTTCGTATAGTGGCCAAAGCCAAGACCTGGTATATAGAGGACCCGAAGTTGGAAGTGGATCTGGAGAGGGTACCGGGTGTTGCGGTCGATGAGACGGTGCGGTACCTCGGAGTGAAGATCGGCCCTTGGAGGGGCTTGCTTAAAGGTACGGAGGCCGCATCGATAGTTCAGGCGGTCAGAAACGTGAGACGTTTGAAGTTAAAGCCCTACCAGAAGATAGAGCTCCTTCAGACATATGTTCTACCACGGTTCATCTACTCGCTGTCGAATAACAGACCGGCGAAAGGCACGCTGAGAATGATCGACCAGCAGATACGATCGGAGATAAAGGAGATTCTGCATCTGGTGCCCTCTACGGCCACAGGTTTCTTCTACACGACGAGAGCGAGGGGCGGATTGGGCCTCTTAAAATTCGAGAGGGTTGTACAGGTTGCGGCCATTAGGGCGCACTACAAGGTGGCGGAAAGCGAGGACGCGGTCCTGCAGGACGTTGCGGCACGAGGGAACTTGGAGAAGGAAGCGAGGAAGTGTGCGACGTCGCTGGGATGTAGGTGGCCCGAGAATAGGGCGGAGATCGAGGCACTGAAGCTTCGACTAGCGAAAAGAGAGACGGATGAGTGGGAAAGCCTCCCAAGTCAGGGGCAGGGAGTCGCCGACTTTAGAAACGACAAGATTGGGAACTCATGGTTGAGAAACCCAAAATTGCTCAAGAGCAGTCGGTTCGGCGACGCAATTAGATTAAGGACCAACACCTTTGGCACACGGGTGGTCTTGGCCCGAACAAACGCACGGCTGGATGTGCGGTGTCGTAAGTGTCGGCGGTGCCCCGAGACTCTCGGGCACATACTGGGATCGTGCCAGTACACGAAGGACGCGTGAATAAAAAGGCACAACGGCATAAACAAATTTATCGCAGACAAAGTGTCGGAGAAGTTTGCGGTATTTGTGGGGCCCACAGTGAATGAGCTAGGGGAGCTTAAAAAGCCCGACCTAGTCATTAGGTTCAGCGAGGACGAGGTGATCGTGGCGGACGTTACTGTTCGATATGAAAATAGGAACTATTTGGCCGAAGCAGCAAAGGAGAAAGAAGAGAAGTACCGCATAACGGCGGAACTCATAAAGGTGCGCCTTGGGTGCGCCAAAGCTTCAGTGTTGCCAATAGTGGTGGGCAGCCGAGGAAACATCCCGCACCTCACGAAGAAGGGACTTCAGAATTTGGGGCTGAGTCAAGGAGATCTGCTGACAGTCTCACTTCTGGCGTTTCGGTCTTCAATCGAGATAGCCAACGAATTTCTGGACAACGCTGAACAGCTGTGATATGACGAAATAGAAAATTAAACGTCGCTGAATGGACACCTTGGGTTCCATTCGGCTCTAGTTCTGTATCGTCTGTAACACGGGAAAATTCCGTGTCGCCCAGCTGCCGCTCTGCACTCCCGCTCGACGACGCCTAGACCGATCCGCAGGGCCATAGGTAGCGCTATAACGATTATTAATTCTTTTCTTTATTTTTTTTATTTATCTTTCCCGCTTCACGGGCCGTCTTGGCGCTGACGCCGTCGTCGGGGCGAGCTCTGACGACGATCTACGCGGGAGAGTGAGATAGAGAGGGAGCGACGACGCTGGGACCTCGCCGCCGCCTCGCCGCTGCGCCGCTGACCGCTCGGCGGTTCGAATCGCCCGCCACCGCCGCAGACGGAGAGACCGCCGCCGTCTAAGCCTCGCGCCACGCCAGCCAACTGTGGCGCGGGGGAAATCTCGCTGGGGAGACGAGACTGCTGCACGGCACGGCAGAGTTGGCCGCCTGCCTGCCGGAGAGCGCTACGAGACGGAGAGGGGGCCACTTGCCCGAGCGTGCGAGAGAGTCAACATCGAGGCACTTCCCGAGGAGCCGTCGAGCGAGAAGCAGAGAGTGCGAGCGAGCGAGCGACAACGACGAGTACGCCGAGGAGATCGAGAGAGGAAAACGAGAGAGAGAGCGAGCACGTCCATCCCGCCGCAAACGACGCCTCCCGCGAACGAGGAACACGCGAGGATTTTTCTACGAGGGTTACGGGTGAGCCTCGCCGCGAGGCGTCAGTGCTTTTTCTTATTTTCTTTCGGTTATTTTGTTGCGCGTGACATCGCGCCCTCGTCGCCTTCGCGCGAGACGGCCGCGTCGACGGGGCTCTCGCGAGCATCCCGCGTTGCTGTAGCCTGTGCACGCGAGCGCAAAATCTCGGCGACGAGCCCTAGAGGCCTTCGCGCCGAGACAAAATCTACGAAAACAAGGGCCAGCGCCGGGTGCAGCGGGAGAGGCCCGATCGTCCGGGCGGTCCTGCGGGAAACTCGGGCGCGAGTTCGACCTCGCTACCGGTCGTTCGGTCGCGGGAAGTGAGCCGTCGCGCCGAGGATCAGAGTGTAAATTCATTTGTTTTTTTTGTGCATCCCGCGACGATAATATTCGAGTCAGTGTGCGAGGAGAGAAGCGGTGCGCGATCGACAGGTGTCATCATTTTATTGTTTGTAATTTCATGTCTTGTAAATAGTTCTTTTGCAATTGTTTTTTTTCACGGGTTTTTCCCCGGCGTTATTTTTCGAGTCATTCCGCCGTTGTAACTGCGCAGTTAGACCGGGGAAAACCACGCGACCGCTATCCCTCCCGCCGCGTGTGAGAGCGTGTGTGCGTGTGTGTGTGAGTGTGTGTGTGGCGAGGGCCGCGTCGCGCGCGGTGGCTCGCGACCTTGTAAAGGAGAATTTTGTTGTCGAGCGGTAGACCGGCGAAACTGAGAGAAACGAAGAAGTGTTTCGTTTCGGTTAGACAGCATTGCGGGAGACTATACTTGAATTATTTTCGTCACTATTAATTTGTCTTGTTTAATAGACGGTTTTGTGAGCTCCCGCAGATTGACCGTTGTTCGGTTGTTACATCATTTCTTGTCCTTTCCGAGATCGTCAACTCTTCGCATCCCGCCACTCTACAGATTTGACGGCTGCGGCTAGCCTGGCCAGAGCAGCCGGGTCCTGACAACGCGCGAGTTCTTCCCGGCGCGAAAGCGCCTGGCGCCCAGGGTAAAAGGGAAGAACTCCGAGGACCTTGGCGATTTGTGGGCGGTTTGTGGATTATCAAACTAAAAGCCACTACACGTCTTATTTATTTAATTTATTATATCTATTAATTTATTTGTTATTTTATTATCCGACGAGCGTGTGCGAAATGGCAACGTAAGGAGGATATGTTTTATTAGTCCAACCATAGGAATGTTTTACCCATGGACCCGTTAACTGCAAACGGTGGACTTAGTAGAAGCAATAGCTCGTTGAGTGCGCAAGGCGTGAACTCGATGATGCGAGTCGTAATATTAAGGCAGCTGAACCCTTGAGATCAAAAAGACAGCTTACCACGGCGGCAGAGCCGGGTCTTCCCGGGCGGACACCTTCACGAGGTTTTCCCTGTTAAGCCTTAGGGCGACAAAGTTCCGTAAAGCACTTGGCTTCACCAAGTGACTCTGTTCAGACTAATTTTTCTGGCTCGTTGTAGCAGTTTCTTGGTAAGTGGCGGATGGAGAAAGGGGCAGAGAATGCCTGTTGTTATGTTTTAAGCCCGACTGGGGGGTCATAATTCCCGGAAAGTCTATTAGCGCTGACTCGTCGAGGGAGGACGTAGTCCCTTCTCGGCGAGCTCAGAAAGAATACAGGTCTCTAGCCAAATGCCTCGTCATCTAATTAGTGACGCGCATGAATGGATTAACGAGATTCCCTCTGTCCCTATCTACTGCCCTCGGGCAGCAGAAATCATTTAGAAAGTACACAGACCAGAAGGCGCATAGCGAACAGGCGACAACCGTTGCGTGAATGTGATTTTTGATTTGCTAAATTGATTCTGCTGTGGGTCCTGCCTCCACGTGGCGAGGGTGGAAACTCGACCCGCAAGGGTCGGGGAACAGAAAGGACCCTAGGTTTGGTGTAACGTACCCGATTGGGAGACCTCACCATTCCTAAACAAATCAGTGCGATAACTTAAGATGGACAAACCGACCAAGACGATGGATAAAAATCCAAAAAGATCCAGAAAGGATAAGAGTAAGGGAAAATCGTCAGATCTCTCCGAGAGCGACGATGAGCAGATCACCAGAAGTCGAAGCCGAAGCAGATCCGGGTCTAAGTCCGCGATCTCGTCGGCGCAGGGCACGCCGATAATGAGTCGGCGAATGCTGGTACATAGTGTACCTGAGCAAATGAAAAAGAGTGCTGTTGTTCTGGAGAAAATTTCCGGTTCGAACGTGGCAGCGTCCGGGTCACAAAATGATCCTACACCTATGCCAAAACTGACTGAGGACAATAAAACCACGCACACTCGCAAAAAACGAAAGACACAAGAAATTGTATTTGACTCAGATGCCGCGTCGGCGATTGTCACTGAAACTCAAATGGACGAAGCGACTACAGAAATGAAAACCCCCGGTGTACAGGCGCACGAGCACGTGTCTCACATCCGGGAATACCTGCTTGGAGGTACTGGAAACAAGCGATATACGCTCGATCAAGCGAACTTTATAATTGAAAAGGCTCAAAACCTTGAAGCTTTGGTGTACTCATTGTACTTCGAGAACATTGAACTCAAAACTCGTCTTGACGAGAGAGCGGCAATAGAACCTAGGGTCGAGGCCCCTACTTACGCGCAACGTGTGGCGGTTTCCAAACCACTCTCTGCCACTGAGAAACCCAAAGTGACTCCTGCACCAGTCATAAAGACAAACAAGGGCAAGAAACCTATTAAACTGAGCAAACAATCGGTGGTAGTCATTGGCCCGTCGCAGGGCACTACCGAAAACAGTGATGAAACGAAAGCACTATTGATGAAGGCTTTCAACCCCGGCAAAGAGAACGTGCGAATTCGCAATATACGAAAAACAAAGGACAACGGACTGATTGTCGAAACAGCCACCAAAGAAGACTTGGAAAAACTACGAAGCAACGCTGATATCCAGAACATCGGCTTGCACGTGGAGGACGTGAGCAAACAGGGACCCAAGGTCATTATATACGATGTACCTCTCGAGCTAGCTACTGGCGCTGGTCTTGCAAAGGCGATATACGGTCAGAACCCCGACTACCAAAACGCGGGACTCTCGGAAGCAGCATTCCTCAAGGGCTTCCAAAACCGCTTCAAAACAGGGAAGCGAAGGGAAGACGCGGCTAACGTAGTCGCCGAAGTCACACCAGAAATACGCACAATAATGTGCAAGGCGAAACGAGTTTATTTAAACTGGTCCTCATGTAGGGTCCAAGACTTTATAGGACTAAGCAGGTGCTTTAAGTGCCAAGGCTTCGGCCACATCGCAAAGTTCTGCAAAAGCGAAAATACGACGTGTTCGCACTGCGCCGAAAACGGCCACAAGGCGGCGGATTGCGAAAAGAAAGACGAGCCGCGAAAGTGTGCTCTATGCAAAAGATCTAAGAGACCTAGCAATCACTCGATTAATAGCAAAACTTGTCCGTCATACACGATGGCACTAACGAGAGCTGCAAACAGGACCGATTATGGCGAATAAAAACTCAACGCCGCCAATTCGGATTATACAGCTTAAAGCTGGTAAGGCGAGCAAAGTCTCAGATGAGATACGTGATAAAGCTGTACAAACGAAAAGTGACTTTATACTCTTACAAGAGCCATATAACTATTACGGAAAAGTGACGGAATGGGGTCGTAACGAAATAATAACTGGACATAACCACGGTGAAATACCAGGTGCGGCTATAGTCGTACATAATAGGAGCTATACAATCCTAAAATTGGCGCAGTTTTGTAACGCTAATTGCGTATGTATTGAGGCCACTGGACCATCGGGCCGAGTGTATCTTGTGAGTATGTATTGTAAGTTCTCGCACTGCATTGAACCGTACATTGATCAACTCAGGAAGATATTAACCAGCCTCAAAAATGAGAGAGTATTGATAGCTGCAGATGCCAACGCAAAGTCCTCGCTTTGGCACTCTGACATAACGGATGAACGAGGGGAGATACTGGAAGACTTTGTATCGGAATCAAATCTGATTGTTCTAAATGAACAAGGAAACCCGCATACCTTTGCAACGGCAAATGGCAAATCAAACATAGTCGTTACATTGGTGACAGAACAACTGGTCCCAATAGTATCTAAATGGAAAGTACACAAGGGGTGGAGTACGAGCGACCACCGAGCGATCGAGATTGTACTTACGAAACAAACTGGAAACGACTTAAGCATACGCGATAAGCGATTTGCGCTGCATCGTGCCGACTGGGAGGCATTTGAGGCCTTAATTGAAGAAGGCAGAACTCGCCTAATGCTTGACTGCGACGTCAATCGTTCACCAGAAGATGTCGAACTTTTAGTAGACAGAACCATGGATTTAATTATCCGCACAAGCATCTCAACTATACCGCGTAGGCGAACCGGCGTTAAGTCGGTACCTTGGTGGTCGCCAGAACTAACTGCAATGAAAAAGGAAGTAAACAAGGCTCGAAGGAACTTTCAACGAATAACTGACGAGCCACGACGCGAAGAACACAAACTGATACATAGAAGAAAACTCTCTGAGTATCACAAGATGATCTCAGAAGCAAAAACGAAAAGTTGGGAAAAATTTGTAACCGACGAAGGTAACAAGAACCCCTGGGGCGTAACTTATAAGTTATGTATGGAAAAATACTCAACGAGCAGAGCGTTAAGCACTATCGCAGGGGCAGATCAAGATCCAACGTCCACTTGGTCTCAAACGGCACAACGGCTTCTAAACGCGCTGGTCCCCGACGATGATAAAAACGACACTCGCGAACAAAACGCGATCCGGGAACACTGCCGTGAGGAATTGGACACAACAAATAGTGAACCTTTCACGAGGCAGGAAGTAAGGAATTCAATAATGTCGTTAAATAACGGCAAGGCCCCCGGCATAGACTTAGTCGAAGTAGAAATATTTAAAAGAGCGGCGTTGAGTATTCTTGACGAACTCACGCACCTCTACAATGGTTGCCTCAAATGGGGAATTTTTCCAAAAGAATGGAAAATAGGATCAATATGTGTACTCAAAAAAGGAGTAGACAAAGACGAGACGGATCCCAAGTCCTATCGCCCAATTTGTCTCCTCTCAGTTGTAGGAAAAGCATTAGAAAAACTTATAATTAAGCGACTCAGGAGCATTTTCCACGGAGAGGAATATTGTTCGAAAATGCAGTTTGGTTTTAAACCCGGATTGTCTACCGAAGATGCCTTATGTAAGCTACGAGAATACGTAGCACAAGCTGATAAAAAGTACTCGTTAGCTTTGCTATTCGACATATCTGGCGCCTTTGACAATATATGGTGGCCTAGTATCTTGACGGCTCTTCGAGAGAGGAGTTGTCCTAAAAACGTCTTTGAACTCATGAAAGACTACCTCGATAATCGTGAGGTGAGAATTGTAACAGAGTGCAGTAACGTAACTAAAAGGGTAACGAAGGAATGTCCGCAAGGATCTATCTTGGGCCCATCGTGTTGGAACCTGGTGTTTGATGCGTTGTTACACAAGCTGCAAGAACTGGACGTACAACATATTGCATATGCAGACGATCTGATCGTCCTAATAAGCAGTGATAGCCGCCTGGGCCTGGAAAATGTAGGACAAACGGTAGCCACAGTAATAAATAACTGGTGCACTATGGAAAAATTAAAATTATCAGAAACCAAGAGCGAAATGATTTTACTGAAGGGACGCCTGGATATCAGGAGACCACCGGCAATAAAAATTCAGGGCAAACAGATCGCTATGAAACGCGTAGTGCGATACTTGGGCGTACAATACGGACAAGGGTTGACGCTTAATGTGCACGTCTGCGCCGTAGCTTCGAAATGCAAAGCGATTTTTAATAAGTTTGCGCGAATCGCAAAGGCAAAGTGGGGTCTCGGGTATAAATGCCTGATGACTTTATACAAAGGACTCTTCGTACCGATAGTAACGTACGCGGCAATCGGATGGGCCGACTTGCTTAACAAAGGAACGACAAATGCTTTGCTAAGCGTTCAAAGACACGTTCTATTAAAGGTTGTAAAAGCTTACAGAACCACCTCAAGAGAGGCGATAACAGTTATTGCGGGCGTTGCCCCTATAGACCTCATGGTCTGGAAATACGCATACGGATACAACATTCGTAAAGGCATACCGTTCGAACGTAACGAATTACGGTATACACCAGGACAAAACGACGATACAATAAGGAAAGAAGTCGACGAGGCCCTCACAAGGGACTGGCAGCGACGCTGGACGAACAGTACAGTAGGCCGTACTACACACAACTACCTACCAAACATAGAGGAACGCAGGAACATGAAATGGCTGGTGCTTGACCACTACGTCACTCAATTTATAACTGGCCACGGGAACTTCAAGAAAAAACTCCGATACTTCAATCTTGTCGACGACGACAAATGTGAGTGCGGAGAAGAGGAAACACCGGAGCATCTACTCCTGGACTGCCCAAACTATGAGGAAACAAGAAGAAATCTAAGGAATACTTTAGAGACGAATGAAATCGAGTGGCCACCGCCACTGGGAATATTTATTACGAAGCCATATTTCGCTGACTTTGCGAAACTCACTAGGGAAATATTAATGGCAAAAGAAGAGCGAGAGCAGAACCCGTAAGGAGGAAACGATGCACTAACACGAAGTGCAGTACAGGTGGGCTGTGACAGGCGGGTGCAAGGGTTATGTTTAAAAGGTACATAACTAGACTGTGCAGCCCGGCAGAAGGCCAAACATCCTAGATATTTTCTGGGATAACTTGCTGGGACCGAGCAAAAAAGCTGGTAACTCCGCCTCCACGTGGCCCCCGCTGGTAACGGTCCGGGGATCCAGGGGGTTTACGACGTCTCTGTATCGCCGGGCCGGCGAAGTGAGTTACCGCCCCCTAGGGGGTAGGTCCAACTTGTCTAATGATCCTTTAGTGGTGAAGGCAGGGTTTTTCCAAGTCGTCTGCGTATAACACACACACGCAGAGTTCACTTGGCAGGGGTGGACCTGGGTAGTCGATCAAGATACCGAATATTGCCGTCGAACGACAGACGAGAATAGTAGTGCTGGTATGGGAAAACCCGAGGTACAGCCAACGCCAATGGCGTACTATAAATTCAAAACTAACTGTCCCTATCTACTGGCCGTTGTTGTCTGTATGGGAATCGCCCTATACGGTGAACCTTTGGTGCGACAAATTAGCGGCTTGGTGATTTTGGCCTAGTGCGAACTCCCCGATCAGCCCAGAAAAAAATCCGGACGAAATCGGGGCGTTTTTTAAATTTTGCGCAAAGCACGTACCCTGGGGCCAATTGGCACACGGGGGACGCGTTTGCCGATTACGGGGTCGGTTTTTGATTTTTCGGCCCAAATCTTTTTTGGGGGGGTCGACCGGCCGCCGGCGCACCCCCCACTCGCTTTTTGGCGGCGATGCCGCCAAAAAAGCAGGGGAAGGGGAGGAAAAAGTCGTCGCCGGCGTCGTCGGATTAGGCGACGTCGGCCGTAGTGACGACGGAGGCGGCGGAAACGACGCGCGCGGGGGCGCCTGTGACGGCGACGGTGGCGACGACGACGGTGACGACGAGTGCGGCGGCATCCGCGGCACCTGCGGTTGCCGTAGCCAATGTTGTCGCGTCAACATCGGCAACAGGGATGCCGCCGCCGCCTGCGAGGCCTATCGCGAAGCCAGCGAGGTCGGCGGGGAGGGGGAGGTCGGTGTCGGCGGAGTCCGGCAGGTCCTCCCTCCTGTCGGCCACGGATAGGGGAGTGTCCGACATTTTGTCGGACATTGAATGTATGGAGGAAGCGTCCCGCGCCTCGGGGGTGTCGCTGAAGCGGAAGCTCGGCCCCCCGGGGAGTGCGTCTTGCGCGGAGACGACGGACGAGTCGGCGGCCGGTGACACGCGGCCACCGAGGACACCGAAGAAGAAGAAGAAGAAGAAGAGAGCGGTGGGCTCTGATTCGTCCGCGGCCTCCTCGGCCGCTGGGTCGAGCGCTGCGCCGATCCCGCCCTCCGCCGTCGACGCGCAGGGAACCCCCCCGCCGGCTGATAGTCAACGGGAGGGGTTCACTGAGGTGATGCGGAGGAAGGGGAAGGGGAAGGAAGAGAGTCGGCAGACGCCGCCTTTCCTTCCCCCTCCATCGACGACGAAGGTGCCGAAGGCACGGCGGTCGCGAACGAGGAGCAGAAGCAGGCGACGGCGCACGGCGCTCGAAGCTCCGCCGGGCAACCAGGGGATCTCGGTCCCAGTACCGAGCCCCACGCCCGGTGGAGCGGCATCGGTGCAGGTATTGTCGCCTGCGGAGCTCCTCGGCCGTGCCGAGGCTTTGATCGCGGGGGCCCGGGACTTCATGTCCGATCCCGGAAACAAGATCAACCGAGGGGCCGCGACGCACCTCGAGGGCAGCCTGTCCGGCCTCCTGTGGCTCTTAGCGGCGACGGTCGGCCGGGTGCAGGGCCTGACGGGCGAGTGCGCGGCCCTCAGGGAGTCCCGGGACACCGTGGTCCGCGGGATCGGCCAGCAGTTGGCGGGGGCGATACGAGGTGCTGCCGGGCGGCCGGAGACCCCGTTGATTGCCTCTCGTCCGGCGGAAGCGCCAGGGACGGCCGCGGCGCGCCCGCCGCTTTCTTACGCGCGGGTCGCGGGCACGGGTGTCGCGGGGAGCGCGGGAGTAGTGGGCGGCGCGGGTCAGCCCATCGGGGCGGTGCAGCCACCGCCGCCACCTCGGAGGAGGAAGAAGAGGGTGGCCACGCACGCCGTGCTCATCCGGTCGGCGGAGGGCGACGTGCCCGCGGCGGAGGTGAAGCAGCGTCTTATGACGCTGGTGAACCCCGCCACGGCCAATGTCAGTGTGCGCGGCGTGCGGGCCGTTCGAGGGGGGGTCGTCGTCGAGACGAGGACTGGCGAAGACCTCGAGTTCTTCAGGTCTAGCCAGGCCTTGAAAGACGGCGGCCTCACCGTCGCGGAGCCGGAGGGACACCAGCAGAAGATTATTATCTTCGGGGTCCCTGCCGACATGAAGGAGGAGGACCTGGTGGCCAGCCTGAGGTCACAGAACGTGCCCCAGGCCGATGAGGCGAGTTTCCGGGGGGGCGTGAGGCTCGTCCGGAAGCTGGCCGCGAAGGGCGACGGTGCCTCGGGCTCCCACTGGGTCCTCGAGGTGGCGGCGGAGGTCGCCGAGAAGTTGGGGCGGTCGGGGCGTGTGTTCCTGGGGTGGCACTCGTGCACCTTCAGGGACTACGCCGAGGCCGATCGGTGCTACCGGTGCCTGGGCTTCGGCCACACGGCCGGGTTCTGCCCGAGGCGGGCTCGTGTCTGTGGCTGGTGCTCGGGCGACGGGCACTCGGCCGCCGACTGCCCCAAGAAAGACGAGGCCGCCCGCTGTACGAACTGCAGTGCGGCGGGCCTCGACGCAGGCCACGGGGCCTACGACGGGGTGTGCCCCCTCTACCGCGCGGCGCTTGCGCAGGCGAGGTTGAGGGAGCCACGTCGCGAGGTTAAGGGGCCGGTCCAACCCGTTGTTACCGATGGCTAGGCCGGCTCCCCCTGCGCGCGGTGTCGGGGGCCTGGGGGATGCCCGGCGGCTCCGAATCCTTCAGGTCAACTGCCAGCGATCCCGGGCTGTGATGGCCGAGGTCGGGCAGGTATTGGTGGAGGGCCGATTCGACGCTGCTCTGTTGCAGGAGCCGTATCTGCGACCCGGGGGGTTCATTGCGGGCCTCCCGGCGTGGATGCGGGTCTTCCGGGGCGGCGGCGGAAAATCAGCCGTCGTACTGTCCAACGCTCGCATGGACGCGACGGTGGTCTCGGTGGCAGCCGGTGACTGGGGAGCCACGGTGTGGGTACACGGCGGTTTCGGGGAGGTCTACCTCTCATCCGTGTACTGCCGGCATGGGGAGCCTCTCGGCGACTACCTCCAGTATATGGAGTGGGTTTTTACCCAGTTGCCGGGGGCCCCTGTGTTGGTGGGCACGGATGCGAACGCCGTGTCGCGCCTGTGGCACTCCAAGAACCGAATAAGGGGTGCTCGGAATGCCGTTCGGGGCTGCGAGTTCGAGGCCTTCATAGTCGCTTGCGACTTGGAGGTCCTGAACGAGCCGTGCCACGAGTTCACGTTCGACGGGCCCGGGGGGAGGTCGGACATCGACGTCACTCTGGGGAGGGGTGTGGAACGGCTGTACCGGACGAGCTGGGAGATCCAGAGACGTCTGGTGCAGTCGGACCACAATGCCATCGTGGTTTCCCTTCTCCGGAGGGATGGTTTGACCGACACTCCCCTGCCTGTTCACAGGTGGCGGACCGTCGACGTGGACTGGACGGCGTACCGGGCGGCCCTTGGGGCTGCCGCAGACGACCTCGTCCGAGAGGCGTTGGATGGCGCTGATCCTGTCGCCCTGGCGGAGCGCGTTACGATCATGGTGCATGGCGTGAACGACGCGACGCTGGGGCCGGCCACGGTACAACAGCGCCGGAAAAGTCGATGGTGGTGCCGGGCCCTCGTTCTGGCGAGGCGACTTGCCAGGCGGGCCCGGAAATCCTGGCAGCGTGCCAGGTCTCGCGACGCCCCGGAGGAGGAGCTCGCCGTTCTCCGGCGAGCCTACCGCAGGGCGGACCGGGAATACAAGCGGCTCCTCCTCGAGAAGAAGGAGGAGAACTGGCGTGAGTTTGTGGGCGGGGTCGGCAACGCCGACCCCTGGGGTGACGTCTACCGGATCTGCCGGGGACGTCGCGGTCCCACCGACATCGGTGGGATCCGTGTGGGGGAGCAGCTCGCCACCTCATGGGAGGCGAGCGCCGTGGCCCTGCTGGGACGCTTCTTCCCGCGGGCCCCCGATTGGGGTCACGAGGTGATTGAGGCGCCCGGCGTGGCGCCCGGGCCCCCCGCCCCAGTGACGGAGCTCGAGGTCCGTCTCGCTCTCAGGCTCATGAGGCCGCGAGCTGCGCCGGGCCCCGACGGGATAACACCCGCCATGGTCCGCGCGCTGGCGTCCTCCGCCAGTGGGCTCTCAGTGCTGGTGGCCATGTACAACGGCTGCTTGGAAGCTGGGGATTTCCCGCCCCAGTGGAAAAGCGCCCGCGTCGTGACCATTCTTAAGGGCCCCGGGAAGCCGTTGGATGAGGCCGGGTCTTATAGACCAATCAGCCTCCTCTCGGCTCTGGGCAAGCTGCTGGAGAAGGTGT
>OZ010630.1:6133902-6138902 GCA_963932165.1 Pimpla rufipes
ATTTGTTAACATAAGAAAATGGTAAAAGGATTAATAGTTTATAAAATTGGGATTCATACATTTAAATACGGATAACTTTTAAAAGTTATAACATTAAGTAGGATAATTTGTTAACATAAGAAAATGGTAAAAGGATTAATAGTTCATAAAATCGGGATTCATACATCTAAATACGGATAACTTTTAAACATTCGGTAGGATACTTGTTAATATAAACAAAATGGTGGAAGGTTCAACAATTTATAAATTGGGATTTACACAATTAGAATAATTAAGAAAGTCAAGATACGTCCCCACGAGAATATGGAACTGCAATTTTATACAAAATTTATAACAACTCGTATTAGCAACGACAAGCGAAGATGAACTTTCAACAACAAATTCGAGAATTACAGTCTGTAAATTCAAATCCGGGTCAATGCGATCTTGTTAAAAATTCAAGGACTCAGATAATGTACTCTATAGCAAACTTATAAACTTATAAGCGAAGAAGTCCAAATAAGGCAACAACGAAATAGTTCCAACGAAAAGCGTGAACACCTGGTCGAAACATCGAGAAGACATTGACGAAAGAGGAAGTCGTAAATGTGGAGCCAGGGCAAGGGACAGGCGCGGGGGACGGGAGCCACGCGCGACCTGAAAAGTGCGGTGTCCTCCTCTAACATGAGCTAGGGAGTCGAAGATCACGTGGGTACTACCCCTACCATCGCTCAATCAAAAGACAAGGGACCCAATCATATAAAAAGACAAAAGGGTATCGACAAGTAGACAGTGCGCCCCGAAAATTAGATCTGCCCACACCAAATCTCTGCCCGAGCATAGACCGAAACTTTAAAATCGAATTAACGACGAATTTCTGTCCGACCGCGGACTTAGAAAAAAAATGATTTAAATCGACCGCGGACTTAGAAAAAAATCATTTAAACCGACCGCGGACTTAGGAAAAAATCAGCTTTGAATTTAAATCATATCGCGGACTTAGAAGAAAATCAGCTCCGAATTTAAATCATAACACGGACTTAGAAAATTTCGAGCTCCAATCATCATCGAATTTTAATCCGACCGCGGACTTAGATTCATTCCGTTCTTCGCCAAGATTTTCATTTTTCGTAATTCGAACCTTTGTCCTAAACGGGGACTTAGGAGTTCATAGACTTAAATAAGACTACAGTTTTGTATTCTCGGGCATCGACCAATTTTGTATTTTATTTTATAATTTCGCACGCTTCGTATTTTGAGAAATTTGTACATCCGAACCCTGAATTTTGTTACACCACGAGGTGCCGATTTTTGTGAACATCATCACGATTAATTACATGTTAACATTCTTTGTTGAGAAAAATCGGTTTATTTAATTTCCTCGTTTTACGAATAAAATTCGACGGTTGCATTCTTAAATTCAGTGTCACCGTTTCTTTACGATCGTGTCCTTTCCATCTGCAGCATCAGCATCCAGTTCAATACAAAAAAGGGTAAGTGAAATTTTTAATTATATCGGTGAAATATCATCCGCGCATTGTCTCGAGCCATCATCACATCATCATCATCTCAGACCTCAGTCAAATTCCCTTTGGAGAAGCATTCGCAGCTCGTCCCCGAGTAATTTTCCGAAAGGTTAGACTCGAAACAGAGCTTGCGCGTTTAGTGTACTTCGTCAGATGTGGTATAGGGAGGAGCCTTCCTTCTTGACCAGAGCACGGGTAAATCACGCTGAACCGCACTAATACGTGTAAAATTGTCGCTCGAGTAAAATCCACGACACTTTTGACGTTACAATCTAAAGGTCGATCATGGGTTTTACAAGTTCGATGTCGAGACTCGGAATCGTCTGTAGACGACTTAGGTACCTGGCGGGGTGTTGTACTCGGTAGAGCAGTTACCACGCTGCGATCTGTTGAGACTCAGCCTTTGGCTTGGGGATTCGTCTCGTCGGTTAGACGAGACCCCAATAGCAAAGAGCGAGAAACGAAAACAAAAAAATTGTTGTCGCACGCGCGACGTCTCAATCTCGATACACTAGTGTAGTAGAGAAAGAAGAGAAAATAATAGAAGAGGAGACGCGAGATCGCGTTTCTTCTTCTTTTTTTTTCACTTTGTATCTTCAACTCGTATCGGGTTACAGAGGCGCACGCCGCGACAACTTGTTTTTTTTATAAGTTTTTTTTCCACCGCACTCAAAGCAATGCGCGTGGAAAATCGAACGCAAGAGCACACGTTTCACGTTCGCTCAGGGACAAAAGCAATGCGCGTGGGGAAAAGATAAAGTGAACGAACACACTATTTTCACGTTTCGTTCAGAGTCAAAAGCAATGCGCGTGGAGAGAACGAACGTATGAGCAATCTCTTCTCCCGCTAGCTCAGAGTACAAAAGCAATGCGCGTGGGGAAAAGATAAAGAGATCGAACACACTCTATCTTCACGTTAAGTTCGGAGTCAAAAGCAATGCGCGTGGAGAGAACGAACGTGTGGTGAGCAATCTCTTCTCGAGTTCGCTCAGAGTACAAAAGCAATGCGCGTGGGGAAATGCTAGAGATGAAGAACACACTATCTTCGCTTTTCATTCAGTCAAAAGCAATACGCGTGGAGAGATCGAGCGTGAGAGCGGTCACTTCTCATTTTCGTTCAGAGTCAAAAGCAATGCGCGTGGCGATGCGAACACGACCACACACTCTTCACGATTCGCGCAGACAAAAGCAATGCGCGTGCACGAGTCGAGGGACAAATAGGTTTCACAAGATTTTTCGATGTCTCACGGCGAAATTACGAAGGATAGATCCGTCGGATCGATCCATGCTTCGAAGAAAAATTTTCAAAGTCCCTCGAGGAAGTCGGACGAAATCGACGACGAGTCGATCCATGCGTCGAAGAAAAATTTTCAAAGCCCTCGAGGAAGTCGGACGAAATCGACGACGAGTCGATCCATGCGTCGAAGAAAAATGTTCTAAGTCCCTCGAGGAAGTCGGACGAAATCGACGACGAGTCGATCCATGCGTCGAAGAAAAATTTTCAAAGTCCCTCGAGGAAGTCGGACGAAATCGACGACGAGTCGATCCATGCGTCGAAGAAAAATTTTCGAAGTCCCTCGAGGAAGTCGGACGAAATCGACGACGAGTCGATCCATGCGTCGAAGAAAAATTTTCAAAGTCCCTCGAGGAAGTCGGACGAAATCGACGACGAGTCGATCCATGCGTCGAAGAAAAATTTTCGAAGTCCCTCGAGGAAGTCGGACGAAATCGACGACGAGTCGATCCATGCGTCGAAGAAAAATTTTCAAAGTCCCTCGAGGAAGTCGGACGAAATCGACGACGAGTCGATCCATGCGTCGAAGAAAAATTTTCGAAGTCCCTCGAGGAAGTCGGACGAAATCGACGACGAGTCGATCCATGCGTCGAAGAAAAATTTTCCAAGTCCCTCGAGGAAGTCGGACGAAATCGACGACGAGTCGATCCATGCGTCGAAGAAAAATTTTCGAAGTCCCTCGAGGAAGTCGGACGAAATCGACGACGAGTCGATCCATGCGTCGAAGAAAAATTTTCAAAGTCCCTCGAGGAAGTCGGACGAAATCGACGACGAGTCGATCCATGCGTCGAAGAAAAAAAAATTTCTCGATGAAAATTTTATCGAGTCTTTGCACAACTCGACTTGCGTGATCGAATAGCGAAAAAAAAAAATCGAAAAAAAATTTTCAAAGTCCTTTGATAAAGATGAAAAAAAAAAAAAAAAAAAAAATCGAAAAAAAATTTATAACTTTATACGATGTTAAAGGCCATGTTGTATTATCAAATAGTGAGAAGAAACATACTTGAGAAAATGTTTCTATGTCCCTCGGAGAAGTCCAGTCAGAGTAGCGGACGGTCGTTCCATGCGTCACTGAAAAAATAGTTTTTTGAGAAAAAAAAATTTAATCCGTTTGATAACTCGAGTTATTTGAGGGAATAACGGAAAAAAAAATTTTTGTGAAAAATGTTCTAAGTCCAAATTGGAACCCAGCGCTCGGGGGCAGTTGTAGCACCTTATTCCCCTTTACGGCCCATGTATAAGCCGTCCGGCGCCGAACCGCAGGCCGACCCTTTCGTATCTACATAGAGAGGTGAGGTTGAGGCTGACGCCGAGAGACCGGAGTAGTATAAAATCAAATAACACACAACATTACCACGAGTCGGTGTCTATGACCGTATGGCTCTTATGTGGTAGACGCTTTAGGCGATTTTATACGAAATATACAAAAAGTATACCGAGCATCGACTCACCCATTTCCGGTCGAGAATAAAAGTACGAAAAATTTCGTTACAGAGAATACACACGAAAAAAATAAAATGTGTCTCAAAAAGAGCACATCAAGTCGCTACGAATAAAAATTTCTAGCTTCAAGAGTTTTCCAAAACGAGAAAGTTTTGAAATCTTATGACGCGGATTCGCACAAATTAAAAAGTCACAAGATGAACGAAGAATGCAATCCGTAGCCGAGCCTCGAATTTGCTCAACATGAGAGTAGTTCTTGGTTGAGCTAAGAATATATAATTAAAATCAAAAATGAAAAGAACGGGTGTCACTCTGCTCTGACTATCTGCGTGCTTGCACAATGAAGTTATTGTAGTGATGAACACTTCGAGAAAACGAGGGTCGACGAGACACGTCTCTCTTCCCGAGCTATCTCGTTATAAAAATAACGACGAAGCTCCCTGGTTGATCCTGCCAGTAGTCATATGCTTGTCTCAAAGATTAAGCCATGCATGTCTCAGTACATGCCGTATTAAGGTGAAACCGCGAATGGCTCATTAAATCAGTTATGGTTCCTTAGATCGTACCCACATTTACTTGGATAACTGTGGTAATTCTAGAGCTAATACATGCAAACCACAGTTCCGACCAGAGATGGGAGGAACGCTTTTATTAGATCAAAACCAATCGGTGGCGGGTTCGCTCGTCCACCGTTTACCTTGGTGACTCTGAATAACTTTGTGCTGATCGCACGGTCTCGTACCGGCGACGCATCTTTC
>OZ010630.1:6143902-6177975 GCA_963932165.1 Pimpla rufipes
TCCTATGTTGATGACGGTGTTTGAGTCACAGAATGTAATAAATCTAAATTACGTGTCACACCCGTCGGGCGAAAGGGAATCCGGTTCCTATTCCGGAACCCGGCAGCGGAACCGTATACAATTCGGGCCCTCGCAAGAGAGTTCGTTGGGGTAACCCAAAATGACCTGGAGACGCCGTCGGGAGATCCGGGAAGAGTTTTCTTTTCTGCATAAGCGTTCGAGTTCCCTGGAAACCTCTAGCAGGGAGATAGGGTTTGGAACGCGAAGAGCACCGCAGTTGCGGCGGTATCCGGATCTTCCCCTCGGACCTTGAAAATCCAGGAGAGGGCCACGTGGAGGTGTCGCGCCGGTTCGTACCCATATCCGCAGCAGGTCTCCAAGGTAAAGAGCCTCTAGTCGATAGACTAATGTAGGTAAGGGAAGTCGGCAAATTGGATCCGTAACTTCGGAATAAGGATTGGCTCTGAGGAGCGGGGCGCGTCGGGCTTGTTAGGGAAGCGGGTTTGGCTAACGTGCCGGGCCTGGGCGAGGTGAACGATGGAAGTCTCTTCACGGGGGTTTCCGTTGCAGATCCGAGCTCGGTCCCGTGCCTTGGCCTCCCGCGGATCTTCCTTGCTGCGAGGCTTCCTCGACGGTTCGCCGTCTTGGTCGTCCTCTTCGGCCGCCATTCAACGCTCAGCTCAGAACTGGCACGGACTAGGGGAATCCGACTGTCTAATTAAAACAAAGCATTGCGATGGCCCTCGCGGGTGTTGACGCAATGTGATTTCTGCCCAGTGCTCTGAATGTCAACGTGATGAAATTCAAGCAAGCGCGGGTAAACGGCGGGAGTAACTATGACTCTCTTACGGTCGCTAGTGTAGTGAGTCTGTCCTGATAAATTCTAAAAACGCCACCAAAGTGCTAGGGACACCGCGCGAACAACGTAGGAAAAAATCCGGCGAAAATCGGACGGTTAGAAAAATTGTCGTCACTGCGCTGGCACACCGGCGGGGTGGGGAGGGGGGGGGGGGGGGGGGGAATTGGCACACGGCAGACGGTGCGGCTGTCTGCGTTGCAGCGGTTGGGTATCTCGGCCTATTTTGTGCAGGGAGGTGTCCTCCAGCCTCCATCGTCCTCCCCAATCACGTTTTCGGTGGGCCAGTGCCGCCAAGGGCTGCGGTAGTCAAGGGCGCGCGTCTTAGAGGGCTCGCCTCGTACGTCTCTAACAACGGTACGTCGAACTGCCGTCCAGCGAACGGAGTTGGCAACGCGATACGGCCGGGGAAGGGTTCTCCACCACCCACCGCATTCCCCATTTAGCAATTCGGCTGCCTCCGTGTATATTTTAGTAGTTTTGTCGTCCCATTTGTGCACTTGACATACGCCTCCTTTACCACCAGCAACGGCGGAGCGGACCAAATCGCGGCCGACAGAGATATCTACGTGATTCCTTCTGTGGGGGGTACTCCACCACCCACTGCACTCCCCACTTAACGTTTCGTCTGACGGTCGACCTTATTTGTTGTGCTTTTTCGTTGTTTTGTCAATTTCACCTTAGCCTGCCTAGTACTGAAGACGGCATCCCCGTCTGTGGAACGGCGGGCGAGGTAACTGTTCGAGGCAATGGTAACGCTGCTGGCACCTTGTCGAGCTTCGTCCTAACTTATTTTGTAACCCGTTATTTTGTTCTGTCCTAACTTATTTACTACGTGTCGTGTTTTACGTCCTAAATTATTTCGTGACCGAACCTGACGAAGACCAGCTCCAGCAGGCAGGGTGGCTCGTCTGATACTGCCCGGCGTAGAGAATCGCTGGTTAGTTTGGGTGAGCGAGCCCTGTTCTGGCTCTCATGCGTGGATGAGGACGAAAGGGAAGCAATGTCGATCCAGACCGGTGGAAAGAAGTCGGTGAGGCAGGTCCAGAAGCAGAAGACGGACGATGCTGTCCCGCTGGCTACCCCAGGGGGCAAAGGTACCAAGCGTGCGGCCTCGAAATCGCCGGAAGTCGAGGGGGATGGAGATGGGGCCGTAATGTCCATCCAAGACATAATGAAGCTGCTCGCGAACCATAACGTGGCGGTGTAGGCCATCAAGTCGGCTACACTGCGGTTGAAAGACGAGAATCGAAAGGAGGTAATGGAGGCAGTCACCAGGGCCGGAGAGGCCTTCCACGCAGTACACGCCGCCAACCTCGAGCTGCTACGAGAGCGCAAAACAGCGGCGACAATCGTGAAGAATCTCAAGAGGGACCTTACCAGGGAATTGGACGATAAGATGAGGGACGTTGTGAGGGAAATGGAAGGATCACTGAAGCGCCAAGTCGAAGAAGCCCTTGCAGAGCGGGACCAGAGCTGGGAGCAGATGGGCGAACGCCTCGCATCCGAACTGCGCAAGGGCGTACGCGAGGGAGGTGGTAGCAGCAGCAGTTGTCGAGGTTCGGGAGGCGGAGCAGAGTAGCTTCCGGGAGGACGTGTGCTCGGGGGTAAACTCCGTGGTTTCTGAGGCCCTCCAAAATACGCCCGCGGAAGGCAACAGACCATCGTACGCGTCCTCTCTGGGCGACTGGCAAGAGGTGCGAAGCAGGAAGGAAACGCAGCGAAGGGTACAGGTGTCAAACGGACCAACAGTCCAGGCGGAAGCGACCACCACCTTCGTCATCGAGCCGGATGACCAGTCGAGGGAAAAATTCAAGAACTCTGACGAGACGAAAAGCAGCGCGATAAAGGCCATCGACCCAAGTCAATTCAATCTTCGGGTTGAATACGTAAGCCGCCTGCCGAACTGCGGCCTCCGAGTCGTGGCAAAGTCGGTGGACGTGGAGAAGCTACGCAAGGCAACCGCGCTCTCTCAAGCTGGTTTGGTCCTAAAAGAGGATACGAAAATGAGCCCGCGTCTAGCCATCTACGGAGTGCCCACGGGTATCAAAGGGCACGAGCTTGTGGAATCCCTGAAGCGTTGCAATGACCTGCAGAGCGACAAAGTACTGAAGCCCATCTACCAGTACAAGCCGGGGAATAGGCGGTCGACTACCTGGGTTGTCGAGGTATCGGCAGCAAGCCGAGCTAAGCTATTGGACCAGGGTTGTGCGTACGTGGGGTGGCTCTCCTGCAGGTTCGAAGAGCATGTGCGCATCATCCAGTGCTACAGATGCCTGGGGTTCGGGCACATCTCCAGCGAGTGCCAGAACGATGAAATCTGCGCCCACTGTGCGGAGAGCCACCCTCGGGGCAAATGCGCAAAGGGAAAAGAGATGCCGATATGCTATAACTGCTGGGAGAACAATCGAGAGGACCACCGCCATGAGGCCACCGACAGTAGCGCATGCCCAACGATTAGACGTCGCGTGGAAGAGAAGGTCAGACGGATCAATTATGGCGACTAAGGCAAAAGACCCAGCCGATAGGACCCGTCAAGACAGTCGTAGTTGGGATGCGGAGGCAAGGATGCACTTCCTGCCGGAGCCAGTAATGGCGCCTCCGCCGGTGTATCCCGTACAGCTTTCCGGCCGCGGTCTACGCGATACACGAAGTAAAATGCGAATTCGGAGCACATGTGCTCCAGCGTCGCGAGACGCAAAACTCGCCAGAAACCGTCTAAACGAGGGTATGGGAGTAAGGAAAGATGCCACTGCATCTCTCCCTGGCGAGCAATCCCCCCTTAGATTAAGAGGAGGAGTGCAACCTCCAGGATCACAAGAAAGGGACCGGGACCCAGAGGTCCCTGGAAATACTGACCAGAGGGGTCATACATGCGCCGAATGCGGTCGCCAATTCGCGTCCAAAATTGGCCTAGGTGTGCATAGGCAGCGCGCACACCCAGTGGAATACAACGCGGGCATAAATGTGGTCAGGCGAAAGACGAGATGGACGGAGGAAGAGATTAAGCTGCTGGCATGGGAAGAGCTTATGGCGCCTGACGACATCCCGGGGATGAACCTCTACCTGGCGGAAAAATGCGGGGGTACGAGAACGGTGGAGAGCGTGAAGAGTGCGAGAAAACAATCGAGTGTTGTGTCGCCAAAATCCGCTCCGCGGAGTTTGAAGATAATGCCGCGCAAATGACGGGAATTTCTGGGTTGTGGGTAAACTGACCGGTGAAGGGTTGGAACCCAAACTCACGAACACACCGTTTGGTTTATTACGTTTATTCACACAATTCAGTAATAAATTACAGTCACTCACACTTAATTAGTTCTACATTTAAATTGTTTAACAAAGATTATTTATTGCTGAGATTCTCCGCACGAATCTCAGCCGAACCAACCGCACAGTTCCGTGCTTAAATCAAGTCTGCCTGATAACTGTTCTCAACTCCTTTTATACGGCTTGAGATCAGTTACTTCAGCGCAATTTTGTTTGTTTATTAATCCGCATGTTTATCTCTGGTGCCTTACTGCCCCACATTAAAGGTAAACAGTGCACCGGGCCCCCGCATGCAGCGGCATGCGCCGGGCCCCGAAACCGCTGACGCGCTATTGCGACGCTTCGGCCGTTGCAATGGCCAGCGGTGGCCGCATTTTTCTACATTGCCGCAAGCGCAAGGCGCTGCGGCGGCTATACGCGTATTCATGCAAAATTCTTCACCGATTTCTTCATCGCGAGCGTGAAGCGCCGCGATGGATGCGTGTGCGCCGCGCGTAACCCGCGAGCACACGACCGGGGTACAACACGAGGTACAAAGAAGCGCTGGAGGTGGTTCGCGAAACGATCTCGGCGCACAGAGAGGAAATGCCAGAGGCAAGGAGGCCAAGGAAAAGACCGAGAACGCAGGACTTAACATCACCCACGACACCCGTAGCCGAGGAGGAACAGCCCGTCCGACGAGAGCCTGGAGGGCAGAGTGACGTGGCGGTCGAAGCGATCGCAGATACTCCCGATGCAGCGACGCCTGAGCGAGCCGGGGGCGAAACAGATGTCCTGAATGCCGGAGGTCGCCTCCGTGAATGGATACGTGATGCAGTGAGCGAGCTTCCGAGCACGCTAGGAGGCGGCTGGCACCTGCGAGCTGCCGCGGCGATAGCCATCGCAGGCGGAGACCCGGAGCCGGAGCTAGAGGCGTGGATCAGGGAAGTCATAAACCCGATTTTCGCTTTAAAAAATCGGGTAATTTGTTGTTGAAAAATTAGTAATTATTAAAAAAAAAACAAAAAAGCTCTCGACAATACCTGGTAAATTATGTGAAGAAGTACTGTGCAAAATTTCAAAGCGATTGGTCCTGTAGATTTTGAGTAATCGTGCTCACGGACTTCAAAAATGACAAGTCTCAGAAAAACGGTTTGAAAAACGTAGAAGAGTTTGGTCGCTTAGCGCTCATTGCACATAAGTTTGAGAACACTTCTCGATTGCATAAAAATCTGAGAAAATTCATGCATATTAAAGGTACTCAAAAGATTAATTTTGCATAATAATAATTCTAAAATGTTATTAACAAAATGATGAAAAAAAAATAGACAACAAATTTCCCCGCAATCTAATTTTTTTTTCCTGATTCGTTCATTTTTCTGTATACGTATGAATTTTTTCAGACTTTTCAATTATCTTTGAATTTTTAGAAATTCAAAATAAAACTCGATAATTTTCTTATACTCACTGAAAGTCGTCGATGCCAGGTCCGTAGAGTAAACGACTTCCATCAAGATGATCGAGAGCATCTTTTTGCGTTTGTCTACGCAAAACTCTTTCTTCTTTACTGTCGTGCGCCGCTTGCTTCTCTGCACTACTAATTCGCAAATCCTTAACTTGTCGGGCCCATTCGTGAGAACTTGGCCCTGTACTGATTTGCATTTCTTCCATAAAGGCCAACAAAGCGAAACAACCTGCATTGAAAATACATGCAGCTACATTAGCTGCAATTTCCACAACTGTTGAGGTGCCACCGACTGACTTTGGAGAGATTTTCCAAATAAGTTGATTGAGACTCTCATTATTATTTTGCGTGAAACCACCAAGACATCGCGTCAAAAGTGCGTCGTTGCTTAAGTCATTATAAATGGGCTCAATGGCTTCTAGAACGTCAGTGGGAAGAGCTGCGTAGGTGTGTTTGAATGATTCTAGAGCATCTGCAGCTGCAGCTTGCTGCCATTCGCACCAAGAGTCTTTGCCGCTTGGGCATTTCTCGTGCTGTGGGTTCTCGTCGGTTGAACTGTAGGGATGATAAGTTGCCCATATGGCATTTTTCATCATCTCAACTGAATCATAATTACGTCGAATAGCTAGTCCATAGTAAACAGTCAATTTGTCAATCATTTTAGCAGTGAGCTTTCCTTTGCCCGAAAGGCTTTTTCTTTTTACGGTCTTTCCGGCTTTGGTTTTTGTGTCAACTACACTTGTTTTTACTAGTCCACGCAGACGTGTTCCCATTCTCTTTTGGACATGCCCTATGCATTCTTTTTTGTTTATCACGAAATCTTCACCATAAGGTTTTGCATTGACAACGCCGCTGTACGTCTTTGACTCACCGTCTCCGATGTAGTTACAATATTTCACCCCAAGATTTACCACCGATCGTTCGAACATTTCTATTATTGCTGATACCTCCATGTTTCCAGAGGGTCCCTCATGGTTAGCTTTGCAATCACCGCTATCCACATGCTCTTCGTACCACGCTTCGTATTCGGCAGAATCCAATTTGTTTTTCCAAGTCTCATAACCGTGGCAGTAACTGCTTTTTACAAAAATGTCAAGTACCTTTCCAGTACAATATCCAATTAGAGAAGCAACGCCAAATAACAAAGAGAATCCTCTTTTTTTCCAAGTGCCGTCGCCTGATACAGTCAATTCTGACGTTTCTTCTACATTATTTGCGTCAGACATTGCTTTTTCCTCTTCTTGTGCAGCCGATGCGAAGAACTTCTTGGCCACATTTTGTATAGCTTCACAATGTTTTTTCATATATAAATTATAGGCTGGTTTCGATAAGAAAGCACTCGCCAAATCGATTAGTCCGCAGAACTTATTACATCCGGCTAAACATAAGCCCAACACTCGCATTACGAAAGCAAACCGATAATTGACATCGTATACACCACTGTCTATTCTTTCACTTGATGGGATGTAGTGAGGCTGTTTACACTTTTCACATGTCACCTTGATGTTGAAACCAAGACCTTCTTTTTTGCATGTTTGGAATATCACTTTTCCATCACACTTCACACATTTGACGACAGTAGCAATTGACGAAAAAACAAGAACGAAATCTATCATTCGATAATGTTTTTGGATGTCTTCTACCACCACAGCGGGATTATTTTTAATTTTTTTCGCTGACGCACTACTAGCTACCGGTTCGTCGTTTTTACGCTTTTGAGGAGGCGCTTTTTTTGTTGGTCGGGACAATTGTCCAATACCACCCTTACGATCTTCTCTGCTTATTTTTCGAGGCATTTTTCGAGGTACGAATACGAACGAAAACGGACTCAAACTTTTAGTGTGACTTGCTACTGCTCAGCACGGCATCCAGCGGTCAACTGATGTATAGACTGTTACCGCGCTCGCGAGTTACGAGCCTCAAAACCCGGGCTGGCGACAAAAATCCCCGTCAGCTGGTTTTTTCCTGTGTCCGGGGCGCCATCCACGCTCTTAGCGTGGCCCAGCTGCGAAGTGGTGGAAATAAACAAGGGGACGAGTTGGTTGGCCGGCTAGCCACAGCCTGCACAATGGTAGAGGGGGCGGTTCGGGAACTCGGGGACGAAATATTCGGTCTGGCTCGATTTTACCAAAAAACAATTCGCGACTCAAAACTATTTACACCAGTTCGGGCACAAAAAAAACAATTTATTCTCCAAGATACTCTAAATTCGTCGCGATACAAAAAAAACGGCGCCCTACTAAAATCGGGGAACGGTTACTTAATTCGCCGTTCCCGATTTCCTACCCGGCACGAGCAAATAAAAATATTACACAACAAAAAAAACTTTAACCGCGAACGCGAGCTAAATTCCGTGACCGGGGACGAAGCCCCGCGCGACAAAGGCCAAACTACGGTCGACCGCTCGACCGACGCAATTCACAATAAAAAACAACACGCAACACGACAAAAATTCCAAAACGAAGATTGCACGCTGCAATTCGCACGCACCCGGGATGGCCGCGCACAGACCGGCAGCCTCGTGCGCGTGCGACCGATCGCCGGTCGTATCACGAGGCGGCGACAGAAGGTCGCCCGCGAAACTCTCCAACGCCCCCGCGATCGCTCGCACGCACCCTTTTCCCGGGGACTGTTCCGCCCCGGTACGCTTACCAAAACGGCGCCGATCGTCCGCCCTTGAGACCGACCGCTCGCGAGCCGAGGGCACTCTCACCGCGATCTCGAGAATAATGTTACGCGCACTATACGGGTCCTACCGCGATTATTCCCGCACACGACGGATACCCCACGGTCGTCGGGCGGTCGCGAAAAACCAACACCCGCGCACCCGGAGACTGTCACTAAATCCAAGAGGAAACCTCCGAGAGGGACCCTACCTCCAAATTCCTCGTTCCGTAATCCAAAAGTCCCGGAAAAGCGTTGGCCTCTGTCCCCGCGACGTCGATGCCAACCTCGCGTTACACCAGCCGGACGAACAATGACGAGTCTCGACGCGCTCGTCTCCCCGTACCCTCCCCTCGTTACCCGAAATTTCTTAAATTCGCGCGAACTACCGGTCGCGTAGCGCGACACGCGGGACGACGACGCTGTTGCCGCGCGGGCGGGGGGCGGTTTCGCGCGCGAACCTCGAATCGGCAACGCGAGGCGGCGGCGCCGCTGACCCTAGAAGGAAAATAAGGCGCTCGCCCGCAATCGCCGGAAATCCCCGGAAAACGACAGAAACCCGCGAATAATTTGGCGACGCACGGATTCATTAATTCCGCGCAAAGCGCTAAGCAGCACGCGGCCGGGCAGCAGTAGCCCGCCGCGGTGGGCCGGGCAGCAGTAGCCAGCCGCAGCTGATCGGCGGCTGTTCGCAGGCGGTCGTAGGGCTCCCCGCTCTCCGTCTCCCTCCCAGCAGTGGCTCGTCGCTGGCTCTTCGCGGGCGGCAGAGTCTCTCCGTCCTTCTCTCTCGCGTAGCAACGGCGGAACCCGGGAATTATCAACTCCCGGGGAATCGGTGAGGGTAACCAACGGCGCTCTCCCGCTCGTCGCGGTACATCTCGTCAGCGTCGGGTGCATTAAAAAAAAACAATAAAAAAAAACAGTCATATCAGTTAGTCCTTCGTACTGCGGTGAGAGTGCCCCGGAGAGGATTGTTCGCCGGGTGGCCCGCGAGGTCGGCAATCGACGCAAAGAAGGCCGTACTACAGTGCCCTCTTTGTAACGCCTTCAAAAAGCGCGTTACAAGACTAATGTGCATAGTTATATACACCATACCTCGAATATATATAACGGGACCGGAACAGGCCCGTTTATCAATAAATTTATTCGGGGTCGAAAAATACAATAGCGCACCGCGCAGCTGCCGCCCAGGTATAAGACCCGCCTGGAGCAATAGACGCTCAAATACTCATAGCTTCGTCAATTTTACTCCGATCGACTTGAAATTTTTACACAATATTCTTGAGACATTAGGCATTAATTTAAAAAAATAAAAAAATAGAAAAAAAAATTTAAATACTTTACCCTGCCCTTAAACACCACTGCCTATCGGCTAACTACCGTGTGCAGTCCGGGAATTATGTCAATAAAACCCATTTTTACCCGAATTCAAATTGTGTCCCTCAATTTTTGCGAACCGCCCCTCTACCAATTTCAGCTCGCGGAGCCTGAGTTAGTCGCGTGCCTTAGCGCTTCTTGCCGCGCCCGCTCGCGTTACGGGTCAGGCCTGCCGTACCGACGGCGAAATCAAGTCGGGACTTTCCCGGCGGTACCTCGGTACCTGGCGCACAGCTGTCGGTGTGGTCGGCCCAACTCATTGGGGACTTCGGGTAACGTATTCAGACTAATTGATATTTGAGGCAAATATGGCCGTTTATATTTTTGGGTTATTTTATCGGATCCGGGCGTGTAGCGGGAGGGAGCCGGGGTTGTGAGCTCCCGTCACAGGGAAAATTGCTCACAATCCATTGCAATTTTATCAAAGGCTATGGCCAGTGTGTCGGTGATAATAATTGGCATTTTAGTTTTTGTTCTGACCAATTTTTTTAATTGGCAATGCAAACAACGTTGAATAAATAGTTGAATTTCTTCCTTTAAATTCTTCCAATAGTAATCGTGGCGAATTCTATTATAGGTTTTGCCAACTCCTCTGTGTCTGCTGACAGCTGAAGAATGCATTTCTTCAAGAATTTTGTAACGATCTTCCGGGGGCGGTTCCCTGATTAGTCCCTGGCAAATAATAATTTTTACGTCACTATGAGCGAAAATTAACCGAAGCTGTGTTACAATGTCCTCCCACGGAACGTTTAAGAAGTGACTTGTCTTGGCTATACTGACTATTTGGAGTGACAATTTTTCAATTAAATGTCGAGCGCTCTTAAAAACTTCCACGATATTTCCGAGTATTAGGCTGGGTCCTTCTCCCGATTTATCGGTGATCGGAAGTGCCAAATTCAATCTACCATGTTTTTTTTAATGGATTGCGCTTTATTCAGCGTTAAATTTGTTAGCTTGGGTAAACAATCTCTATCTTTTAGCATTACAGCTCCGGAGTCTACGGGTTCCCCCTCGGTTGAGACAAAGAATACCAAATTGTCTCTTCGGGTGTAAAGTAGTTCACGGGACAGCTTAACGTTGTTGGCTACTATTCTTCCGGTCGTAGGTGCACGTATCCCCGAGGAAGGCAATAAATTAGCCTCTGAGGTGTCGGAAAGATTGTCTTCGTCGCCCGATGCTTCGGACTCACGATCTTCGAGGGGTCTCGTTTTATGTCTTTTCCTTCTCCTTGATATGCCATCTTCATCGTCTTCGAGTTTGTTTCTTCATCGTCTTTCTCGTCGCTGGGCACCTGATTGTCATGCCGAGTTTCCTTTTCCTCGCATTCATTATTGATTCCAACTTGGAGCGATCGTCTGTCATCTTCGGTATTCGTCTCAGAGCCTCTCTGGGTGACTTTTACGAGGTCCTCCAGTCCCTTTCCTGGTTCACCATTTCTACGCGGGTCTACCGCGTTTTTTATGCTCGTGGGCGACAGGGCTTTCTCCGGGCCCTCTTGGGTCGTAACAGTTACTGGGTCTGCTTTCGCCGGCGGTTCGTTACTGTCGAGTTCCTCTAATTCCCAGTTACATTCTTCTATTTCCGTGTATGGACGTGTGGATTCGATTTCGTCGTTGGTATGTGTAATGTCATCGTCCGACTCTTCTTCCAATAATCGTGAAATTTCGGCGTCCGTTAACTTCCTTCTGAATTTGGTTCTATTGTCATTTATTGGATTAATTCGTATTGTGAAAACGTTGTTGGGTGTAATTGATTTTCTACTGGGTTTCTTGACAATGCGTCGGCGTTGACATTAGTTTTCCCGGCTTTGTATACTATCTCATATTCGTATTCGGCTAGTTTTAGTCTCCAGCGTAAGATTTTCGGATTGCCGTCGGTGGCTTTTCTGAACCACGTAAGCCGTTTATGATCCGTTGCCACGGTAAAACGTCGTCCATATAAATACGGAAGGAAATGCAGTATCGAATATACAATCGCTAACGCTTCGTTTTCGTACGTGTCGTATCGCTCTTCGACTTGACTTAGAGCTCGCGAGACGTAGGCACATGGGTGGTCGTGGTTAATTTCTCCCTGAGATAGGATGCTGCCGATAGCGTAGCCTGGGGCGTCCGTTGTGAGAATAAAAGGTTTGGAAAAATCCGGGTATTGTAATACAGGAGCGGAACAGAGTTTTTCTTTTAGTATTTCAAATGATTCTTGTTGTTCGGTTCCCCACTCGAAAGCATTTTCTTTTCGTAATAAGGCTGTGAGAGGCTTAGTGATTTTCGCGTATCCCTCAATAAATCGTCCGTAATATCCCGTTAATCCTAAAAATTGACGGATGTTTTTAATGTTTTTTAGTACGGGATAATTACGTACTGCTTCTAATTTTTTTGGATCCGGCCGTACTCCGTTATTCCCAATTATGTGGCACAAATATGCGATTTCCTTTTTAAAAAATTCGCACTTGTCGGGTTGTAATTTAAAATTTGCGGCCTGTAGGCGTTTCATTAATCCGCGATATATTTTTCCATGTTCTTCTAAACTGTTGGCGTATATAACTATATCGTCTAAATAGACGAACACGCCCTGTCCGAGGAGTCCGCTTAGTGTGAGATCCATTGCTCGTTGAAAGGTGGGAGGGGCGTTCCGTAGCCCGAAATTCATTCTCACGAACTCGTAGTGGCCTCGCGGTGTCGTGAAGGCGGTCTTATGTCTGTCTTCCGGGGCTACCTCTATTTGATGAAAACCCGAGGCTAGATCAAATACGGAGAAATATTGCGCTCCACCGAGTTGATCCAGTATGTCATTAATATTGGGAATTGGGTATGCATCGGCTATAGTTTTTTCGTTCAGGGAGCGATAGTCGAACACGACTCTCCATTTTTTATTACCTTGCGAGTCGGCTTTCTTAGGCACGACCCACACCGGGCAGTTGTACGGTGAAGTGGACGGTATTATTATTCCTTTGCTGAGCATGTCTTTTATTTGTTTACCTATCTCTTCTTTAGTACACTCGGGCCAACGATAACCTCTAGTATTGATGGGAAGATCATCTGTCGTTGGGATGCAATGTCTCAATATCGTTGTGCAAGTTAATAAATCTCCCGGAATTTGATACAGATGTGTACTTTCTTCCAATAGCATTTCTATACTGTTTTTTTCTTCTTCGTTTAACTCCGTGAGTCTCAATAATTTTTTTATTTGCTCCAAGCGATCATTCGATATTTCTTTTGTTACTACATAACACGGGGATTCGTTAAGAGGAGATTGAATTTCTCTATATAAATTATGATTGCTTAACCTTTGTACTAAAGCAACGTCCATAATTTCGTAATGTATGGTCGAGTGTTTATTGACTTCAATTTGATTTTTAGTTTTGATTTTATCCCGTTCTTTACTTGTGGGTAATAGCGCAGTGGCAAGCGGCGAACCCTCCGATGACTTGCCAGGCGTATCTTCATTGTCTCGTGATCTTGAAGTGGCGTTTACGTCACTTATTAATGCAGTTAATTTGCGACCCCTTCTTTCTATAAATTTTTCGAGGTCAATTTCTTTATTTATTTTTGCTTTACAATCAGGTGTTTCTTCCGATTTATTTTCTGCGTTTTCCTGGATTTTATCTATTTCAAAGGTATTTTCCCGATTCATTATTTCGTTGTGCCCCAACTTTTTAATATCGGGCCTAGCTTTGGCCCCTTCGGCGAGCGAGTCGACCCTCATAAATTCTGGGTAGGACACCAGCGTGTCTTCGGCGGAGACTGACGGCGTCGACTGCACCCGTGCCTCCGAAAAGTCCGCGTGACTCCCTTTTCTCATTGTGTCTGTTTCGTCGGTTTTTTTATTTTTCACTCCTGACCTACAGCTTTCAATTTCTATCATATTTATTTCCATGGTTCTCTGAGGGTATTCTTCTGGTTTTTTCGTATAAGTTTTATTCAATTGATTTTGATCTTCGCGAACTTCCGGGTTAATTTCCTTGAATAACTCCTTATTCGCCAATGGCTTTGCATCGTTAACTCGATTATTACATTGATTATTCATTATTTCGTTCTTACTAGTTTCATTCCTGGGTTTTCTTTCCTTTTCTAATCATTTTTCACGATCTGAGATTTTCATAGAACTGACTTTTTCGACATCCTCGAGGGATTCTGGTATTCTTAATATTTCTTTGAATCGTTCCTGCCCGTTCTCCGGTATCAGGTATCTCGATTGGTAACTGGCAACCACTATTTTGACTTTCATTTTGACTCGATTCATTTCTAGCATCTGGTTTTCCTGATTGACAATTGTTTACTTCGTCTTTACTGGGATTGGTTTCCTTGAGTGTTTCCTTTTTAGGCACTCACGTTTTGAAGAAACGCAGAAAGTGCCTATTGAATTCGCGCTCCAACGACTAAATTACGTTTTTATAGGAAAATGTTGATATAATTTAAATTTATTTACTTTTTTTACAGCAGATTTCTTAAACATAGTAAAATACATAATCTTGGTGTAACAGAACATAGAAATTTCATTACTAAATATGATTGGCTGCGTAGACTAGATTTTGTGTTATTCGGACGTCCGTATCACTCAGGGGGTCTGGACTGAATGGACCGAACAAGTTGAAATTTGGAATATTTCTTAATCTGGCATTGTGAAGTATGCCCATGAAGTATAGAAATTATTCTCTGTTTTTATAGAGGTGTTTATTTCAAGAAAATTGGCATTTTGGAGTCTAAAATTGTGTCCGGCTCACATTCTTCGCAGTCAACAGATGAATTTGGCTGAAAATTGCTACATAATTCTGAATTACCTTAATTCTGAAACACTTTTTTTAAATTATTTTTCAGATCATTTTTTAATAGTGTTAACCTACCACGATACAGTATTTCAGGTCAAAATGTATGTACAGGTCTCAATCTTCGCAGTTGCAAGAACAATTTTTCTGAAACTAGCTGCGTACTCCTAATTTACTTTAACAAAAAGGTATTTTTATCAAATAGTTTTAACCTACCACAATATAGCTTGTCAGGTTGAGTTGTATGTACAGGTATCAATCTTCGCAGTCGTCAGAACCATTTTTCTTATACTTGCTGCGTACTCCTAAATTGAACGCAGAGGTACTTTTTAGAATAGTGTTAACATACCACGATACAATTTTTCAGGTTGCAATGTATGTATTAGTCACATTCTTCGCAGTCAATGGAACAATTTTTCTGAAACTTGCTGCGTACTCCTGATTTACTTTAACGCAGAGGTATTTTTTAAAAACAATTTTAAACTACCACGATATACATTTTCAGACCGAAATGTATGAAACGTTCTCAATCTTTACAGTCGTCAGAACAATTATTCTGATACTTGCTGCATACTCCTAAATTACTTTAACGCAAAGGCACTTTTTTAGATTATTTTTGCTTCCTCATTCAGGAAGCTTTGTTTTCGAGAATATTTTTTTTTTTTTCGGGATTATCATGTCAGTATGTTCAGAATCACCTAAAACGCCCAGAAAAATGGTTTAGAAAAAACGGCCGTATGTGTGCGTGCGTGCGTGCATGCGTCAAATTTGGCATGCAAGTAGAGTGGTAACTGCTCTTCAAGTGTTGTGATTTTTGAAAAAATTTATACGTGAATACAGAATATATAGAATATTTAATTTTTCGAAAAAATGTCGTACACTCTCTAACTTTCGTAAAAAATCAACGATTCAGCTAAATAGTTCTTCATAACTAAAGACACTTTCAGTGGAGTTCGCTATTGCATTTCGACGAAATCGTTAAAGCGGTTCGGATTTGATTGAATTTTCAATTTTACGAACAAAATGCATTTTGCCCTAAATCACGTTGAATATAAACAAATGAACTGAAGTGTTCTACTCGAAGCAAACAAATGAACTGAAATGATCGGTAAAGTCGTTGGGATTTTACGACATTTTGAATTAAAAAAAATAGATTTCCGCTATTACTTCCACAAAAATTAGGAAAGTAACACAAAAATTTGGAGATAATCGAAATGAGATGTAACGGTGTTTGTAACGGAGTTTTCTTTTGTTCGAATAAAAAAGAGTTGCAAAGTAGAACTTTGCACATTGCTTCCTTATTAATTTCTCTTTTTCACAAAGCTTCCTCTATGAGGAAGCCAAAGTTAATAAATAACCTTCTGCATAGAGGTGGCTTTGTGAAAAAGGGAAATTAATGAGGAACCAATGTGCAAAGTTCTACTTTGCAACTTTTTCGATTATTTTTAAATTGTGTTAACCTATCACAATACAGTTTTTCAGGTCGAAATATATGTATATGTCTCAATCTTCGCAGTCAATAAAACAATTTTTCTGAAAGTTGCTGCGTACTCCTAAATGATTATATGGCATCGGTATTTTGTTAGGATTATTTTTTAAATCATATTTAAACCGTTCGGAGCGCGAAGCGCGACGTTCAAACCATACGGAGCACGAAGCACGACGTCCAAACCGTACGAAGCGCGAAGCGCGACGTCCAAACCGTTCGGAGCGCGAAGCGCGACGTCCAAACCGTACGGAGCGCGAAGCGCGACGTCCAAAGCGTTCGGAGCGCGAAGCGCGACGTCCAAAGCGTTCGGAGCGCGAAGCGCGACGTTCAAACCATACGGAGCGCGACGTCCAAACCATACGGAGCGCGAAGCGCGACGTCCAAGTGAGTGCCTTAAAATGACACCAGGGAAAAATGTCCCGAAGGGACATTTTTTCCGCAGGGTCATTTTCCGGGGGGCTTGGGGGGCAGAGCCCCCCAATCGGGGGCTTGGGGGGCGAGGCCCCCCAACAGGGAACCCGGCGCCCCTTCGGGGCGCCGGGTTGCTTGTTTAATTCTATCTCTTTACCCGGTAATTGTTTGAAGACTCGATTTTCTACAAGATCGTGACTGTCGACATCCTCGAGGGATTCTGCCCCTACTGTCCATGCGACATCACGCAAATTTTCAACTTCAATGAGTCCTGCCCGTTCCTCGGTGTCAGGTTTCCCTATTGCAAGAGAACAAACTTTAATTTCATCATAATTTTCCGTATTTCCACAAATTTTCGAGTCATCTACTTTTATCAGGGGCTGTGAAGGATAAAAATCAAAACTTCTTGGTTTTCCACTAGTTTCTGGGTTCTTCGTGTCATTCATTGTCTGGGCTTCATAATATTTATTTCTCTCTGTATCATTTTTCATTTCGCTTTTCTGTTCGTTTATTTGATTCGGGCTAATCTCGGGAGTTTCTTTCCTAGGGACTTGCGATTTCGTTTCTAATTCACTGCGTGTCATTGTATTTTTTTCCGGAGATCTCTTTTTTAGTGGCGATAGTTCTGATGGGGTTCCGCGTCCTTTCTTTGAATTGAGAGAAGTGTCTTCTGAACTTGATTCGATTTGGTAACTCTTATTTTTACTCAATTTATTTTCGTTGGAATATTCCCGGGATTCTAATTCCATTACAGGCACATGCAATTCAACGGCCGAATTATTACTGTTGGTGATGTAAATATATGCTTTCCCGTTATTGTTTTTAACAAAGCCATCTTGTATTTCCACGCCTTTTACTGTACTCATTGGAGGTAAATAGCCTTCTCTCATGGACAAATTTTTTACTCTTACGTAACTCAACTTGGTAGATTTAGCAGGGTCGACCATGGTTTCGGGTGTCGCGAATGGTATTATTACGTTTTGCATTTCTAACTGCCGATTTTCATAGTCAATTTGTACTCTATTTCCATCTAAATAATAGGATCCTAAAATTCCGGCTTCTTTTATCGGAAAATCATAACCGACAACATGGAAGGTAGCATAGCGTCCGAATATTTGAATCGTGACGCAACCGTGCGTGTAGATGGAATTTTTAGTGATTCCCTTTAGTTGGAGTATCTCTCCCTGATCTATCGGGGTACTGGGGTCCAAGAATTGTTCCTTGATAATATTTGGTCCGGTTCCGGTGTCGATCATGAGCAAAACGGGTCGTATTAATTCGGGAGCTGTCGTCATTACACTGGGCACGCTGCCTTCGTTGTTCAAGTGGATATTAAATATTCGAATTACTCGTACGCTCGACTCGCTCTGCTGGCTGCGATACGGTGGATCGAGCGCTCGGCCTGCGTAGTCTCCCTCACCGCGCTCTTGCTCGGGGGACCATTCTCGTTTCCCTGGTTGCCATATCTCGGTCCGTTGTTAGGACGAACGGGACAATCGCGAATAAAATGCCCAAGTTGCTTGCAATAATGACACGGCCCTGAAGGATCTGCGGCGTTATTGGGTCGTTCCATATATTGACGATTATTACCAGCATTATTGGTCAGCGGTTGCGAGTGATTATTACGAAATGGACAAATATGAGATCCGTGGCCTTCTTTTTTGCAAATTCGACATCTTACTTCGTTCGGACCCGGGTATCTCAGATTTTGCGGGACTTGTACTTGCGCCGGATGCACAGGTCTGAATGACGAAGAGGGCAATCGCGAAAATTTATCGGCTGTATGGCCGTTGTTTTTGCACAACTGACAAAATGCGTTTTTTTCATCTTCTCTTTTTCCCGGGGGAAAAATTTTATAGCATCGATCGGCGGTGTGCCCACGTTTGTTACATACCTGGCAAATTGTTAATGCTGGGGCTTCAGTGTTGGGCTTGCTGTTGTTTAAAAGAGGAAAAATTTTAAAGCATTTGTCGTCTGAATGGCCGGTCTTCGTGCACACCTGGCATACGGGTGGGTTCTTTATCTTTTTTCCGTACGATTGGTCGCGTGCTACCTGCGTTTGGGCCGTCTCCTTCCTCACGCACTCCTTGGCGACGTGTCCCCTCTTCTCACAGAAATGGCACGTCGGCTCTTCGCTCACCACTACATGCACGCCGCGCCGCCCCTCGGTTTTACTAGCCTGGGCCTTAGGTGTCTCCGGCATGGCGCCTCTCAAGATTGCCTGTGAGACTAAATTTTTCTCGATCTGCACCGCCTGTCTAATTAAGTAGTCAAAATCATTGTTCGGAGCTAACGTTGTTCGATTTCAGGTTTTAATCCGTGTAGAAAACAAGTAGGCAGACTTTTCCTGGTGTTTTCGATAAATGCTGCTGTCAGCGGGTGATTAATATTTCCTTCATAATTTTCGAGTATTGCCTTTCCCAGATCACTTATGCGATTCGCGTAGGTTATTACTGATTCTTTGTCGAGTTGATATATTGATCCTAATTCCCCTTGAAGTTGATAAATATTACGTTTAGGTGCGTAGATTTCTTTAAGAAATTGTTCCAACTTAGAAATGGTATCAACATTTTTCTCTTGTATTGTTCTGCGGTGTTCTCCGATTATTTTTATTCGCACGGCCTTCACTAGGTTTACTTCGGCGCCTGGTCCCATCATAGCCAAGGCTTCCCTACATCCCTGGATGAATAACCCCAGTGACATGGTGTGCCCATCATAATTAGGGATTACCGGTAAGGCATCCCTCAGGGAAAGGGTTTGATTGTGTAATCCCATTTTACTAAGGGGATTTTCGGACTCTTCAGTTATGCCTGTTTTTGGTTTTGTCCCTGGTTCTGCGTTTGTTTTTTTATCTGTGTTCTCGTTAGGATGATCTTTAGAACACCCGGGAGCGGGTTCCTTATTTCGGAAAAAATGCGATAGACTTTCTAAGAAATTCCTTGGTACGATTTTCGGTCTTTTCAATATTGATTTTACCGCGCGGTTGTGGTTTGTTGTATTCTTCGGGGTGTCGGAGAGAGCAGTTTTATATTCGGTAGCTTCGAGAGGCGTTGAAGTGCTTAAAGGTGTTCCAAATAATCCCGGTGAGGTGTTCGGGAGTGCGTGATTTCTGGTTGATGGGCCCGCGCGACCGGGGGGATTTTTACCTGCCTCGGCGCGTGCCACTTGTAATGACTCGAGAGGGACTTCCGAGCGGTCGGGGACCGAGGGCGGTCTCTCTGTTGTTTCACCTTCGTTACTACGATCGCTGGATATAAGTAAATATTGGTTGGTCTCGTGAATGGGGTCTTGAATATATCCTACTAGGGCCCAATTATTTCCAGGGGATTTATTTTCTGTGTTCGAGGGTATTTGTCCGCTGACTCTAATGTGTTCTTGCGTCTGTGTTATTTCGGAAATCTCTTCGGGTAATCTGAGGAACACTTGTGTTTTATTTAAATTTTCACTATCAACTGATTTTGTGTCGTCACTCTCGTCTACTGATTTCGTATTTTCCCCGTCGTCGGTTTCGATTATATAAGTTCTCACACCGTCTTCAGTTATTTCCGCGGATTGTAAATTTTTGTCCGACTCGAAACTAATTCTCACTGTTTTTCAGCCTGCGTGTTCGGGGATTTGTTCGTCTTCCGTAACTGTCTCTGTTGATTCGTCCGATTCTGATTCAGAGGTTTTCTCCGAGTCAGCGATTCTTCGAAAGGCGGGGACGGTTTCTTCGAATGGTCTTTTACCTGCTGTCTCGGGGATTTCGTAGGTTTCGGTCACTGTGTTAAGGGTATCAGTATTGTCTCCTGTTGTACGTCGACTTCGTTCGCAGGGATATGTACTCAATATTTTATCGTCTAACGGAAGGTTTTTAGAACGAGTCCCGTGCATTTATAATTTTTTTATGAACGAGTTCTACGGATGTAATTATATTTGATTTTTTTATATGTTTTTGCTCTCTTCTTGTTGACCTTTGCTTTAATCTGACATGGATGTGCACACCATTGAATTATTATTCGAAATATGTTTTGTACCCAGTCGCTCCACATTTGCGGCTGGAAAAGATTTTATCTCTTACTATTTTTAATCTGTTACCGGGGAAATCGGACTTGCAAGTGGGCAGTAAATCTCGGTGTATGTCGTGTCAATGTTATCTTGGAGGAATTCACTATGAGTTTTCCACAGTCTGGGGTCTGAAGCCCATATGGAGGATATAACTGGTGTTGTTGGTGTGGGGATGTCAATTGGAATCAACTTGTATTTTTTACGAAAATAATCTTCGATTCGTTTTACTTTGAGTTCTCCGGAATAAATCAACAGAAGTTTTGTTAATTGATTTTTTTCCACCACGACGTTTCCTTGCCATATACGGAAAGGGGGTTGTGGTAGGAGACTAAGTGTGAAACCTCTCTATTCACCTTCCTTAGCCGTGGGTAATGGGTGTGGGTCTTTTTATTGCGTCGTGATAGGAGATTAAGTATGAAGCCTCTTCCTTCAACCTTCTTAGCCGTGGGTAATCAGGGGTTTAAATTGGTAAATTTTCGTTTTCCAAATGTCAATTCACTTCGTGGTGGTGCATAAACATTTAATTAATTTGTAAAATGTGCGTATGTTTCTGTACGATATTTACATTCGACTTCGTTTTTCTATAAAAAAAAATGCCATTGAAAGTTTCCGTTTTACTTACGAAGCAACGAGATTTGTTCAATAATTATTCAAAGGATTGTAAAGGTCGTGGGATATTTGTCAGAGTAAGAGGAGACAGTGCGTTCAGTTGGTGAGAGAAGTACCTTAAGTCTGTCGGGTCTGGGGCGTCGATCTGGCCAGGTAGAATAATTTTACTTTCTATTCGTTTTTTGAGCTTGGTATTTTCCTGAGGGATCTTCTCAGTTGAGGGTTTGATACCGAGTTCCTTTTCCGGTTGATTTTTTTCAAAGAAAGTTTTTTCATAAATTGTTCTTTTATAATTATATTAATAAGTTCTTGAGTGACGGCTTCTAATTCAACAATACGCATGTGAAGCTCTACTAGTTTTTCCAAAGTGTCCATGTAATATCTTGGGTAGTTGTTACAAAATTTCAAAGTCAAATCATTGTAAATCGCAAAATGGTTCAGGCCTATCAAATTATTTAAAGACGCACTCTTAAGATCCCGGACGAGCCCCCAAAAATTTGTTACGTCAAAAGTGTCGTTGATTTTACTCGAGCGACAATTTTACACGTATTAGTGCGGTTCAGCGTGATTTACCCGTGCTCTGGTCAAGAAGGAAGGCTCCTCCCTGTACCACATCTGACGAAGTACACTAAACGCGCAAGCGCTGTTTCGAGTCTAACCTTTCGGAAAATTACTCGGGGACGAGCTGCGAATGCTTCTCTAAAGGGAATTTGACTCAGGTCTGAGAAGATGATGATGTGATGATGGCTCGAGACAATGCGCGTACGAAATTTCACCGATATAATTAAAAATTTCACTTACCCTTTTTGTGTTGAACTGGATGCTGATGCTGTAGATAGGAAGGACACGATCATAAAGAAACTGTGACACTGAATTCAAGAATGCAACCGTCGAATTTTATTCGTAAAACGAGGAAATTAAATAAACCGATTTTTCTTAACAAAGGATGTTAACATGTAATTAATCGTGATGATGTCCACAAATATCGGCACCTCGTGGTGTAACAAAATTCAGAGTTAGGATGTACAAATTTCTCAAAATACGAAGCGTGCGAAATTATAAAATAAAATACAAAATAATCGAAACCCGAGAATACAAAACTGTAGAGTCTTATTTTATTCGCTGAACTCCTAAGTCCCCGTTTAGGACAAAGGTTCGAATTACGAAAAATAAAAATCTTAGCGAAGAACAGAATGGTTCTAAGTCCGCGGTCGGATTAAAATTCGATGATGATTGGAGCTCGAAATTTTCTAATTCCGTGATACGATTTTAAATTCGGAACTGATTTTTCCTAAGTCCGCGATACATTTTAAATTCGGAGCTGATTTTTTTCTAAGTCCGCGGTCGGACAGAAATTCGTCGTTAGTTCGATTTTAAAGTTTCGGTCTATGCTCGGGCAGAGATTCGACGTGGGTAGATCTAATTTTCGGGACGCACTGTCTAATGTCGATACCTTTTTCGTCTTTTTATATGATCGGGTCCTTTGTCTACCGTTTGATTGAGTGATGGTAGGGGTAGTGCCTACGTGATATTCAACACCCTATCTCGCGAGCTAGAGGAGCACACCGCGCCTTGCAGGTCGCGCGTGGCTCGCGGCAACCGCGCCTGTCCCTTGCTCTGGCTCCAAATTTATGACTTCCTCTCGTCAATGTTTCTCGGTATTTCGACCAGGTGTTTACGCTCTTTATTGGTACGATTTAATTTCTGCCTTATTTGGATGTCTTCACTTATAAGTTTTGTAAGTTTATTGCCGAATAAATTATCGGATTCCTTTCCGTGTTTTTTAAGTGGTTTCGCTGTGTGACAAGAATGAATTCTCAACAATATCACGTTGACCAGGATTTGAATTTACATAGGAGGTCATACAGACTGTAATTCTCGAATTTGTTGATGAAAGTTCATCTTCGCTTGTTGTTCCTAATACTCGTTGTTATAAATTTTGTATAAAATTACAGCTCCATATTTTTGCGGGAATGTATCTTAACTTCCTTAATTATCCAAGATTATGCGACTTCGTTTGTATCTAACTGTGTGAATCCCAATTCTATAAACTGTTAAACCTTTCACCATTTTGTTTATATTAACAAGTATCCTACCGAATGTTATAATTTTTAAAAGTTATTCATATCTAGGTGTACGAATCCCGATTCTATAAGCTATTAATCCTTTTACCATTTTCTTATGTTAACAAATTATCATGGAGAGTTATATAATTCTTAACAGTTGTTCGTGGACAATTTAGGCGTTTTGCCTCCTTATCTTACGGGGCTCCGTCTTTGAGTTCAAAAGGTTCCTTAAGACATTGATTATTTCGTCTTGTTGCATTCTCCTATTCTTTAATCTGTGCATTTACAGCTGGCATCAAGAAAAGCGGAAGAATAGTTTTAGTTATCTGGCCAGACTATAATTCCATCACGTACAAATCATGATTTCCGAGACGAAAAACGAAACGACGATTTTTGTGGAACGTAGGGCATTCACCCGGTGTTCTCGTAATCTTCTAGCTCTCAGGGCTAAGTAGATTTCTTTTATTTCCTTTTTTGTGACCACAGGCGGATTCGGCTGCAACGAGTGATCGAGGATCGTTAAGAGGCGTGGTAACGCAAGGCCCGCAGGCTGACGGTCGATAACCGACCCGCGCGGTTGCCTCTAGTTTCGTCTATAGACGCTCGCTCGAGTGGCGTAGGTGACATTTCTAGAGAGCTTAGTGTTTTGAAGAAATCGGGCCCTGTTTTACCATCATCCGCACTCTTTTACCTCGACTAATCGGTATCTGATAACAGATATTGCAGTTTCCGGGGCCTGCAGGGACCGTTGCTCGTATAATTGTTTGCTGAATGCTCAGTTCCGCCAGAAGTCTCGGAACCCATGACTGAACTATGAGTTCGTTTGTGCGAATAGCGCGAAGTTACGGCCTGACGTAACAAAGGCCACGAAGCTCATATTTGTCCATTTCGTAATAATCACTCGCCACCGCTGACCAATAATGCTGGTGATAGTCGTCAATATATGGAAAGACCCAATAACGCCGCAGATCCTTCAGGGTCGTGTCACTATTGCAAGCAACTTGGGCATTTTATTCGCGATGGCCCGTCCGTCCGAACAACGGACCGAGATATGGGAACCAGGTAAACGACAATGGTCCCCCGAGCAAGAGCGCGGTGAGGGAGACTACGCAAGTCGAGCGCTCAATCCACCGTATCGCAGCCAGCAGAGCAAGTCGAGCGTACGCGTAATTCGAATATTTAATATCCACTTGAACAACGAAGGCAGCGTGCCCAGTGTAATGACGACAGCCCCCAATTAATACGACCCGTCTTGTTAATGATCGACAACGGAGCCGGACTAAATATTATCAAGGAACAATTCTTGGACCCCAGTACCCCGATAGATCAGGGAGAGATACTCCAACTGAAGGGAATCACCAAAAATTCCATCTATACGCACGGTTGCGTCACGATTCAAATATTCGGACGCTATGCTACCTTCCACGTTGTCGGTTATCATTTTCCGATAAAAGAAGCCGGAATTTTAGGATCCGATTATTTAGATGGAAATAGAGTAAAAATTGACTATGAAAATCGGCAATTAGAAATGCAAAACGTAATAATACCATTCGCGACACCCGAAACCATGGTCGTCCCTGCTAAATATACCAAGTTGTGTTACGTAAGAGTAAAAAATTTGTCCATGAGAGAAGGTTATTTACCTCCAATGAGTACAGTAAAAGGCGTTAAAATGCAAGATGGTTTTGTTAAAACCAATAACGGGAAAGCATATATTTACATCACCAACAGTAACAAATGGGCCGTTGAGTTGCACGTGCCTGTAATCAGAGTTGGGGACAATGCATTATTTTTTTAATGCATCACCGTTTTTTTAACCCATTATTTTAAAAATGGATAATGGAATTCGAATCCACTACACATTACTTTTTAAATGAGTAATGGAGCAGAGATCCATCACCCATTATTTTTTAAATGTTTAATGGAACAGAGATCCATCACCCATTATTTTTTAAATTTTTAATGGAACAGAAATCCAGCAACCATTACTTTTTTAATGTTTAATGGAACATAGATCCAGCACCCATTTTTTTTAAATGTTTAATGGAGCAGCGATGCAGCTCCCATTACTTTTTTAATGTTTAATGGAACGGAGATCCAGCACCCATTATTTTTTAAATGTTTAATGGAACAGAGATCCAGCACTCATTATTTATTTTTTATTTTTAATGGAACAGAGATCCAGCACTCATTATTTTTTTTTAATTTTTAATGGAGCAGTGATACAGCTGCCATTACTTTTTTAATGGATAATGGAGCAGAGATCCAGCAGACATTATTTTTTTAATGGAGCAGGAATTCATCACCCACTACTTTTAAAATATGTATATATTTCAATGTCCAGGTTGGTATCTCCATAGTTTTCGATGTCCAGATTGATTTTCCCATACTTTTCGATGTCCAGGTTGGTTTCCCCATAGTTTTCGATGTCCAGGTTGGTTTCCCCGTAGTTTTCGATGTCCAGGTTGGTATCGCCATAGTTTTCGATGTCCAGGTTGGTTTCCCCATAGTTTTCGATGTCCAGGTTGATTTCCCCATAGTTTTCGATGTCCAGGTTGATTTCCCCATGGTTTTCGATGTTCAGGTTGATTTCCCCATGGTTTTCGATGTCCAGGTTGGTTTCCCTATAGTTTTCGATGTCTAGTTTGGTTTCCCCATAGTTTTCGATGTCCAGGTTGATTTCCCCATGGTTTTCGATGTCCAGGTTGGTTTCCCTACAGTTTTCGATGTCCAGGTTGGTTTCCCTACAGTTTTCGATGTCCAGGTTGGGTTCCCCGTAGTTTTCGATGTCCAGGTTGGTATCGCCATAGTTTTCGAGGTCCAGGTTGATTTCCCCATGGTTTTCGATGTCCAGGTTGATTTCCCCATGGTTTTCGATGTCCAGGTTGATTTCCCCATGGTTTTCGATGTCCAGGTTCGTTTCCCCATAGTTTTCGATGTCCAGGTTGATTTCCCCATAGTTTTCGATGTCCAGGTTGATCTCCCCATGGTTTTCGGTGCCCAGGTTAGTTTCCCCATAGTTTTCGATGTCCAGGTTGATTTCCCCATGGTTTTCGATGTCCAGATTGATTTCCCCATGGTTTTCGATGTCCATTTTAATTTCCCCATGGTTTTCGATGTCCAGGTTGATTTCCCCGTAGTTTTCGATGTCCAAGTTGGTTTCCCCATAGATTTCGATGTCCAGATTGATTTCCCCGTAGTTTTCGATGTCCAGGTTGGTTTCCCCATAGATTTCGATGTCCAGATTGATTTTCCCATGGTTTTCGATGTCCAGGTTGGTTTCCCCACGGTTTTCGATGTCTATTTTGATTTCCCCATGGTTTTCGATGTCCAGGTTGATTTCCCCGTAGTTTTCGATGTCCAAGTTGGTTTCCCCATAGATTTCGATGTCCAGATTGATTTCCCCGTAGTTTTCGATGTCCAGATTGGTTTCCCCATAGATTTCGATGTCCAGATTGATTTTCCAATGGTTTTCGATGTCCAGGTTGGTTTCCCCACGGTTTTCGATGTCTATTTTGATTTCCCCAAGGTTTTCGACGTCCAGGTTGATTTCCCCATGGTTTTCGAAGTCCAGGTTGGTTTCCCCATAGTTTTCGATGTCCAGGTTCGTTTCCCCATAGTTTTCGATGTCCAGGTTGATTTCCCCATGGTTTTCGATGTCCAGATTCGTTTCCCCATAGTTTTCGATGTCCAGGTTGATTTCGCCATAGTATTCGATGTCCAGGTTTGTTTCCCCATAGTTTTCGATGTCCAGGTTGATTTCTCAATAGTTTTCGATGTCGAGGTTTATTTCCCCATAGATCTCGATGACCAGGTTGATTTCCCTATAGATCTCGATGACCAGGTTGATTTTACAGACAGGGTAAGACAGCGTTACATAGGGTTAAACAGAATTAGGCAACGTTAGACACAGTTAGACAGTGTTAGACAGGGTTAGGCAGCGTTAGGCAGAGTTAGGCAGAGCTAGACAGACTTAGGCAGGGTTAGACAGGATTAGACTGGGTTAGACAGGGTTAGACAGAGTTAGACAGTTAGGCACAGCTTGACAAGGTTAGACAGAGATAGGCGAAGTTAGACAGGGTTAGATAGGGTTAGACAAGATTACACAGAGTTTGGCGGAGTTAGGCCGAGTTGTACAGCGTTCGACAGGGTTCCATAGGGTTAGACTGGGTTAGGGAGGGTTAAATAGGGTTAGACTGGGTTAGGCAGGGTTAAACAGGGTTAGACTGGGTTAGGCAGGGTTAAACAGGATTAGACTGGGTTAGGCAGGGTTAAGCAGGGTTAGACTGGGTTAGGCAGGGTTGACAGGGCTAGACCGACTAAGACAGAGTTAGGCGGACTTGGACAGCATTACAGAGGGTTAGATAGGTTTAGACAGGGTTAGACAGAGTTAGGCACAGTTAGACCGGCTTCGACAGACTTAGGCGATTTCAGGGTATTCAGTAGTTCCCAGGGACGTCTATGAAGACGCGTACTGGGCTTTAGTCATAACATTACTACCAGACTGTTTTGTGTAGAGAGAGGGGAGCAGTTGGGAATCTGTAAAAAACATTTTCATACAAAATAATCTTTCTTTATAATCTTTTTATATATCAGTTCTTTGTGTCGTAGTGTTGCGATCGACAAGTCGCATAAGAAACATAAGTAATAACAAAAATAGATAACAAAAGATAACAAAAGATAACAAATTTATAGATAACAAAAATACAAGAAATAGGTAAAACAAGAAATAATAATAAATTCAAATCACCAGTGACCGTAACGATTTACTTTATAAACTTGTAACACGGGAAAATTCCGTGTCGCCCAGCCGCCGCTCTGCACTCCCGCTCGACGACGCCTAGACCGATCCGCAGGGCCATAGGTAGCGCCATAACGATTATTAATTCTTTTCTTTATTTTTTTTTATTTATATTTCCCGCTTCACGGGCCGTCTTGGCGCTGACGCCGTCGTCGGGGCGAGCTCTGACGACGATCTACGCGGGAGAGGGAGATAGAGAGGGAGAGACGACGCGGGGACCTCGCCGCCGCCTCGCCGCCGCCTCGCCGTCGCCTCGCCGCTGCGCCGCTGACCGCTCGGCGGTTCGAATCGCCCGCCACCGCCGCAGACGGAGAGACCGCCGCCGTCTAAGCCTCGCGCCACGCCAGCCAACTGTGGCGCGGGGAAAATCTCGCTGGGGAGACGAGACTGCTGCACGGCACGGCAGAGTTGGCCGCCTGCCTGCCGGAGAGCGCTACGAGACGGAGAGGGGGCCACTTGCCCGAGCGTGCGAGAGAGTGAACATCGAGACACTTCCCGAGGAGCCGTCGAGCGAGAAGCAGAGCGTGCGAGCGAGCGAGCGACAGCGACGAATACGCCGAGGAGATCGAGAGGGAAAACCGAGAGAGAGAGCGAGCACATCCATCCCGCCGCAAACGACGCCTTCCGCGAACGGGAAACACGCGAGGATTTTTTCCAAGAGGGTTACGGGTGAGCCTCGCCGCGAGGCGTCAGTGCCTTTTCCTATTTTCTTTTTGTTATTTCGTTGCGCGTGACATCGCGCCCTCGTCGCCTTCGCGCGAGACGGCCGCGTCGACGGGGCTCTCGCGAGCATCCCGCGTTGCTGTAGCCTGTGCACGCGAGCGCAAAACCTCGGCGACGAGCCCTAGAGGCCTTCGCGTCGAGACGAAAATTTTCGAAAACAAGGGCCAGCGCCGGGTGCAGCGGGAGAGGCCCGATCGTCCGGGCGGTCCTGCGGGAAACTCGCGCGCGAGTTCGACCTCTCTACCGGTCGTTCGGTCGCGGGAAGTGAGCCGTCGCGCCGAGGATCTGAGTGTAAATTCATTTGTTTATTTTTTGTGCATCCCGCGGCGATAATATTCGAGTCAGTGTGCGAGGAGAGAAGCGGTGCGCGATCGACAGGTGTCATCTTTTTATTGTTCGTAATTTCATTTCTTGTAAATCGTTCTTTTGCAATTGTTTATTTTTTTCCCACGGGTTTTTCCCCGGCGTTATCTTTCGAGTCATTCCGCCGTTGTAACTGCGCAGTTAGACCGGGGAAAACCACGCGACCGCTATCCCTCCCGCCGCGTGTGAGAGCGTGTGTGTGCGTGTGTGTGTGAGTGTGTGTGTGGCGAGGGCCGCGTCGCGCGCGGTGGCTCGCGACCTTGTAAGGGAGAGTTTTGTTGACGAGCGGTAGACCGGCGAACCTGAGAGAAACGAAGAAGTGTTTCGTTTCGGTTAGACAGCATTGCGGGAGACCATTCTCGAATTATTTTCGTCACTATTAATTTGTCTTGTTTAATAAACAGTTTTGTGAGCTCCCGCAGATTGACCGTTGTTCGGTTGTTGCATCATTTCTTGTCCTTTCCGAGATCGTCAGCTCTTCGCATCCCGCCACTCTACAGATTTGACGGCTGCGGCTAGCCTGGCCAGAGCAGCCGGGTCCTGACAACGCGTGAGTTCTTCCCGGCGCGAAAGCGCCTGGCGCCCAGGGTAAAAGGGAAGAACTCCGAGGACCTTGGCGATTTGTGGGCGGTTTATGGATTAGCAAACTAAAAACCACTACAAACTATATAAAACAAAATATTGCCACAGTGAGCTCGATTGGATTCCGAGTTTCTCGTTACGATTGGTCGGCGTCCGCGCTACGTACTGAGAAACAAAGGTTAGGGTTATTTTTGCAACATAATAATGTTTGTCAGTATAAATAGTATACCAGAATAACTCTACCTTCGTGAATTCACTGGTACTTTTTCGAGTCATTCACTTTCGCCAGTATACACTGCTCAAAATGCTCGTCGGTCAACCGATTATACTTCGGCAGGTCCAGCATCGTTGCGTAGCTGAATAGCCGTTCAACGGGAGCCGACGAAGGTAAGGGCGTATTGAATTTCCGACATATCCTGCGGATGTCTGGGTATTTTTGCAGCATCTTGAAATCTGTATCCGAGTCCTCGAGGTATCGCGTGACCGTGACTTCGGATGCGGCGTGAGTGACGCAAGATTGCACGTTCTCGAAGATCATCGGGTCGTCACCGAAATCCCACTCATCTTCTGGCAATCGGGGTTCCGGCTCTGACGGTACTGCTGCAGCTGACACGGAAGCCACAGCTTCGATCACGAATTCGTACAGTAGCTTCTGCTTCGCTTGCGGCAGACAACGGAGCCAGCGTATTTTGAACTTCGGGTGAGTTACGGCGGCTATAGCAGCTACTTTTCCTTCCTCGGTGATGTCGAACATGTTCCTAAATCTCAATTCCAGGGCACGAATCGTCGCTGCTACGATTGGTTGGCAGATTCTTACGTTACTGTTGCCTTTCAATAACAACAGCTGTCGCCGCAACTGCACCAGAGTCGGTAAGAGGTAGCCATAATGGCAGTAGCTCTCTCCTTGCAACAGATCGATAGCCTTCGCGAGATCTTGAGTATATATTAGGTACTCTTCGAGGTAGCGGAAATCGTGAGGCGTAAATGTGTCTCTGAGCGAAATCAGCTCTCCGTCTTTGCTACCGATGGCCAGCAATTTGCTTTTGCACAAAACCAACTGCTTGATGCAATCGAATAGTCAGATCCAGCGCGTCACTGCTGGCCTCTTCAACGCTATGCCCAGATACTCCGTTAACGCCTCGCTGGTCTTGGGCGAGCGTAGACTTCTCCATACGTTATTACATTTTGACATCGCGTTTGTGTGTGTTTCAGCGAGATCCAATGACCGAGAAATAACCTTCACAGTGTCGGTTGTGGCGATCAGATTCAAAGTGTGACTCGCGCAACGCAAATGCTGCGGCAATTGCTTCTCGCACTCGTCACTGAACGCCTCATCGACTTCTGCGGGGTCTTCAATCAACAGCTCGTCGCTTACACTGTCTACAGATGCTGCAGCATCCTGTCTAGTACTCGACATTTCTAAAAAAAATTAAATAGTTGTTAGTGTCACATAAATATACATACAAAGAATAATTGTAACTTTAGTTTTTATTTTCTAGGTTCCCCGGTTGCCGTTGTGGGCGATTGAAACTCAAGATGAAAAATTATTAAATTTTGTAATATTTGTATTAATTTGTCCAATATATATTCTGTACGTACGAATAGAGCTCACAATAACGCTCAAATAAATATATAAAGCAATACAAAAATCAATAATTGACAGAATTGTTTACCTAGCCAGCGTTCGTCCGTCCCGTCAACTCCGAATTCCTTGAACGCTTTCACAAAGTTCGAGCCGTTATCGGTGATGGTAGCCACCAGCTTGTCGCAGTCGATGTTAAAAGACGTGTTAATTTCGACCAAGTGCCGTGCTATCGCGTCGTAAGAATGCGTTCCCGGGAACCGCTTGTACGCGATGGCAGCTGATTTTCTCTCCAGCGTACGTTCGTCGATCTATTAAGAAAAATCCGAAAAAGTTATGTTTAGAGTATTTAGTAGTTCCCAGAGATGTCTATGAAGACGCGTTCTGGGCTTTAATCATGACAATATTTTCAGGGTTTTAAGTAGTTCCCAGGGACGTCTAGAGACGCGCACTGGGCTTTAATCATGACAACATTTTCAGGGTTTTAGGTAGTTCCCAGGGACGTCTGGAGACGCGTACTGGGCTTTAATCATAACATTATTTTCAGGTCATTTCGTAGTTCCCAGGGACGTCTAGAGACGCGTACTGGGCCTTAATCAACATTATTTTTAGGTCATTTGGCAGTTCCCAGGGACGTCTAGAGACGCGTACTGGACTTTAATCATAAAATTATTTTCAGGTCATTTGGTAGTTCCCAGGGACGTCTAGAGACGCGTAATGGGCTTCAATCAACATTATTTTCAGGTCATTTGGTAGTTCCCAGGGACGACTAGAGACGCGTACTGGACTTTAATCATAAAATTATTTTCAGGTCATTTGGTAGTTCCCAGGGACGTCTAAAGACGCTCACTGGGCCTTAATCATAACATTATTTTCAGGGTATTTGTCAGTTTCACTGAACTCACCCAGTGCAGAGTTACGCCAAGAAAGCGGCGTTTCTTGCCCGACCACGCATCTGCGGTTGTACAGACGTATTCTGTATTGTCGACGATACGCCTGATGTCATTCAGTTGGTCCGTCACAACTCGATCGATCCGTGATAAAAGAGCGTGCCGAGACAGCGGGGTTAGCGTCACCCCGTTTTTCGTCACATTCAAATCTGCCAGATAATTTAAAATGCAAAAATGCTCCTGCAAACGAGTAAAATCATATAAAATAATAGGTTCATACCATCGAAGATTTTGCGGAAGGCTTTGTTTTCCACGATACTCAGTGGTATCATGGCGTCGAGGATGAACGCAGTGCAGTTCTCTTCCCAAGCCTCTCGAGAAAAGGTGCACGACCACCGTTTTCTGTCGACGACTGTGGATGTACGTTTCGTCGCGACGTACTGCTTGTACTCCTCGTATTCGTGTGGATGTTGTTTCTGTATTGAAAATAATCATTGCATGGTAGAAGATATCATTAATACTAGCAGATTTGTTACCTTTAGGTGACTCGTCAAATTAGATGTCGCCCTTAGCGACGTTCTCAAAGGTTTTTTGGGGTGCAAAATTTGCACACAGCCAAAATGACTTTTGCGATGTCGGAACCTTCCGTTTGGACCTCGAAGAAAGCCCCGTCGAGCATAGGACGCTTTGCGCACTCCAGCTCCAAGGGAGTGCGAGTTTCGTCTGCGTCGTGTATCGAAGTTTGCCTTAGACGTCCGAGCTGCTCCGAAAAGTGTGACGACATAAGGAAGAGCATAGACGAACGCAAGCTCACGATTTTGATACTTTTCGATTTCAGTAAAGCATTCGACACTGTTTCGCATCATCGTTTACTTGCTAAGTTGCATGGAATGGGTTTTGCTTCCAACACTCTTGCATGGTTCTTCTCCTATCTAACTGGGCGATCGCAGACAGTAGTAGATGGTAACAACCGAAAATCGTCGCTGCAACCAATTTTCGCTGGAGTTCCTCAGGGTTCGGTACTAGGTCCTTTGTTATTCTCCCTCTTTATCAATGACATCTCGAGATGTTTAAAACACACTAAGCATATGATCTTTGCCGATGACACGCAAATATATTTAAACTGCTACCCGTCCCAGCTCATGCAATCTCTCAAACAGATCACTCAAGATGCAGAAGCAATTTTCAGATATGCTTCCATGAATGGACTCTCCCTCAACCTGTCTAAATCCAAAGTCCTAATAATTGGTAGTACACCATTTGTAGCTTCGATAAACCTTAACTCACTAGAACCGATAAGAGTAAATGGGGTGAGCCTTCCCTACGTTACAGAAGCACAGAACTTAGGTGTTATCCTTAGTTCCAACCTGTCTTGGAAAAGTCATGTTTTGTCGATTTCTAAAAAGGTCCACTTTTCATTATACAGGCTAAAGTATCATCGAAATTCGCTATCACGTGAGTTGAGGATTAAGCTGATTTCGGCTCTGATTTTTCCGATACTCGATTACTGTTGCCTTGTCTATCACAACCTGACTGATGAATTGAACACAAGACTCCAGAGACTTATAAATTGTTGCATACGATTCATTTTCGATCTTCGACGCGACGTACATATCACTCCCTACCGGCACCAACTACGCTGGCTCTCTGTAAAAAATCGCAGATTGTACTTCCTTGCATGCTACACTTATCGTATTGCGAACGGTGATGCGCCAGGGTACATCTCTAGCGGGTTCGTGCGATCTACCAGCCACCGTCCGCAGCGCTTGGCGACTTCGTCCCATGAGTTTGTTGTACCAGCTTTCCGCACTGTCACGTATCAAAAGTCCTTTCTCATCTCTGCAATAAATCTTTGGCATTCTCTTCCGACGTCCATAAAGTTGTCACCGTCATTGGAAGTGTTTAAGAAATCGATTTTTTCGCATCTTCTTTCACTTGAAATTGTCGAGTACGAGCAGTAAACGGTAGACTTGATGGTGTGGTTTTAGTTGCTAGTTTTTAGTGCGTAATTATAATGCTTTCTAGTATTTTAAGTTGATCTACAAATCCCTAGTGAGATCCATTTATTGTTATTTTTATTTTGTTTATGTTTATATTATTTCATCTCATTACAATTTACTGGGAATCTTTTGTTAAAATT